>JALMGA010000008.1:32291002-32436002 GCA_023333525.1 Aspidoscelis tigris stejnegeri
GTGAGGTTCTGATTGAAAGCCTTCTTTGATCTCTTTGCTGTGTGGGCACTTTCGCTACATCTAGATACTGATTATTTATTCTGCTATACAGTGTTTGGATATCCAGGAATAAAGCTTTATTACAGAATATCCAAATATAGCGGAATAAGTAACAGATGCCCAGATTTAACCTTGGTAACCTTTGACAGCATTATAAAGCACCTCCCTATTTAAAAGCCCAGTGAAAATATCTTGATTCTACTCCTTTGGTGTATTCTGAAAGCAAAAATGCCCTAAATATTTGGAGATAATAACTTAAAACTCAAGTCAGGTAGACAGGTATGACCTTTAAGATGTTGAGCTGCAATCCCTCACCATCCTTTGGCACTGGCTACACTGGATAGTAATCTATGCCGGATCTTGAGGTTCAGCAACATCTCGCATACTAGTAAGCTTATGCTTCTATGTTAAACTCAAAAAACTCTTAAAAGCAAAATCATGAACGTACGGAGCTTCCTATTTGCAAGTTCTTTTTAATAATGTTTGTTTTTATAAATCAGTCTCCAAAGCAAATCAGCATCTAACAGTTCAAACCAAAATGTAATTCATAGGCCTGCTGTAATCTTCAGTACAAATATGTTTATAATTTGTAAGTCTGCGCATTTGATTGAAATTTATTTTGCTTTGTAAATTCTTAGTTTAAATGCAAAGTTACAGAACTTTTATTCTATGCAGAACAATTCTGTTGTTTTGGCAACCTCAGTGGTAAAGCAAAACAAATATCCCAATGTTTTACTGAAGCAATTAATTAGAGAACTGAATTGATAAAAGCATTATAAAATACAGTTATTGAAGCTTTTAATGGCTTTATACTTATAAAGTGGGTATCAAGTGTTAAGAAGTGAAACCAGAGTGCGTGCTTCAGCTTTGCAGTCTAACTAGAAACAGTCACTACTTTCTACTTGGGTGGACCTGGGCATGACAGATCTTCATTCAGGAACTTAAGTGAACAGCTCTGAATATAAGGGCTGATATGTTAGAAGCACTTTTAAACATGATTCATCATCAGTGACATACTGCTCCTCCAGCACTGTGGCACAGTGTGTGTCTTTTGAGTTTTATAATAGTGCCTCTGACGCTGCCAGGAAAATGTTAATTGGGTGGCATGAGTAGGAAAGCCCTGCACTGTGAAACTTGTCAGTTTGTATACAACACCCAATTAAGGCCAACACTCCAGTGTGCTCTTATAGTGTTCCTTATACCGGTTACATTTGTCTTTTCAGATAAAGGAGTTGTTAACAGAGATATGTATATTCTTAGGGATTGCAGTAAATCATACATTTATACAGAGATGATCTGTTGTGAGGGTTAGTTACTAATATCAGTACATTGAGGTCAGATACAAATATAGCCATGGAATTTTGTGTGTCAGCTTTTATATTCAGCTGCATATTCAGATCACTAGTCTCTGGAAATTCAACCAAGAAAGTAACAGTAAATCATTGAAATTCTTCAGTAAATTAAACAAGTGATAGTGAATGAGTAAGAAGAAAGAATTATCAATGGGGAAGTAGTAATTTCTTTCCATAGGAACCGATTAGTTGATAGTATAAGTGTTTTTGTTACGTGTTTAAAATCCATCAGTTAAAGTTGCAATTATAGAAGTCAGCTCACTTGGTGTTTTCAAAGTATGTTTTTATCAAAGATTGATTGAAATTAAAGTGAATTGTAGTTGATTATAGACTTTAAAACAAATTTGTTTTTATTTTAATAGTTTATATTGTGAAGGAATGAAATACGGTAAGATGTTAACCAGTACATGAACCTCAGTGAGAAGTTTATACAATTAAGATTGCTATGACTAGGAAATTGGTGGTATACTATGAATTTGCATCTTTGCTCTTCTTTTTCCATTTACATTTTCTGTATAATGAATGCTTCATGGCGATGCTAACCAACACTGGCCTAAGAAGATAGGTGATAACCAGAGGCTGGACAAGTTACATATTTTCTTTGGTTTCAGACTCCTCACTCCGCTATGGGTTATGCAGCTCATCACTTTCTTGACCAAACAAGTTTTTGCCACCAGGTGGTGCTTGCTCTAATAGGTCCTGCTGTGACGTAACCTCCCCAGTCAAAGCTCGTTCGCTTGACAGAATGCATCAGACTGAGGGAGCTCTATAACTTTAATTCGCTTTAATTCTTCTTTTGTGCATTGGTAATACTTTCTTTTTTCTAGCCTCTCCCCCCCCCCCCTCCCCGGATTAAAGGAAGGGATCTCCAGCCTGCCCAAGTCATATGATGGCTTTCTAAATCCCTCTCACAGCCCTCAATGGCTGTCTGAGGATCTCTAATTAACTACTCTTCATTTCTATTCAAAAGAAGGAAGATTTCCCTTCACTCAGGGTTGGATCCTTAAAAGGAATCCCCCCTTCGAAGTTGGATAGCCCTTTCAGGATGGGAGCCTGCCTTTCTATTCAAAGGGAGGAAGATTTCCCTTCATTCAGGGTTGGATCCTTAAAAGGAATCCCCCCCCCTTCAAAGCTGGATAGCCCTTTCAGGATGGGAGCCTGCTGTCTAACTGCCTTCCCCCCCCCTTGGAGAAATAACTGTGAGGAGAACCTGATTCTCCTCCTAGTGAGAAGAGAGGCATTATTATCTCCTCTGTATATTATTAACAGGGCAAGATTGGAGCTGCTTTTCTCTGGCCCACAACATAAGAGCTTGTTTAAGACCTTTCAATAACTTTACTGCTTATACCTCTGCTCTACAGCAGAGGCTTGCCCTCATATAGAGCAGATAGCTTGGTCTACTAACTCAGACTGAGAGCGGGCACCATTTTGAGAGACCTCTCGAGGGTGGCCACCATTTTAGAAGCCTACTCTTATGGCCTCGCCTGGCATTATTTAATTAGTGAAGCCATCCTTGCAATCCTGCTTCCATCCTTCATATTTGGCACTTTAAATATTCATCATGTATGGATGGGGTACTGTTGGTTCTAATTAGGACCTTATTTTGTCTCTTTCAATTAAAATGGAGCAGGCAGAGACACCTTTGCCTTCTGAGGGCCATCTTGATCAGGCAAAGCCTGTAAAGAGCAAACAAGGGGCATCAGAGCCTAAGAACACTATCCCTGCTTCATTTGATGAAGCTCCATTACCAAAGGGAGCTGTTTCTATGACGTCATATTTTTCAGGCCAGGCCATGCCAACACCTAATCCATCCATCTTCCATACAGGAGCCTATGTCAAGGGCTTTGAGCACGCTGAATTCATCTCTGAGACCTCCTGCATCAACCCAACCAGATATTGTCGGGATTGCTGAGGGCTTAAGGAATCTTTGATGTCCGGTCTCATGGACACTTTCCAGGCCGCAGGGTTCTTCTCCCATCCATCAAAGCAGGGGAAGAAGAAGCGTAAAAGACATTCTCCTTCCTCATCTTCCTCCTCCACTTCTTCAGATGAGTTTCCTGCCAAGAAAAAGAAGAAGGCCAAAAAGGGGCCTTCTAAATCTTCCAAATCGTCGCAGATGCCAGGTTCTGACCATTCTGAGCAACCACAAGCGAGCTGCCTCTATTATATCAGTAGGCTCGGTTTCCACCTTGACTGAGGGCTCCGAATTACTCCCAAACCTACGTGAACTGGCTGTTGAGGAGGAAGATCAATCAGAAGCGATTTTCAGTCTCCTTCCACTCCCAGACTACTTCCCCAGGATGAGGTGGTCCTTGCCATTGAACAATCAGCTGACGCTCTTGGCCTGGCTCTTCCTTTAGGAGTCAAGGAAGGCCGCTCTGAGGAAGCAGTAAAGTTAATGTGGGTCCCTCCCGCGGAGGAGAAACTACTTCCTCTGCCCTCCATCTTTGAGGATCTCATAATGAAGGAGTGGCAGGAGCCTGCCAATGCAGGAGGGCTCCCTGCTGATGTAAAGAGGATTCTTTTATCCCAAGACCATGCATATTCAGTATGGGCGGTCCCTGCTGTGGATACCCCGATTACTCAGCATGTTTCAAAGAATGTGGTCCCCAGGGACTCTCAATCCATTTTGTGACATCCCCTGGATCGCAAAATGGAGTCCATGCTAAGAAAATCTTTCGAGGCACAAATACTATTCCTGAAAGCTTCTTCCAGCAGTTCTCTACTATCAAGGGCTTCTCTCAAATGTATTGAGGACCTGCTCATGGACCCTCATGGATGAGGCCAGGGAGTCACTCATGGCTATAAGGCACAACACTGCCTTGGTGGCCGATCTCACCGTTGACTCTCTTCAACTAGCTGCTCACATGTCTGGTTTGGCTACCGCAACGCGCAAAGCATTGTGGTTAAAGAATTGGAACATCAACTTGACTTCAAAGACCCAAGTTATCACAGCACCCTTTAAGGGGAGGAGCCTCTTTGGTGAGGACTGTTTGAAAGACATTCTCATTGAGAATAAAGATAAAAGGATAGTAATGCCAACTTCAGCCCCGAGTTCCTCCTCCTCCTCTAGGAGCAGGTCTTCCTTGTCCTTCTACAAAAGAAACCAAAGGGATGCTGAGTTTAAGCTTCCCTTTCAACCAAGCCCCCCCCAGAAAAAGAGCGGTCTGGGGTGCCAATTCTCTCCTAATAGGGAGCCGCTCGGTAGAGGAGGAAGATTAAACAAGTTCAACAGGGGTTCTGCCTCCTCCCATTGAGACTGATTGTTCAGATAGTTCTTTGATTACAAGTTTCCCTGTTGACCCAGACACTCCAACAGACGTCGGAGGAAGGTAGGCTGACTTTGCTGCCCAGTGGACTCAAACAAGTTTGGACCCTTGGATTCTCAAGGTGGTTTCTGGTGGTTATGAACTTGAATTTGCTTCCCGTGCACCTTCACGTTTTGTATCTTTTCCTATGCCTGTTGACCCGGTTAAAAAGATGGCATTACAAAATGTTATCAAAGAGTTATTAGACCTAGGTGCCATTGAGCCAGTTCCCAGGGACCAGGAGGGCCAAGGTGTTCATTCTGTGCTGTTCCTTGTTCCGAAGAAAAATGATGAGTGGAGATCAATTCGCGATCTCAAGTTTCTCAATAAATTTCTCCTGTCTAACCGTTTCAAGATGGAAACTCTGGCTTCTATTTGGGGGGCAGTACGCTAAGGGGACTACTTCGCCTCTCTATACCTTAGGCAAGCTTATTTTCACATTTTAATGGCACCATCTGCAAGACCATATCTAAGGTTCTGTCTTGGAGGATCTCACTATCAGTACAGAGCATTATCTTTTGGGCTCGCCACAGCACCAAAACTCTTCATTAAAATTCTCTCGGTACTCGTGGCAGGCCTAAGACTTCGAGGTATCGCGGTCTTCACCTATTTGGATAATGTCCTTTGTAAGGCCAAGAACTGAAAACTTGCCCAACTTGCAGTTCGTGAGATGATCTGTACCCTGCAAGACCATGGCTTTCTTATCAATTGGGAAAAGAACTCGCTCTCCCCAAGACAATACATCTCCCACCTGGGGGCCCTTTTTGATACAAGGTCCTTTTCTATTTCCCCAAGTCAGGAAAGGGTTCAAGCACTTCTGTCTGAGTCACAAAAGGTCAGAATGGGTTTTAGGGCCAAATTGAGTGCCCTGGCCTCACTTCTGTGGAAAATGGTTTCCATGATTGACTTGGTTTCTTGGGGTCATTTCCATCTTCGCCCCCTGCAATGGGCACTGAAGCCATACTCCTCTCTCATTGCTACCTGCACAGACATCAGTGTGTCCCTGATCTTTGCAACAAAGGAGTCTTCATCCTGGTGGATAAGCCCGTCTAACCTATCCAGGGGCTCACCCATGGGATTTGTAGATAGAATCAAGGTTACCACTGACTCAAGTAACAGGGGTTGTTGTGCGCACTGCATGGGTCACACTGCACAGGGTGTTTGGTCATCACAAGAAAAGAAACACCAGATAAACTAGTTGGAGCTAATGGCCATTTTCCTGGCCCTTAGGAAATTCCTCCCCCTCTTGAAGGGAAAGCAGGTTCTGGTTTTGACTGATAATATAACTGCTAAGTCTCATATTGTGAAGCAAGGGGGTTCCAAATCAGATTCTCTGATGAAACTTTCCACTCAAATATTTAATTGGGCTGAGGTAAATTTGCTGTCCATCTCTGCTGTCCACATACAAGGGTCCCTAAACACCTGGGCAGATTCACTGAGCAAAAGAGATCTCCAGGCAGAGTGGCGGCTCGATCCAGTGATATTTGACGAATTGGTGCAGTAATGGGGCCTACCAGTCATAGATCTGTTCGCATCAGCAGAAAATACCCAGTTGCCAATGTACATTTCCAGATTCAGGGACCCAAACACCTGGGCAGTGGATGCCATCTCATCCCCCTGGCCAAGCGGCCTCTTGTATGCCTTCTCTCCTTTTCCTCTACTACTGAGGTTCCTACAGAGGGTTTTTCAGGACAATGCCCAAATACTCCTGATAGCACGGGAATGGCCCAGATATTACCTCAGATATTACTGTCACACTTCCACAGGCTTCTTTCCCAAGGGGAGAGTCTTCCACTAAGACCCGGCATGGCTGTCCTTGACAGCGTCCTGTTTAGGGGCCGCTGGGTTTGAGGACGATGTGATTGACACCATGCTGGAAGCAAGGCATCCTTCCACAAGGCGGATACATGATGCTACGTGGAAGGCATTCCTAAGGTGGTGCAGATCTCGTAAACTAGAACCCCTTTCCGTGTCAATTAACCAGGTCTTTTCCTTCCTTCAGGAAGGGGTACAAAAAGGGTGTGTTTCAATACAATCTAGAAGCAGGTACATGCCTTCACATCGGTAGTGGATTTGTCATTGGGTCAGAAACTAGTGCATGAGGAATACGTTAGAATCTTCCTTGCCGGGCTCAAATCTAAGTGCCCTCCAGTTATACATAGATTTCCTATTTGGGACCTTAGACTCATGCTATCGGCCTTAACTGGTAATCCATTTGAACCTCTAGCTACGGTTCCACTCAAAATCTTATCGTTTAAGGTTTCTTTTTTGGTGGCAATTTCTTCCACCCATAGGATGTCTGACATTTCGGCCCTATGTGCAGATGAGCCATTCTGTCAATTCACTCCCGACCCTGTTATTTTCAGATTAGATCCTGACTTTAGACCTAAAGTAGACACTGCCTTCCATAGGGAACTTGAAGTCCACCTTCCCACTTTTAGTGTCAATCCTAAAAATGAGTTGGAGAGGAAATGGCACGCATTAGATGTAAGACGTGCCCTGTCATTTTATTTGGATAGAACAAGGCCTTCCGGAAGTCACCCTCACTCTTCCTAAGGTTCCATCCTGCCTCTTTAGGTCAAAAGGCTAATGTTAGGAATATTGCAGGCTGGGTCAGGGCTTGTATAACCCTTGCCTACCAAGCAAAGGGTAAACCTGTTCCTCAAGGGATCAAGGCACATTCTACTAGATCCGCAGTGACATCAACGGCCCTGGTCCTCAACGCGCCTCTCATTGAGATCTGCAAGGCTGCTGCTTGGTTGATGCCGATGGCCTTCACCAAGCGCTACCTCCTGGACCAATTTCGATCTGTGGATGCAGTTTTTGGTTGCAGTGTTCTCCAACACATCATATACACCATGGTAAGATTGACCTGGGTTATGGGAACTGTTTTTTCCCCTCAGAGAGGTTTATTCCTGGTTATATTTTCCCTCCCCTTTTTGTTCTGGGCTCTCGTACATCCCGTAGTGGAGTGAGGAGTCTGAAACCAAGGAAAATGGAATGTCGTCTACTTATCTGAGCATTCATTTTCTTGTGTTTCAGATGACTCACGACCCACCCAAGTTGTATGTTAGTTTCTTGTTCTTCATTTTTCCTCAGGCTACCTCAGGCAAAGTAGATGCTGTCGCTCCTCGTTTGACTGGGGAGGCTACATCACAGCAGGACCTATTAGAGCAAGTGCCACCTGGTGGCAAAAACTCATTCGGTCAAGCAAGTGATAAGCTGCATAACCCATAGTGGAGTGAGTTGTCTGAAACCCAAGAAAATGAACGCTCACGTAAGTAGACAATGTTCTAATCTAACTATAAAAGTTCTGATAAGCTTCCATCATGGACTACTTGTGACAATAATACAATGGCAAGAATGTGAAAGGAATTAGAAGGAACAGTCAAACTGCTAGTATACTTGCAGTCTGCTACTTGTAACTTTCATGGAAGTCAGTGGCCATTAGCCTTTGTGGCAGTAAAAAAAAAGTATGTTTCTGAATCCAGCAAGTTGTGTGTTCAGTCCTGCTTGTGGACCTCTTTGTTGAGGTCTCATCCAGGGCCCATATCTTATGTCCTTAGGTTAGCTGTCTTAACTGATTGAGAGTTAGACACACCCATACTTACACTACCTTGAATATTTTTGGTACCTCCAACTATGTTAAGCATACTAATTTGTAATTAGTTTTTCAAGGTTTGGAATCCAGCCAAATTCTGTCAATCTTTTTTTTTCCTAGGCCAAGAGATTTAAGCATGTTTTAGAACCAAATGGAGATTTGTGTGAACCTGATTACAGTGTCCTCAGGCAAACTATGTTCCTGTGTCTTTTAACTCAATACTTTAATACTTGTTACAATAAAATGTTGGACTAGAACTTGAGAGCTGTGAAGCTCCCTGAAAGTCCTTGGTCCACTCACTGCCTCTCAGCCTAACATGCTTCATTAGGTTTATTGCTGGCATAAAACTAGGAGAAGGAAAAGAAATTCTAGCTAAATATCATGACGTTAGCTTACTGTTGATTATGTGTGTTTGATGTGGATTGGGAGGGGAATGTAACAGTGTAACCTTTTTCGAAAGGTTTTCTATATATTGTGGATTGTTTTACAAGGATCAAAAGACAGGCCTGTAGAATATTTGCTGACCTAGCACTGTTATCTAATTGCTTTGCTTCCCCTAAGGCAGTGGTCGGCAAACTCATTAGTCAAAGGAGCCAAATATCAACAGTACAATGATTGAAATTTCTTTTGAGAGCCAAATTTAAAACTTAAACTATATAGTTAGGGACATCGTTATTAACTTAATTAGGGTGCTACGAAGCTGGAAGAGCCACACTCAAGGGACCAAAGAGCCACATGCGGCTCCCGAGCTGTGGTTTGCCTACCCCTGCCCTAAGGGAACCTTAAAATTTGGATGGTAAGGCAGGTTTGAGCCCAAGATGAAGCTTTGATTCCTAACTCCCTAGTGACAGCTGACAAAGCTTTCTGTTCTCTCCACAACGGACACCCTGTGAGGTAGGTGGGGCTGTGAAAGCTCAGAAGAGAGCTGTGACTAGCCCAAGGTCATCCAGTTGGCTTCATGGAGGAATGCGGAATCAAACCCAGTATTCCCAGATAAGAGTGTGGCTCCCTAACTACTAGACAAAACTGGCAACCTCTTTTCACTAAGTCCCATTTCCATTAGTTCTGTAGTTTTAAATACGTGTTTAAAAACTGATTGTTTAGCCCTTTTTATAAGCAAAAAAAGTGGACAGGCAGCTTCACCTGTCCGAATTTCATTCTTTTTCAGCAAAAATGGCTCTTTGAACCGTAGGTAAGGAGATTAAGGGTGTTTTTCCACTTACACTAAGGACCCATTAAGGACCCATTAGGCTTAGAGCAGGGCGACCCCATTAGAGCCACATTTGTTTCTACCACAGCTAGGGAAAGTGGTCTATGATGGGGTCTTCAGCCATCAAACCCAGATTATAGGGAGCCTGTTTCCTCTACGCTTGGGCGATGGGGTGTAGAGGAGGCTCAGGGAGGGCACCCATAGGGCGTTAACCCAAACTCAAAACTTTGAAGTCCCTCCAAAGTTGCCTTCGGAGATTAACACAGACTCTGAGCGAGAGCAATGGCACTATCAAAGGTTCTGGAGGATCTTCGAAGTTAGCAGCAGATCGCTCCTGAGGTTCCACAGAGCTGCTCCGGAGGATCTTCGAAGATTCTCCAGAGCGTCTACGGAGATTGTACCCCCTGTCCCCCAAAACACCTGAGGTGACAGGCAGACCCCTCATGGGTAGATCTGGATTGCACATGGGCCCTCAAGCGTTTCCACAGCAGGCAGGCTAGTACCCATTGCTATTGGGTGCTAGACCACCCGTGGAAACACATTGGGTACTTCTCTTAATCCAGATCTACTAGATCCGTCCCTTAGATCTGGATCTTCTTAGATCCGGATTAAAGGCACTCAGTGGAAAAACACCTTAACTGGCTAGCTACTTGTATCAGATATGAGTTTTATTAGAGAGGTGTGCCACCAGGTCACCCAGTTCTAAAAGGAAAAAAAGTCTCCTCTTCAAATTGATCCTCTGTTCTGTAATCCAAGCCTCTTACTCAGAGATTCACACATGCTTCTCATAGTAACCCACTCTGCTTCATTCCTACAGAAGTGACCCTAATCTTAAATTTTTATCTCAGAAGCTGGAAAAATAATTTATTTTTAATCTTTAATCTCTATTACATTTCTATTCCTCAATCCATTTGGCACTTTCCTCATAATTTTTCTCCACCCCCAAATTCCTTGAGTTCATCAGTGAACCTG
Organism: Aspidoscelis tigris stejnegeri; assembly: GCA_023333525.1. Lineage (NCBI taxonomy): Eukaryota > Metazoa > Chordata > Lepidosauria > Squamata > Teiidae > Aspidoscelis > Aspidoscelis tigris. The sequence goes on from JALMGA010000008.1 coordinate 32,301,485, forward strand.
TGTTCAGAGACATGTGCAGGTTAGGGGATTGGCTGTCACACATGTGGACTAATATTGTGTAGAAGAATTCATGAAACTTTTGGATTTCCAAAATCTGGGCTGCTGTACTGACACCATTCAGAGCAGCCCAGTAGATCATTTGTTCTTATTTTTGTCCTAGAAGAGTTTTTCAGCAGCTTTCAATGTCCCCTAGTCTTATAGATGGATGTTGACTACCAACAGGTAATACTATGCAAATTCTTACAGGATATCATTGGGTGTGTTCCCACTGTCACTAGAAGTATCCATTAAGTATGCATTAATGGGTAGTTAATGGCATTAAGCACCCATTAATGAGTACTTAATGGGTACTTCTAGTGACAGTGGAGAAACACCCAAAGTTTTCATACTATTTTATATGTGTCTACTTTTGTATTGTGTCAGAATATGTGTGTGTGTTTGTGGGTGGGTGGGCACCATATATATTCAGGATATTTTACAAAGCAAGGTATTTTGATATAGGACACATTTAGATAAGCTGCTGAATATAAGAAAATAATAGGCCACTGTGAAAAGCTATGAGAGGAAATATTGTTCTCTGTCATAGAATAAAGATGATGCACAATATACTGGATTTTTTTTAAGAAATGAACAAAAATGCATTTCCTACTTCCCCTTAAAAAAGTGAATTGCTCGAAGAAGCTAACAAGATACAAAAGCAATGCCAAAAAAAGTACTCATCAAGTAAATTCAGCCACCATATTTATAGCTTCTCCTTCTCTCTGAAGCTTTCAAAGTAACCTTCAAAAATAAGAAAGACATTAAATCAGAAAGATGGAATCTAAGTGACTATTTGACAGAAGAAAATAAAAGTGGGTAACACAAAATCCACCATGATACAGGGTGTTGTTGTTGTTGTTTTTTAAAAAAAGGTCTATGGCAAATATAACTCATCTTTTGTCCTAAAAGTTGAAGATTTGGGATCACTCACCATTTTTTCCACTTTATTTCCCCTCACGGTGACCCTGTTGAGATAGATAAGGCTCCAGTTCTGACTCAAGACCACTTTGTGAACTTTTAACAGCTAAGTGGGAATTTGAACCTGGGGATGTATCTGATCACTCAATTATTAAAATGAGCCTCTGAATTTAGGCCCTAGATTGGTGGTTAGGAAGCCAGTTTGGTCTAAAGGTTAGGGAGCAGGACTCTTATCTGGGAATACCGGGTTCAATTCCACCCTCCCCCGTGAAGCCAGCTGGGTGACCTTAGGCTAGTCACAGCTCTCTTCTGAGCTCTCACAGGCCCACCTACCTCACAGGGTGTTCTGGTGTGGGGAGAAGAATAGAAAAGCTTTGTCAGCCACTTTGAGTCCCCTTCAATGGGTGAGAAAAGTGGGGTAGAAAAGCCAGCTCTTCTTCTAGATAATAGTGTTTGAGAGCACACACAACAAATTTGATTGCCAGTTTCAGTGTTACAAGTAAGTAGGAAAAATGAGAGTTTACATTTCAGCAGTACCCTTGTTTGCTTCTACTGTATTGAAGGCTAAAAATATTCAGAACTTGTTCAAGGATCGTCAGTAAATTGGAAGAAGGATAAACAGTCTCATCTTTTACATTTATGGCCAAAATAGAACATGACCTTATTTGCAATAACATCATAACTTGCTAAAATATTGTTATGCTGTATATTTGCATGTACCACTTAGTTCTGACAGAAAATTGTTGGTGGGTACTTCCAGCCTCATTTCTGTTAAATGGATAAAAATTGATAATTTTTAGTTTACCATCCTGAACCTATTAATGGGCAGAGTTCTTTTCCCCTTCCCCATTTTGATTTTTAAATACCTTTTTGTTCAGAATAGTTTCTACTTATAATAACCTTTTAGAACAGAAGTTGAAGGAAAGGATCATGTGCAGGTGCATGGGTGTGTATATGTATTTATACTCCATTGTTAACCTTTTTGTGTTATTTTACATGTGAATGCAATTTGCACAAGAATACCTATTATGTCTTTGATTAGGGGTTTGTGCCTGTCACTACTATATGAAGTCAAGAAATTCAAGAGAACCAATAGTTGGGAGGAGAAAAAGGGGAGAGGTAAAGAGGATAAAAAGTTAAAGTTTTAATGCTTAGTATACTATGTAGTAAAGTACAGTATTTCTACCCATAGTTGAACGAATGAGGAATTTGTTATTTAATCAAGGACTTCTATCTGGTGGATAGATAGCCTAAATTTCTAAAGAGTACATAGACAATTAAGTTAGATGGGGAGAGTTTACTACGCGATTTTAAGGTGAAGGTTTTATAAATGAGTAACTTGAAAACATGTACAAAGCTGTATTCAAACTGTTCCTTCTAACTGGAAGCAGTCTTTCTCTATTCATGGGGGGGGGGGGGGTTTCCACTTGCCTCCCTTAATCCGGATCTAAGATGATCCGGATTTAAGGAACGGGTCCTTCAGCTAATCCGGAACTAGTAGATCTGGATTAAGGGAGGTACCCGATGCGTCCCCACAGGTGGTGCAGCACCCAATGGCGAAGGGTGCTTGCTTGCCCGCAGTGGAAATGGCAGAGCACCCATGTGGCAAGTCTGGATCTGCCCACATGGGGCCCTCCTGTCACCCCAGGTTCTTGGGGGGACAGGGGGTGCAATCTCCGTAGTCACTCTGGAGATTCTTTGAAGATTCTCCAGAGCAGGTTTGGAGAATCTCTGGAGCTTTGCCATAAACGCCAAAGATTTTTCAGAGAATCTCCAAAGCTTTGCGATAAACTCCAAAGATTCTCCAGGGGTTCTCCGGAGCTTTGCGATAAACTCCAAAGCTTTGCCGCAAACTCCAAAGATCCTCCAGAGCCTTTGAAAAAGGTCCAAAGCATTGCTCTCACATGGGGTCCTCTTCGAAGCCTGTGCTATTCTTTGGAGCCAGCTTCAGAGATTGTGCACAGGCTTTGGAACTTTGGGTTTCGGGGTACTTCCCCATGGGTGTGCCCCCCCAGACCTCATTGCCCGATCACAGTGGGATTGCGCTCCATATAATCTGGATTTGATGCCTGAAGACCCCATTATGAGACCCCTTTAATGGGGTCTACAGGAAATCCGGATTATAGGTCCTGAAGGACCCATTCAATCCAGATTTCCCTAGAACTGGTGGGAACAAATGTGGCTCTAATGGGGTCTGCAGCATGAGGTCTTCCTGCTCTGAGCCTAATGGGTCCCTAATGGGTACTTAATGGGTACTTAGTGCTCGTGGAAAAACTCCCTTTGTGTTTGATAGTGACAAAGAGAAAACAGCCCCTGGCATAAACACTTCTGGAGACTTTTCACATCAAATGCAAGTTACAATAACATTATAAAGGCAAAACATTGTGGTTGATTAGTGGAATAAATATGATACATTAGGAATATATCAATATTTTTAAGTTTACTTTTGTTTATGTCAATTCATGAAGCTTTCTATATGATAATTCCTTCTAGACAGCTATAAATTTGTTCATTTAAATTACATCTGATCATATCTAGTCTTTTTCACTGGTGGCCTTCCACTATTCTCTAAGTTACAAAAGGCTTGAACAACGGAAGGTAATCCAGCCTTGGGGGTGGTGGTGGGGGGAATCAAAATTTGGTTAAGTGTCCTAATGATAAAAATTAACATTTTGATCCACAGTTGTAGACTGTGATTAATGGGGGACTTTTATGTAACCAAATGGCTACAAAACATATTTAGTTTAACAAGGTTATTCTTTCAGTGTTATTAAAATCCATTTTTAAGTATCTACAGGGATGCATCTTAGCTCTTGAAATAAAAATCATTAGAGTACAAATCTGAATTACTAAAGTGGTCCTTGTGTGGCTGACCTTCTTTATAATTTATTTTTAGCATTCTTTGCAATACAGACATGGAAATGTTAGAAGCAAAATTCTTGCATATTTCAACTCTTTGTTCAGGACATAAACTTAAAAGGAAACATGAAGCTCATGTGTTGTGGGTAGTTTCCTTCAGATGATAAAAATGGTCGATTTCCAGCTTAGGTAAATGAAACTGTTTCTCTTGTACATAGGCGATCTGCAGATTACAGCTTGCACATTCATTGACCATTAATATTAACACAAGTTTTAAAGTTTGCCATTGCCAGGATAGAGCACTTCAATTAAAGAGGTATGAGTATGTATATTTAAGAACAGTACTTGGTATTTGTATAGTAGTGTTTTCAATTGTTGAAAACAAAGAACACATAAAGCTTAGATACATTCCTTTCAAAATCCCTATAAAAGAAGTCACTGTTGCTGGTAGGAATGTATGAGGGACAATTGGTTATAAGTACCTTTAAAATTGCAAAGGCTTTTGTCAAACCAGAGGAATGAAATTAAAAAATTGCAAAGGGGAATGATTAGAAGAGAAGGATAGAGTGGTAAGTGTTTAGCTAGAGATAGATTTCTGTCTTAACAGTAATACAGAGACACTGGAGTACATTGAGGGTGGACTTGTTTCAGGAACAGCTCTAGACCCTTGGTTTAGCAGCGTTCCCACAAGCAAGCAGGATTTTTGAAGGACTGTTGGTTAAGTTTTATTGATAACAGTTTGGAGCAAATACCAAGTGAGGGGAAAATAATTTGGCGGATGTTAATGCAAGGTTTGCTTTATTAAAGTTTAAAAGGCACAGAGGAAATAACTTTATTGCATAGGAAGTGACAGCAATATTCAGAGTTTCAGAGTTGGGGGAGCTAGTCAAATAGTTGAAGCAACTCAAGGAATGAGATTTTCAAAATAAGTGAGCATAATGAAACAAAGTTTTTATCCAGAATTGTGGCAAAAAACAAACAAACAGAATAATCATTCCTATAGTCTCTTAGGTTTAAGGGAAGGGAGAGACCAAAGTGAGGAATAAAAGCAAAAGAAGAGAAGCAAAGTTAATGAAAACTGAAGAGGGCAAGAAAAGCAAAGAGACTTTGGGGGAGCAAAAGTTGCTGTTATACTTCCCCAAACTGTTCTATCAGGCTGTGGGGCCAGATGTTTGGGAAGAAGCAGGAATAAACAAAAGATTTCTAAACATTCAGGTTTTCCAGATTAGGTAAACAGCTGTGATAATTAAATCAACTATTATTTTGGACACCTTTAGCATATTCTTGCACTTCATAATCCCTTAAGGCAAGATCACTGGGTCTTTTCACACTTCAGCAGTTGGGGAAACCTGAGAATGCACCAACACAGAGCATCCACACAGCTGAGAGCTGCTTCTGTCCAGATGCAGCTCCCAAGTATGGAAGACCATCCCCCAATGCTGATAGCTGTGGGGCCCTAAAAAGTACCCCACAGCTATACTAGGAGCATCTACCACACTCCTAGTAAACTCCTGCGTGGCACCTTTGTACATTCTTCTGGGGAGGGGAGGAGGGCTGCGCAATTGAACAAATGGTGCCAGACAGGAGTGATGACACTTCCATATTACTTAGTTAAGTGCTGGGGAACTATTCCAGGGAAGTTAAGCGTGAAAAGACTCACTGTCTTGACAAACAGGGTCTTCTTGTTTGTTGCAGGTTGATGGGATTAAGCTTTAATCACCTAAACAAAGGAGGGTTTTGGTGGAAATAATATTGAATAAATGAGTCAGTAGCTTGAGGTAGGGTCATGATGGTGCTGTTCCTGTAGTTAAGATGGATTCTGGTCTAAGCAAAGATTCCATGCTTTTGATTGGTCATTTGCCTCCTTCAACTCAGATTCCATGCACACTTGCTACACTTGTCCAAGGAAATTGCACATCATAATAAATTGCACTCAGTGGCAAAGTTCTTTCAAAAATGTGAGTTCTAGTTTATAGGGAAAATACTTCTAGAACCCAAGATAATTGTCTTAAATATTCCTTTCTATCATCTGGTCAGAGACCAAGTGACATGATGTATGGAAGTCAGTAAAGCAGCAGAGTGGATTCAGTACGAGGAACCTCATCCTGGAGCTGCTCTTTGGGGCTGTGCTTTAAGAGTGACTCCAGCTTTGGCATGACTTTTTGGTCTTGAATTTAGACCCAGCTGAACCTTCAACCACCCTCCAGAGTAATGAAAATTTAACAGCAAACTGAAAAGCTGTTTTCTTTCCAAATTATTGATCTTGTTTTTCAGTTATAGTCTTTTGTTTCTGATCTCTGATTGGATGATCTTAAAACTGAGGAGTAGCCAGATTCTTTCACATAGTTTACACTCATTTGTCCAGGATAATTTTTTCCAGACTCTCCTGTATGATGTAAACCGGGGTCCCCAACCACCAGTCCATGGACCAGCGCCGGGCCGTAGGGAATTTTTTGCCAGTCCGCACCACCACCGCAGCAAGCTGGCACACCCACACCACGCAGTGGAGAAGGAAGTTGGTCCCTGGTGCAAAAAAGCTTGGGGACTCCTGATGTAAATTATCAGACCTGAGTTGTGGAAGTGACAGCAGTTTTCTAACTACTAGCAGTATGAATGAATAGATACAAATGGCTGGTGATTGACATAGAAGCTGACCAAAGCTAGAACCAGGAGTTTGGACAGTATAAAACATGTGAAGCACTTGGAATGCTCTTCTTAAAAATTAAATTGTTATACGATCGTTATTATACAATGTATAAATCCACCCAAAATTATTGGTGATTCATTACTCACAGATTATAACATTATTACAACAATAAACTTTCAGTTCTTAATTTTCTTTTAGCAACATAATATCAAGAACCAAAAATCTAACCAGCATCCTATAGACCTATAATTTCAAAACAGTTATTTGTTTTGTTTCCTTGCCTGATAACAGTATGGCTTACAACTCCTGCATCCATAACCGAAAGAGGCCCAGATTAATGTGTTTTCAGGCAGTGTTTAATGTTACTTCATTTTCATTGTGTTTTTATTTTATTGTGATCCTCAATGAGAACTTTGGATAAAAGATAGTATAAAAATATGGATGGATGGATGGATGGATGGATGGATGGATGGATGGATGGATGGATGGATGGATGGATGGATGGATGGATGGATGGATGGAACCACACTCCAATAACAGTCTCAAGGTACAAAATTCGCAGTTGAGTGGTACTATTTTCTAAACTTGTCTGGATCCACAGTTGTGTATACTGTGTCTGCAGCAGGAGTGCTGTATAGTCATTCCAGTTCTTAGGTATGTGTGTATATATTACTCTACACATTTCTTAATTAAACCTTTACATTTCAGTTTAGAGTTCTGCCCTTTAAATAGTAATAATAACCTTAATTCTAAAGTAAACTCAAGATCTTTGCATTTCCCTTGCAGTTGCTTCTCAGAAGGATGTTTTTTCCACTGTGCTACCATAAGTAGGAGAACGTCCTTTTGTCTTTATAGAAATGCCAATATTTTGGCAACATGTTCTTAACAAAGAAAGTTAGTTGAACAGGTGTTCTGTACTATTTGTCAAGTTTTTGGAGTTGCTCTTTTGAACATCCATATTTTTTTTCCATTGGAGGAACAAAAGTAGGAATTAAATCCTGCATTCCCTCTTAATTCTCTACGACTATTCTCCATAGTGTCCAATATAATGCAAATGCAAAGCATTTATACAAAGTCATATAGTCTCCTTAGTAAAATATATCAAAATTAAAAAGCAAGGCTTCTTAAACTTTCGTAACATCTTCTTTGGATTAGATTCAGAACAGAGTGTTATTCATGGTCAACACTAGCTCTCCAAATACACTTGGAAATGTCTAGAAACACTAACTGGATCAAAACAGCTATAGTAGCCCCACTATATATTCCCACATATACAAGGAACACTGAAGAATCATTTCATTATCTCCATTTGTATATGTGTGTATCTTTTTAAAAACATAGTTGTTTCCCCTCTCAGATCTATTCTGAAGAGCAATTGCAATTTTCTTTACTCCACAAAGGCACAAAAAATAGGGTTTTAAAACTGCAAATTCTCTAATTTGTGCTAGCCTTGCAACATTTTTGTGTTTGTGTAGTTATAATCAGGAAAGAGCAGGATGAAACAAATGCAGTAAATGTATGCAAATGAGAGGGAAAAGAGAGATTGCACAAATAAAATGCTATCTAATATAAGGGAATAGATAATTTAGGCAAACAATAGCTCAAATTTAGATAATTGGAATATAGCAAAAACTAGAAATCTCAAGCTTGACTTGTTTTTGAATCTTACTGGTACAAAGAAGTGTGGTTAGAATAAGATTATTAGCTTCTTGAAATATCCTTGTCAAAAGTGTTTCAATTTCATTCAGGGCTAAATCTTCACTTACCTCTAATGTACACTATTCAGTGTTCACATTTGTTCAAAAAATGTTTTGTCTTCTCTGTCCTTAAACTATGGTAATGCAAAGTAATAAAACAGCAGTGTATACAGTGTTCATGTCATGTATTTTAAAATGGTCTTAAAATCAGCTAGACATATAATACACTGTTAACTTAGAATAACTAGTAGGTGGGAATGTTTGGCCTTTCAGATGTTGCTAGACTACAATTGCTATCATTTGTTAGTTAATTTTATACACCACCCTATAGTAAAACTTTCAGTGCAGTTTACAAGCACATTAAAAACATACTAAAACACCAAGAAACAAGTAAAAGCAACAATAAATTAGCTGAAAACAACAAATTGAAGAGATCAGCTGGAATTAAGAATTGAAAACAAGGGTATAAGAAAGTTTTTCATGCTACCAGCAAGTATAAAGTGATCGTTAAGTATAGATCTTTGACATATTGGTGAGGACATTGTAATTCAGCAGCATATGCCACAGTTTTCCTATCCCTAATTAATTTTTTAAAAAATACATACAGAACTTCTTGTTCTTCTTATATTTGTATTACTTTCTTGGTGGAACACCCAGAAGAGACCCAGATCGCTGTTAAGTGTCACAACTTTTTAGCAGCACAAAATTTGAGCACAACTTCTACTGAGCTCATATTTTTAAGGAAGAATCATTAGAGCTCTCCATCCCAGTATTACTTGTACTGCCTATAATTTGCTTTATGCCTAGCATCCTTAGACTACCTAAGTGCTTGAAGCCCAAAATCAGTTGGTGGCCCCACTGTGTGAGACTAGATGAGCTGTAACCCGAACCAGGCAGGCTTCTCTTATGTTCTTATGGTATAATAATGTCTCTGGTACACTAGCTTTCTTTCTGCGCTTTCCAGTGTTAAAACAATAGAGTTTCTTTCTTTTATAAAATCACTCTCACTCACTCACTCACATACATACATGCATGCATGCATACATACAAAACAGTTCTATGAATATACAATTATATATCAGTAACATCAGTAATGAATTCTGTAGTTTTGTCGTGTTGGCTAAATGCACATGGGAAATGTTATTTAATTAGTTTTATCTAGATTCAAAGCAATTCAAATTATGATCTCACACATACATTGGGGATAGTCAATGTGGTGCTCTTGACTCGAAGCACTATAAACTTATTTAGCATGGCCAGAATTCAAGATGAAGAGCTTTAATCTATGGCAACTAGGCGACACCATGTTTTCATTTTCTTCCCCCTTCCGTTCTAAATAACAGGCAGCTTTGGGGGTGCGGGAAGAAAAATAAAATTGTTTTTATATGAATTATATTCTAGAAGCAATTTAAAAATTAAATCTTTTTAGCCTTGCACTGTTTTACATAAGAACATAACCAGCTGGTCAGGCCACAGCACATCTAGGGGGGGTTTCCACTAGCACTAAGGACCCATTAAGGACCCATTAGGCTCAGAGCAGGAAGACCCCATTTCCACTGCAGACCCCATTAGAGCCACATTTGCTTCCACCAGTTCTAGGGAAATATGGATTCCATGGGTCCTTCAGGACCTATAATCCATATTTCCTCTAATGGGGTCTTCAGGCATCAAATCTGGATTATACAGAGCATGTTTCCACCACGATCAGGCACTGGGGTCTAGGAGGGTCTCCAGAGGGCACACCCATGGGTGGGAGGATGCCCCCAAACCCAAAGCTCCGAAGCCTGTGCACAGTCTCAAAAGCCGGCTCCAAAGAATAGCACAGGCTCAGAAGGGGACCCCACGTGAGAGCAGTGCCAGGCTTACGGACCTTTGTCAAAGGCTCCGGAGAATCCTCTAAAATCTTTGAAGAATCTCCCGAGTGTCTACGGAGACTGCACCCCTGTTCACCCAAAAAACTGGGGTGATGGGTGGGCCACACGTGGGTCAATCCGGATTCTCCACATAGGTGCTCTGACATTTCCACTGCGGGCATTTGGGTGCTGCGGGCATTTGCTGTTGGGTGCTGCACTGCCTGTGGGGACTCATCTGGTACCTCCCTTAATCTACTAGATCCGGATTAGTTGAGGGATCCATTTCTTAAGATTTGGATCATCTTAGATGTGGATTAAGGGGGGGGAGGTCAGTGGGGAAAAAACCCTAGTCCAGCATCCTGGCTTACACTGTGATCCACCAATTTCTTCTGGTCAAGCAGAAGACAAGAGCAAAAGTTTCACATGACTGCACATGACTTTTAGAAGCATCCTGCCTATCACTCTAGTCATCATATCTAGTAGCCATTGATACACCTGTCCTCCATGAATTTGTCTAGCCCTTTCTTAAAACTATCCAAGCTGGTTGCTGTTACCACTTCTTATATAAAACTAAAAAGCTTAATAATTTTCAGCCAGACAAAATGGAAATCAAATAGAAATTCATGATCTATGTTTATACATGACTACGGCTATGCATTCCCAAGTGAACTGGTTTGGAAGTTGGGTCAGCTGCTAAAGGTGAGTTATAGTCCCCATGAAAGCTCTGTGTACCTAATGGATTTCCTAGCATTATTTACCAAACATTATCAATGGATCATAAAAAATGTCTGTTTTTTCCATGATTCCCATTAACAGCAGGTGAATGTAGATATGAAGGCAACAGTAGATGAAATGTGGTCTACCTGCTTTCCTTAAGAGACAGCTACTCTGATACAAACAAAGAGCACATGGTTTTGCTTCCTTCTAGCAGTCCAGGTACTGGCTACCAGACAGTTTTCAAGGATAGTCTCATATAGAATGCATTACAGTAGTCTAATCTAAAGGTTAGCAGAGTGTGGATTACTGTGGCCAAGTTATCCCTATCCAGGATGCCCAAAGTTTGCAAACTAGAGATGCAGGTGGGTACTCCTGGCTATTACAGCCACATGGGTCTCAAATGACAGTGGTGAATCCAAGAGCATCCCCAAATCACATGTGTTCTTTCTGCAAAGAACAACCCCAATGAGAAATTGGTGCCTCTTAACTTCCTGTATTTGAGACTATCCAGCCCATCACTGCCTTCCTTGACTCCAAAGGAATGGAGAGTTAGATCAGGGTGTTATCAGCGTACTCCTGACATCCCCCATATAAATGTTAAAGAGCGTATGTAACGGATGTATGGTTTCTAGCATGATCCTATATCAGTTGAGTTCAGTGAAATATATTCACAATAAATTCTTCCAGACTTAGAATTTCTGAAAGTACTTCAAAAATTTATTTTAATGAAGAAATGGCTAGATATTCCATGAGGCATCCCTGTACCAGATTCAGCTGGCACATTATATTTTGTTTTGTTTTACTATACAGAAGTTTCTAGCATTCAAGAATATTTTAAGAGCATTTAAAGGGGTTAATATGTTAGATAAGAAAAAATACTGAGGCAAACATTTTTATTACTGGACATGAAGGGCGTAGTTCTGATTAAATTACATTATTATTTGAATGGGATAGAAGACAGAGTGCATCATTTCTTGCCCTCAACTTTAATGCCTTTAATCAAATAATGACCTTCTGGAAATAGTTAATTTTAAGCATTTGGAAAGATCAATACCACTTTGCCACCAAAAAATGGCCCATATGATGTGAAATTTGATGTATTTAAAGTACCATTTCACCCTTTTAACCTAGTAAATAATTTAAAATGCTTTCAGTAATCTTTTGCCACCATTATGTATCTCGTTGTTCTGTGTATTATGACTTTCTTCTTTCGAAACCAACAGTCTTATGCTATAAAGAGCTTTCAGGTCTTAAGTCCAAGGTAGGGCAGAGTAGTGAATTTAACTTTACTGAAATATAGGATTGTTTTCCGTATACTAATGCAATAATCTAGAAGATATACCGTAATTTAAGCATTAGTGTATTTTAAGGAACTTTTCCTATATTCTGAATTTGTTCATTTCAGCCTCGTGCTAAAGGTGACTAATGAGATGGCTCAGATGGTTTTTAGAAGTCCATTTTATTCACTTTGTAGAACATTGCTATGAAATTATGTTTGAGTGCCTTCAGCTTTGTAAATGGGAAAAATTACCCTCTATTAGCATGTTTGTGGGCAGATTAAAAACTGGCTTCATTAGCATAAGGAACACTTACTGATTCTTTATAAAAGTAGAAAATTATTTGCTGAATGATAAATTGCTAGCTTTACAGTTAGTTGTTGACAATGAGCTCATTCAAAACGCGTATTGCAGTTTAGTCTACAACAAGACTGAATTCTTTTTTTACTCAGAACTACTGTTTAATGGATTATGTACTTAAACCCTGTTCATACTGCATGTGAAATGTAATTCATGCTTTTACTAAAACATTTGTATCAAATAACCTTCTTATTTAGACTAATTTCTTTAATAATGTATATATTTATAATACCCAGAGATAACAAAATATTGCCTCCTATTATTTTGAAAGGAAAAAGGTCCTATACACATTACAATTAGGGAGTACCAATTAGTTGATAGATCTAAAAATAGCGAAATTAACAAATTGAAAGGAAAAGGAATGTAAATTTTGAAAAACATGACTATTTCTCTAAGCGCGTTTTTCTGTTTTAAAACTAAGGATACTGCTAGACTTTGATATTGAAACCAGTTGCAGTTTGATGGAGCATTGGGTGATGACAAGTTTTATGAGGGGACAGTTTTAAGTATGTCTAGCAGTCTTGTTGCAGCAGGGTGCATGGATTACCTTTATTGGGAAAGACTGTTAGGCCTTTCACTTTAGTATGCTTGAGATTACATATAGAAGTTCTTTCCTTAAATAAACATAAGAGTATGACATAGCAACAGGAACTTCCCAGAAACCACCATAATTTTCTCTTTCATATTCTTACAGTAGTCAATTTGTTCACTTAATGTTTACTTCTTAAAAGTTTGAATTTTGAGATACATAGTAAAATATTAACAGTTGCTTCTACATTGAAATGTTCATTCATTTGAACTACTATAGCTTAACCTCTGAGGTTTCATATTTAGCTCACTTTGCTCTGAAAAAGAATTACTTAAATCGGCCACCTCCCCCTCCACAACCCATCTTGATTGAATGCCTTTTTTCCAAAGTCTTGCGTATGCCGTTCAGCTACTATAAAGAGCATAGCAGTGTTTCCTTTGTGACAGACCGATTTAAAACTTGACTTCTCAATAAAGGTAGGTTTACAATACATAACTTTACAAGATTTGTGTTGTATATAACAGGTTTAAACATATTATCTTAGAATTCATCTGCATGGCATTTTCAGCTTATTTCAGGGCCAATGCCAGTTTCTTAAGTACTAAGGAGAGGGTGTAGAGATTGAGAGCAGCTAAAGGCGTGATTTTGAATAGAAACAAAGGCTTTAGAACAGAAGGTGTCAAATTAAACTTTGTCAGTTTGAAAAGTAGTAACATCCTGAAAGTTCATCTAACATATTTACATGTGAGTAATGTTTATCTTTTACTTTGTTCCTTCTTTATATGCAGTGCAATGCTGCCTGGCAAATTTGCTACACGGAAGTGAAGGATATTCATACTGTCATTTACAGTTGTACTCTGAAGAACGTACAAGGCCTGTGTGCTATATGTGGTGTTGCACCACTGTGTAGCATATTTTGGTTCCTTTTAGTAGATAAGCAGTTTTCTTATTCCTTAAGAGAGACGTGTAGTCTTTAATGTGAAAAATGCCCTTGTTTAGAAATTTCATCTCCATCTTTTTATCAAAGTAGCTTACATCAGTTAAAATATAGCTTCTAATAACGTAATAACACTGTAAATAAAGTAGTATAAAAATTTAACAGGGAGAAGGCAGAGGGTTGCCAGTACGACCTAGTTCAATTCCCAGCCTCTCCCAGAAGCAAGGAAAGGAAAATAACTTACGAAAATAACTCTACGAAAAACAGAGGGTTGCTGGTTCAATACCCAGCCTCTCCCAAAAGCAGGCAGTGGAAAGTCTCTTATCTCTTTCAAGGCAACTGTATAAAAGGTCCCATGGAGGTACCTATGCAGTCAACCAAGAGTTGGCCAGGACTCATTGATACCCAACAATAACAAGAAAAAAAATTTAACAGGTATAGGAAGTAAAAGTTCTAAACATTGTTCTATACAAAGAAACTTGCTGAACAATAGAATTTTGCACAGAGGACAAATACCGTAAGGACATTTTAAACCACAATCCATTTTCCAGAACATTGGAAATTATTTCTTTTCTTTTTTCAATTTTGTTCCTTGCTGAGTTTGAGATACTCAGTGGTTTATTAAATAACAAAAATGCAAATTATTCTTTGGCATCAAAGTAACTGTGAGAAAATATCAGTCCCCCTTATGCAGTCTTCAGAAAATTTTATGGGGTGTATTTCTCTGAATATACTGAAATAAATATCTTAGATAAATAAAGACATTATTTTGTTGAAATATTGTTAGATATTAAAAAGAAAGGGTCTTTTAAAATGAAAATTCTCATTATTTCAAGAGGTCTTAGTGCTACTTCAGATATAAGCAAATGAAACATCCTGTGCATAGCTTAAGAACACTAAGAATGGCCTTAAAAGTTTTAGAATCAGTTTTAATTTTGTTAAAAACATCTTATTTTAATTCTTTCAAAAAACTGGGCTCCCTGTACAATTGTATTTAACCTTGCAATTTATCACACTATTGGGCGATAAAGAATTCGAAGTATTATTTCAGGCTAAAGGTTAATAGCAAATTACTGGAAATGTTTTATTAGTCATGGGTAATTAATAAAGATATGTCTGCACTCAGAACACAGAAGTGACAACAAGTGCAAAATAGTTGCTAAGTGAATCAAATTTCCTTTCTTTTTCCTAGAATTACTTGTTAAACCCAGAATTACCAAGACTGTTAAAGTTTTTTATAACTATAATGAACAAACAGTACTCATTTTATCTTCAAGTGACATCTGTTATTTCATCTATTTGACTTCTAAAATATAGCAGTGTCCTAAATCCTAGAAAATAGATATTGTCATCATTTTATAAGGTAATCATAAAAACTATTATTCATGCAAATAAGAATATTTGGCTTTCTTCTTAGCTGATTTCAGGCTTTAATGAAATCAAGCTATTTCAAGCAGCTCAGGAAAATACCTATTCTAACCATGCATGTTAAATTACTACCAGCCGCTGAGCACAATTTAATCTACTATCATTGGTCCAAATAGGTGCTGTTCTATACTGGACAGACAACCTACTTTGTCAGTAAAAATATTCTTGTCCAAAGAGTATCCTAAAACTCTGGCTTTCTACATGCATTGGAAGCCACGTACGTAGTAAGCTTAAGAATCAGTAAAGGTAAATTCTGAATTAGAGGCAAACCTGGTTTTTGCTATGATTCTCATTGTCACACAGTTTAAAAAAAAAAGGTTCAACTCTTGTTCAACTGTTCAGTTATGTTCAACTGTTCAATTCTTTGTGATCCTATGGACCATAGTATAAAGCCTTCCTCCCCATCATCCACTGCCTGCAGAGGTCTGTTTATTGCTTTATGGAAACTGTTTATGAAATTAAGCAAGTGTGACAACTCTTGTGTTTTGTGAACATGCTTAAAACATACATATTGAGACCTCAAACGCTTGCTTTTTGCTGTTCCCTCCCACACCATTTTCCTTTTGTTTCTTGTCTCTTTAGATTGTAAGCCTAAGGGCAGGGACCCGTCTAAGATTAATATAATATTGTAACCCGCCCTGAGACCTTCGGGTCTAGGGCGTGATAGAAATACAAATAAATAAATAATAAATAATATTGAGGCATTTAGGGGATCCTATTAAGGCTTTTTATACACTGGAAGATTTTAATCTGATTTTGCTTTTTATATTTTTGTGGGGTTTCTTTTTATCATTATCCCAGGGCATTAGGATCAGGAGCAGTTATAAAAATTTTGAACTAAATACTAAAATAAGTGTGAAGAAAAGTAATAATGTTCTACTTTTTTGTCATCACCCTGCAGTCATTGTTACAAGAGGTCCTTCAGTAAAACCAAATTCTGTAGATCAGAATGTTCATTGAAACATTATTGCACTCCTGCCTTAACTGAAAAATGCAAATTTGATGTCAATCACTTAGTCATCTCTTATACCCACAATATTCTATTGCAAAAGGAGCAGGATTTAAAGAGAACTTGTGTGAACTTCATTCTTTACAAAATGAGCTGTCAAAATGAGTAATAAGGGCTAGATGCCCTCCAGTACTGTACCCATCTTAAAGTATTATTTTGCACTTTCTTCCTAGTTACAGCCGGGTTAAATCTGGCCTTCATTCACACTTTGCAACTTTGCTCAAAGACTGCACACTCTACATCTAGTATTCACATTTTGTGGAACACATGAGTACATGGTGCCAGTTTTTTCACATGCTGCCTGTGCAAACTGCATACTTTGCATTGTTCGTTTTATTTCTTTCCAAATACTACAACCTTGTCCTGTTTCTTTAAAACGAATATTTTTAAAAAAATCAGATAATGCTACAGATATTTAAGATGGCATGTAGGCAATTGCTAAACTGTTAAGGGGGGGGGGAAATCTGTGCATCTATTTTAGAAGCAAATTAGCATTTGCTACAGTTCTCCTGGGACAATCTTTTGGCATACTTTCAAGCCTACTTTTCCCTAGAACATGCCTGAGTTAGAGCAGGTGCCATTCCAGGCACTTTGCATGTGCTGTGATACGGAGATGATGACTGTGGTCTGGTTCATATTATACACAAAAACATGTTGTTGTTGTTTTTCCAAAGGATTCCAAAATCAGAAGATTCTTTATAGGTAAATATTTGTCAGCAGGTTCTGTGTAGAAGAAGCTAAGTATATAGCAAGGAATACCGTAGCCTGCTTAGTCATATCTATTCATAGGCTTGTTCCTTTTCAAATAAAGAAAATATTAATAAAGAACAGTTTTCTAGACAATTACATACATGAACCTTGTTTTAATTAATGGGAGGAAGTATACTAAGTTAAGTTTAAAAATTGGTGCATTGTGAATTGATGTATATTTTTATATTCTCAAATGAATGTAGTTTACATAATTTAAAATCAATAGATTGTTTCCCTGTATTTTTGAAAATAAGTGATGCACTTTGGCTTTTACTGCTATCTAGGTTACTTTATTTTGGCACAAAAGGATAACAATGTTGTGGTTTTTTATTATGATAATGATGATGATTTTAAAAGTCAAGATTTTAATATAATGTGATAAAGACCACTCAGAAGTGTGATTTCCCCATGTTTTATTAATTTGATTCAAAAGAAACCATTTTAGAAGAGATACTTTCTTGTTAATGTGGCCTGATATTTTGATGATAATATCTTTAGGGATGGCTCTGTGAACTCTTGCGCTGGAAAGAAGATCCTTCACCTGAGAACAGAACATTGTGGGAGAATCTGTCAATGATCCGGAGGTTCCTCAGTCTTCCTCAGCCTGAACGAGACGCCATTTACGAACAAGAAAGCAATGCAGTTCATCACCATGGCGACAGGCCTTCCCACATTATCCATGTTCCAGCAGAACAGATTCAGGTTGGTATATACCTTGGCCCTCCTCAATATACGAATAAGAAAAGGTGGCAAGAGAGAGGCACTGTTTATTTTGCAGAAGAAATTTTTCTGCTGTAGTAAATAGAACCATCTTAGAAGGGATAAGAATATTTCAGTATAAAAATGCAACATTATCTGCATTTTGTTTAGTGCAAAGACATTAAGAATTACAGAATTAATTTTTGAAATATCCTATTTATAGCCTGTTCACATTAAGTCTTTAACCTTAAAGAAAAGAGTGTGTTGGGGCATACACACTTGAGGCTTTTTGACACCTCTTATATCAGACACTGCAGAAACTTTTAATTATAATGAATAATGATGGTTTTAAAACAAATGGTGTGTAAGCATTCTTATGCCCAAAATTTATAAATGGTAAATACCTGGATATTTTAGATGCCATAATTTAAAAATAAAATTTCAGTGGATAGCATGTTAACGCTGTTTCATTGAGGTGGAAATAGTGGGAGGAATTCAAGCCCCAAATTCTTCATCCCACTTACTCTCATTTTGAAAGTTGGGATGAACCAATGTTTTTTTGTTTTTCCTTTAGAGCCCCTCTCCCACCACCCTTGGGAAAGGCGAGCATAGAGGCGCATTCATACCTGGCCTGCTGACCACTGGACCTTGGCTGGGTGCTGCTCCCCAGGTGAGCTGGCACAAGGGTGACACATGGAGGGGTTTCAGGACTTGATCTAACTGTTTCCTTCCATGTTAACACAGAACCAATATTACTGCCTCTCAGGGAATGGATGAGGCATAATTTTATTGTAAGCTGCCCTCATTATAAGTTTGAAGGGCAGGAAATTAATATATATAACAAAATAACAAATCCTTATAACTCTCTTGTACTAAAGACCTGGGACCAGCTATTTACTTAAAAACAAACAAAAACTTTCAGGAAGTGTAGGTAATGCCACATTTAGCCACATTTATATTTTCGTTGATGTCATTTTAGTATTATGGTATATTTTCTAAAAAGCCCCAAAATTGATTTTTTTTTCAGCAGTCCAAAACAAGTACTTGTGTGCTAAAGAGAAAACAGATTAAACAATAAGATACTTTGCTACATGATATCACAAAAGTGTGAGAAACATAACTGATTTATCTAAAGTATCTCAAGAAAGGTCTGTTATAAGAAAATGTTACTGAATTTACTTTAAAATTAAAGGAAATAAAAGCAGAAGCAGCCAGATATTTTAAACTTATCTTGTAATTCTGAGCATATTTACTAAGGAACATTTACTAAGAATTTCTTATGGAAATCTGTTTAGAACTGAATTGCTATTCTGGGCATAACTTAGTTAAGGGCAGGCTGTATGTGAGTAAACAGCTAACAAATGTATGGATGTATGGAAAATTTATTTCATATACACCAATATGGGGAGGTGTTCTCAATTTTTGCTGTTATGTAAAAAAATGTGTTTTTTAAAAATGATATACATAGAGCTTGTGTTTATACAGAGGCTCTGGTCTTATGAAGGGTTAAGCCTGTATGCTTTTCTTTATCTGATGCTGTGGCTTAGTTAGGTTAAATAATATCAACAATGGCCACTGTTAAGAACTAATAAGCTACACAGCTGGAAAAAGTCATTTAGCTTAGCTTTGTTTTAAATAGTGTCTTTGTATTAAAGCTGTAGTGATGTGACTGACTGTAGGAACTAGAAAGCAGAGGGTCACAAGTATCATCTCTACCGTGTCACTAGGAAGTCTGGCAAACTTCCCTATCTCAGCCATCCCTTTGTTTTGAGGAAGGTCAAAGTTTTATTACCAGTGCAACAAATTCCAATTTTGAATATAGTGTGTCTTCCTTAGAAGTAAATAAGAAAAGAAAACATTGATTTTATTTTAATTTAATATAACCATGAAATAATAATCAGCCAGGGAGAGAGACATTTTTTTTTAATTCTTTTCCCACTGCCTTCCTTTTCTCTAGCCACCTACATTGTGGAAGCAGTCAGGGCCAGCCTTGAACACCATAACATTATAGTTGTATAAATTTCAGCTTAAATGCAGGAGAATCCATCCAACTTAAATTTTTTAACATTCAGAGATTTGGCTGAATAACTTGGACCAATTTGTCAAGACATTGGTTGAAAAAAAAGTATGCAATAAGATGTGTAAGCATCTGGGCTTTCTGATCTGTTAGTAATTCACCAAAGCACATGGATTTGATATTCTTTTCCATTCAGAAAAAAATGTTGTACTAGTGATACTGACCTGAGGATGGGCCTATCTAAATAACTTCTTGCTTAATCCATTTACTTGTTTTCACAGTGTATCATCACCATACATCATCCTAATCTTACTTCAGTTAAATACTTCAGATTTTTCACTGGGACTTTTAGATAAGTAGACTTACAGTTTGAGCCTTCTCTAGTTAATTCCTAGCTTTATTCAGTTCTTGGACAAACATGAAAGAAACTTTAGAAAAGTTCAGTATTTGCCATTCTAATAGCAGGAAATTTTGGTTGTACTGAGGAATGAGAATTATATCTACTTTTTTAAAAAGTTGAAATCCTTTCCTTTTACCCTTTGCAACAATTGAATAATTCTTCAGTAACACTATGGAATACTCTATGTGAGACTTCAAACAAAATATTAATCTGTGATATATAGTACTATAGTTCAATGTTTCAGGCAGTTGCACCTACTTTTCCACTCATTTTTCCTATTAAATTGTCATCATTCCATGTTCACTGAAAACGCTCAGTTGTCATTAGATTGTTTGAAGGAGGATAGGTTGCACATAAATAATTGTTTTCATATCTCTTTTGGTTTCATGTAGTCACCACCAATAATGCTCATGGGTGGTTACCCCTTAGACCTCATGAAGAACAGTGCTCCAGAAGTTTAACTTGCTGTTAGGAAGTATGAAAACATTTATATGTAGTTTATAAGGATATAGTACAACTCATGTATAGTACATTCTATTGTTATTTAAAGGTCTTTTACTGTACATTTGACTAGAACAGAGGTGTACATCTGTGGCTACCTGGTCTCAATTTATTTAGGTTTTTTATGCATGTTGCTGTGTTTGAATTGTTATTTATGTTATTTTTTGAATAATAATGTCATTTAATTAAATACAAAACAGTTACTATCATTCTATGCTACTCCCCTCAATTCTGGCTGCAGCTGTTACAGAAAGATCATAAGTTATAGTTGGGAGCATCTAGGGGGTGTCAAACTGAACACAAAAACAAATTTATTTTGCTAGTGTCCTCCAAAATATCCAGTTCTAACTTTAAAGAGGTGTCTCTTTATTTGAGATACACATTAATATCTGATGAGCTGTAGGTAAGAAAATAGGTGTGATCTTTCCCATGTTTCTTTATCTTTCCTTTTCCTTACTGACATTACTTGCCTTCCTTTCCTTTTCAGACTTAAGTCTGAACAACTTCATGCAATAAATGGAAGTGCAAAAATATGGTGGAGAATATTCACATCCTTCGGGGACAGTTACTGGATGTCTCCAAGACACCATGGGTCATTCCACCCATGGAGTTCTTCAGCAGAGGAGCAAAATTGAAAGCAATAAATACTGCCTGTCACTAATAATATTTTTCTGTTCTGCTCAGAACTTTCCTCACAAGAGATTCTGCAGCACTTAATTCCTTTCTTTCATTTAGGAATAATTTCTCAAAAAACCCTGATTGTTTTTGATGGTTGGGCAGTATATATTGTTTCAGATACAGCCCCTCTGCTAGGGAGTCTCATGGATGGAATTACCTTTGATATCTTGGAGTTCTTAAGTGCCAGATACCAAGGAAAAGAAGGGGGATTGTGCAAGCATTTTTTCATAATGCCAATCTTTCTAGCCAACAAAAGTCACAGTACTTTTCTTTGTCTGTTGTCAGCAGCAGCAACAACAGCAGCAGCAGCAGCAGCAGCAACAACAGCAGCAGCAGCAGCAGCCCCCGCCACCACCGGGTCCCAGATTACCACCAAGGCAGCCAACTGTAGCATCACCAGCTGAATCTGAGGATGAAAGTCGTCAGAAGACCCGCCCACGAACAAAGATTTCTGTGGAGGCCTTGGGCATTCTCCAGAGTTTTATACAAGATGTAGGTCTCTATCCGGATGAAGAAGCAATCCAGACTCTTTCAGCTCAGCTGGACCTACCCAAGTACACCATTATCAAGTTCTTTCAGAACCAGCGCTATTATGTCAAGCACCATGGAAAGCTGAAAGACAACTCAGGCTTGGAAGTGGATGTTGCAGAATATAAAGAAGAAGAATTGCTTAAGGATTTGGAAGAGGGTATACAAGACAAAAGTACGAACACACTTTTTTCAGTTAAATTAGAAGAAGAATTATCAGTAGAAGGGAACACTGACATAAATACCGAGTTGAAAGACTGATTTTAAATAATAATTATAACAATGATAATAATAATAATTCATCAGTATCACTGCTATTTACTAACAAAATGAAAATTCCATCCTGTGTGCTATCAGCAACCTCTTTATTCATTGTTTGGCCAATGAATCTTCCAAAACTTGCACAAAAGCTGAAAAAAGTAAAGGATAATTCAGACTGCACTAGATATTTTACAACCTGCTTCAGAGCTACAGATGAAGCATTGAGGATTGTTTCATATTAATTTATGTTCACTGGGTACACCAAGGTGTATCCAAAAAGCATGATATCTGTGGGTTGTTTTTTTAAAAAAAGCTATGATTAGTCTGGAGCTTTCAGAAAAGTATTACTTTTATGATTAATTATCTTTTGTTTTTTGTTTCTTGTTTTCCAGTTATTACTGTTAACACTCCACATTTGATCGTTGAAAGCTCACATTTATTTAAGTAAAAGAAAAAAAGAGTTTGTTACTCTTGCTCTATTGTATGTTACAGAAGAACTATAGACTGTGGGATGCAGTTTAAAGTTAACATATGCCAACAAATGCCTTGTATTATATGGCACTGCCGTAACTCAGATTTGTTTTTGTTTTTGTTTTTTTAAGAAGTAAGAGGTCACTGTATCTTTTTCATTCTCATTATTACATTTTTTTAAAAAACAAAATGTGAAACACAGTTTATCCCTATTATTTATTTGTAGAGCCTACAGCATCATGTTGTAATTAATTTTTAGAAGTTTCCGTTAAATGTAATATTGCTTCTCTTGTTATCATACTGTTTTTTTCTATTTATAAATGTATTTTGATGGGCAGTAAAACAAAGTGTCTTAAAAGTTTTAAATAGAGAAAATGTGCTTTACACAGTTGCCTATAAAAAGTGCTCTATGTTATCCAAGCAATTCATACTATAAGCTTCACTCTTATTGTTGTATGCAATTTTTACTATCATGCAAATAAGCTTAGGTAAATAAAACTAATAGATCACCTTAGAAACTTATGCAATTAATGTGAAAATAATTGATGTTTGCAATGTGTCTTCCTTTGGTTTACAATCAATTTTAAAGCTACAGCTGTATAAATTTTCTGTATAAAGGTGTATTTCTTTTTTATGAGTTTATTGCTATGAAAACACCAGTTATTTTGTTACAGCTGGCTGTTTTTATAAGTGTATCACAATTTTCTTTATGCAGAAATGTTCTGACTAGGAGTGGTTATTGACTGTAACTACACAATTAAAATTGTTTGTATGGTATGATATGGCAGGGTTTGTCTGCTTTTATATGTATTGGAGGAATAATGCCCTACCTTTTTACTCATCACTTGTGGCAAGAATGCTGTACTATATCTCCATAGGACCACACACTTTAAAAAAAACCTAAAAACTAAAAATGTGAATCTGACGCACACTTACTTCTGAAAGAAACCCAGTTCTACTGTGAAAATCATAACCTGTCTCATCTTGGTTGTAAAAGTTGCCTGTCCAATAGAGATAGCAGGATATTCTTGAGTCAAAAGGCTATCAGGCAAAAACATATTTACAGTTCCTGGCAGTAATGCACTTATAACAGATGCAGCTGGTTTTGTTTTACAGTGTTTGAATTTATGATAACACTGTTCCTTATAATAATGTATACATTAAAAAAAACAGTAGTCATAAAGTAAATAGAAAAGATGTACAATTGCATAGTAGACAAGATTAATTCTAATGAGCAATAATAAGACAGTGATAATAAGTAATAATGTTTTATTTCATAAAGTCTGCATTTTGAGGCTTGTAAGATTTGAAACAAGGCAGACAGGACTGCTAAAGAATATTATGTTTTCCCCAAAGAACCTTATTAAGGATCCTGCACTCTGCTTTTAAATTGTTTAATGGAAATTAAAAGTAATCATACTAAAAGGATTTAAATTATTGCAAACTCTATTGAGTAATTCTTCAAGAATCTGTTTGCAGGAATCCCATTTCACAACACAGGTGAAATTCTATTTCTAGGATTGCCTTAGGGATGCCATGACTATGTTTTCTAGCTAGTGATAGCATTTTTTCTTTTGAAATAAATATGGCTAACAGTTCAAATTACTCAACAATACAATGTATATTGTATATCTGCAACACTTCAGGAAGGTCCTAGGAATTTGAGAAGATCCAGAAAAGGATACCTCATTTGACATTATTTAGTTTGAAAGAAAAAAAAAGATGAAGGAACACAATAGATATGTCTGTATCAGTGAATGATATGGAGAAAGTTGCTAAGTAGCAGTATCTCTCTTGCAAAATGCAACAGCCAAACGTTATCCAATGGAGATGGGTGTTGCAGGATTCAGGGCATATACAAGGAAATACTTATATGCATAGTTCAGTCGAGTTAAACTATGAAACATCTGATTAGACAAATATATGGAGGAAGAGTGGGTTATCAATGCATACTACTTGTGTTGGCTGTTTTCTATCCCATATTTGGGAGGCAATATGTACCCCAAGGTCAGGTGCTGAGGACTGAGAAGTGAGTGCCCTAAAGCATCATGTCCTATTTGTGGCTTCTATAGAAATCTGATTAGTCACTGTGAGAATGGACTACTGAACTAAGTGGCACATTGTTCTGATGGAATTATGATCGGTGAACTGAAGCAGCTAATGGGAGACCTTCAGCTAACAGCCACTGGTGGGAAGTACAGGGAATGGTAATGAGTAAATATTTCCCACATGAGAAGGTTTAGTCTTATAAGTCACCCCCTTTTGTCATCAAATAAGCTCCCTTGAATATAATCAATGGTTTTATTGGGGTGAGGTCTCTGAAATAGATCTTAATTCAACCTAGACAAACCTGAGTAGGAAAAAAAAATTTTTTAATTGTCTTTCTGAGAGAAACAACAACACACGCACACATGATTATAAGAATGGGAATACTCAAATATATTTCTCAATAGTAACATGTTCTAATTTTCAAACATGAGTAGTCAAATAAATTTAAAAGCAAAAGAAACCATTCAAAAACAATGGAGCATTTCTGCATACTTGAAAAGACTTCTTAAATACTACAAAGAACCAAAATGTTTAAATTAGTAGTGGTAAAAATGGGAAATTCAAATATCTTAATGAGCATAGGGAGTGCTAAACAAGACAATACAGGGAAGAATATTTCAGCTGTCCAGAAGCCATGGCTTAAATTCTTAGAATCATGCACAAATTAACATGAGATATGCATATAGCTGTCAGCTTTGTTTGGTGATAATAGTGAATTTTGGCATGAAGCAAGAAAGTAGCAAGTACTGTAACTTCAAAGCACTCATGCTTTTCTCACTTGACAAAAGCAGTATCCCAGAAACACCTCAGAAATGGGAGTGTGTGGCTCCCATGTTCTCATCCTGAATCCACCTTTCCTAGCCTAGAATGTGCCTGGGCATGTATGAAAAATCCCACCTGCAAAGCATCTTGAAGCCATTGCCATGCTGTCTCAGAGATGCCTTTTCTATCTGTGATAGCAACCATGCTAGCTGCTGCTGGGAAGTGCACAGTTGGCACGCTAGAGCTCTGAAGTCATGGCGCCAGTGGTTGCTCGCTCTTTTTCACTAAAATAGTGCCAAGGAGCAGGCAATGGGAGACCACCGTCTCCCAAGCATCCCTGGTGGAACTAGTCCAGCTGTCTGCTAGCAAGATTGCATTTGCATTGGACACAAATAAGAAAAAAACACAAAAACCTGTCCTGCAATCGCCAGTGCCAGTTGGCCCCCAAAAGGGTAACTGTCCCCTCAGAAGTTTCAAGTTGTATATGTTTTTTAACTTTTATCGATTAAAATCAAAGAATCATATAATAACAAATACATTCCAAATCTTAAACCAAAACAGTATAGTTCATCATGGGTGTTTTTTCACCACAGCCCTTAGATCCAGATCTAAGAACATCTGGATCTAAGGAATGGGTAGATCTGGATTAAGGGAGGCACTCAATGTGCTTCCCCAGGAGGTGTAGCACCCATTAGCAATGGGTGCTAAACCCCCTGCCGTAGAAACACCTTTGCACCCATGTGGGGAATCCGGATTGACGCCCAATGGGTTGGTCCGTCACCCTAGGTGTCTCTGGGGACAGGGGGGTGCGATCTCCGAAGTCCCAGCTTTGGAGTCATTTCGAAATCATTTTGAAATGACTCCAAAGTCCCTCTGAAGAGATTGCCAAGGACTTTGGGGGAGGCTCCGGAGCTGTCAGCGCAGTCCATGCGCTATTAGCACAGACCACACGGACTCCCCTCCGAAGTCCTTCCGAAGAGATCGGCAGAGACTTCGAAGCCACTCCGGAGCCCCTTCGGAGCGCCTCCGAAGTCTGCGCTGATCTGTTTGGAGAGACCGGCGGCAAGACTCCAAAGTCTCTGCCAATTGCATTACAGACACATGACAGTTATTCTCCCAAAATAAAGCTGTATATCAGGACATTACTTCACATATATTAGGATAAATATGGGGTTTTAAGGGGGATTTTAAACGTATGGGTTGTATTTTGTATGTATTAGTGATGTTATGTACCGCCCTTTGGTGGAAAGGGCGTTATAAATAAACATTATTATTATTATTAGCTTGAAAATGGCCACAGGTTTCCATGCTGGCAATCTGCACTCCCTCCTGCAATAACTGAATGTCTGTGGAATCTGAAGTATGCTAATCAACCCTCATATGTTGTTTCTTCTTGTACCAAACTTTTAAGAGTAAATGAAAATATAATAAATCACTAAAAAAAAATTGCAATATAACCCTAAACATATTTACTTAGAAGTAAACTCTGTTGAGTTGCATATCGTTTCCCCAAAAATAAGACCTACCATGAAAATAGGCCTTAGCATGATTTTTCAGGATGCTCAAAACATAAGCCCTATATACGTGTTATATAAAACATCCCCTGAAAATAAGCCCTAGTGCATCTTTAGGAGAAAAAATTAATATAAGACTCTGTCTTATTTTCAGGGAAAACACAGTAGTGCTTGCTGCCAGCAAGGTCAGTGTAGGATTACATTGCTTTCAACATTATTTGCCTATTTTTCAATCCACTAGTTTGGGAAATTTCACCACAAAGCAGCAAACATTCCAATACAAAAATACAAACTGTTATAAAATTAGTCCTTACAGAAGAACAACAGTCTGACCAACAGAACCATTAAAACACAGTCTTCACATATGACAATGTGGCTTCATTCCTGAGCCCCAATGTATTATGCAAAGATGTGCTATGCCAGAAATGGCCAATGAAAAACCAGGGATTAGGAGCAACACAGACGCCAAATCACATTTCCAGAGTGATGCTAAATGACTGAAGTTACATTTCATCAAGCAACAGTTTGCTGTGCAAAATAGGGATGTGCATAAATATTTGTCACTTTCAAAATTTGTACAGATTTGTCCAAATATGGACATTCAAATCAAATGTTGGTACATTTGAAGATTGACATTTGAATACTGGATCTTTTTATACATTCTTATGAAACTTTGCTATATTCGTGGACTTGGGGAGTTGGGAAAGCGGCTGCCCAGTCATATGTGCAAAGGATCCAAAGTGGATTGAGAGCGGATTGAGAGTGAATTTGATGCACTCAGAGCAAATACGTGAGGGATACATAGGCGATTCATAGGTGATTCGTAGCAGGAATGCAAATCAGATTCATATCAAACATTCGTATTGAATTAGAATCCTACCACATTCAAAGGGGATCTATTCAAACAAATATTAATTTTATTGCATTCAATTCAATACGAATAAAAAAAAATCCATGGACATCTCTAGTAAACAAAACCATGTTATACAAGTGACAATATAAACAAGACAGCATTGCATTAACAGCCAATTTAAAACCAGGCCTTAATATCTGTCAAGGACAGCTGCATTATAAGATCTGCATCAAAGCTTGGAAAGATGAGGCCTGTCTTTTTTCTCACTCAGAAGTTATTGCCACAAAAAATGAGAGCACATAATTTGCTCAGTATAATCCCAATTTTGTAGGAGTAGGATTTAAGGCCAAGATAAGAAAAAGAGCATGGGCAAAATCCATTAGTTCTATTCTCAAGTGGAATATGATCAAAGCTCAGATCTTGCACTCAGTCCCACTGGCAGTTTTAGACAGATGAGATGATGCAATATGTGTTCATCAGCATCAATATGTATATACACTTCTCTTCATATGTATGTGGTCCCCCCAAAAATGTATGTGATAGTGCCAGTAGGTGGAATATACTGTCTGCTTTCACTGTTGTGCCCAAAGGCAATATCTTCCCTCTGATTTGAAAGGACATTGTCTAGTTTTGTAGATTTGCACTAATGTTTCTCCAAGTAATTGTCTATTATCTAATGCAAGGACCATTTGCTCTTCAGTGGCCGTTCCTAGGTCTCATATTTTTTAATGAAAGTAATGAGGTAACCCTTACAAGGTGCTGCGGCACACTTTAAAAACTTATTATTTATATTTATAGGTCTCAGGGCGGGTTACAAGTCTAAAACAGCAGGTTAAAACAGTAATATCCATAAAAACATTTTAAAAACAAGCAGACAACAAGCAAAAAATCTACAGTGGGAGGAAAAAATGGTCGCATTAGCCAACGGCCAGGGCAAAGAGGTGTGTCTTTACCGCCTTCCTAAATGTAAACAGAGAAGGGACATGATGCACCTCAAGGGAGTGACTATTCCATAACCTGGAGGCCATTACCGAAAAGGCCCTTTCTCAGGTGCCCACCCACCTCATTACTGAGGGTGGTGGGACAACCAGGAGGGCCTCGCCTCCAGATCAAAAGGCACGGGCAGGTCAGTATGGGAGAAGGCATTCCTTTCGAAATTTGGGGCCCAAGTCAGAGTTGACACCTTGAATTGGGCTCGGTAGTGAATTGGCAGCCAGTGCAACTCTTTTAAGACTGGCGTGATGTGTATCCAGCTAGTTGTTCTGGTCAGCACTCTGGTGGCTGCATTTTGCACTAGCTGCAACTTCCGAACCGTCTTCAAGGGCAACCCCATGTAGAGTGCATTACAGCAGTCCAGTCTAGAGGTTACCAGAACATGGGTAACTGTGGCCAAGTTGTCTCGGACAAAAAAGGCTTCAGTTGACGCACCACCTGTAGTTGGAAGTAGGCACTCCTGGCCACAGCCTCCACTTGAGCTTCAAGCATTAGCACAGAGTACAGAAGTCTCCCCAAGTTTTGCACCTCTCCCTTCCAGGGCATTTGTAACCCCATCAAGGACAGGGTGTCTCCCAACTACCTGGACCCGAAACCCTGTGACGCACAGCACCTCTTGTCTTATCTGGATTCAGCTTCAATTTATTGACCCTCATCCAGCCCATTACTGCCTCCAGACACCTGTCAAGCACTTCAACCACCTCTCCTGATTCAGATGGCACAGAGAGATAGAGCTGGGTATCATCTGCGTATTGATGACACCTCACTTCGAATCTCCTGATGACCTCTCCCAGCGACTTCATGTAGATGTTAAATAGCATGGGGGATAAGATAGACCCCTGGGGAACCCCACAAGTGAGTTCCCAGATTGTCGAATCAGTATCTCCCGCAGCCACTATCTGAGATCAGCTCTAGAGATAAGAGCTGAACCAATGCTACGCAGTGCCTCCAACTCCTAAACTCTTTAGCCTCTCCAAAAAGATACCGTGGTCAATGGTATCAAAAGCCACTGAGAGATCCAGAAGAACCAAGAGGGTTGCATTTCCCCTGTCTTTCTCCTGGAGGAGGTCATCAACCAGGGCAGTTTTCATGCCATAACTGGGTCTGAAGCCAGATTGAAATGTGTTTATATAATCAGCTTCTTCCAAGCAAGCCTGCAGTTGGACAGCAACACCCCTCTCCAGAACCTTGCCTAGGAAAGGTATGTTAGCCACCGGGTGATAGTCTTCTGGATCCAGCGAGGCCCTCTTCTGGAGGGGGAGCACTACAGCCTGTTTCAGGAGTGGTGGAACCACCCCCTCCCTCATATCTCCCCACAAAACAAAGCACACACGCATGCACTCACACAAGCTATAACAACAATAGGCAGTTAAAACAAAGATTTTAAAAAAATTAAAACAAACTTGCTGGTTCTTCCTCGTGGGGCAGGGACAAACACCCAGCCAGCTGGATGTTAACAGAACCAGAGGCAGAATGACTGACCCTCACCCACACGCTCCCCCTTATATGCCCTTCCAGGCAGGAGGCAGGTGGAAGCTCTCTCTGCCGGGGAGCTTGGTCCTAATCCTGCAAAACCTGGCAGTCTCTCTCACACAGATGACCCCAGGCAGCAGGCAACAGGCAGCAGTTCCACAGGGCAGCAGCACGCAACAGGTAGCAGTCCAGATGGTAGGTTTGCTCTTAGTGACAGCCTGCTATTTACCTGCCTGTTTCTCTTCTCTGTGTCTCAGGTAATCAGCTTGATACATTTTTAAAAAGTGTTCCATATGTCCTTTAGAATATCAAATGTCTATTATTTGAGGACACATGGTGACTATACTTAAATTAGACGTTCTTGCAAAATATCCATGAGAGAAGTCCTTATTGCATAAACAAATATATTTTCTACATACTATTTTTAATACATATTCTTTATTTTTCTTTAGAAAGCAGTGGCAAATATTGACAAAAGTACTCCCAAAGAAAGGAACAAAATTGTGCACACTAGTTACTTACAGTATGTAGATCAAACAACCAAAGCTTTGATCACATTCAAATAAATTGGCACTTGTTTTCAAAAGCTCGTAATAAAAATGCCAGCAATTCTTAAAAGAGGGAGAGTTTAGATTGTTCCTCTTCTAAGGCCCTTTCAGCCATATTCTGGATTATATCCCACAATAGCAACCTGCCAGCTGCATGTTGGTGCAAACTATGGCAGACCCCACAGGCATGTGGGTTTCAAGGCCCTATTCTGGGATATAATCAAGAATAAGGCCTCTAGTGCATAATTAGTGAACTTCTGGTGAAAAGCATACACACACGGAATAGGCTGTTACAGCCTCCAAGTGTCCCTGCCCTCACCAAAGTTGACTAATCGTTGATTCGGTGTGGGACACAAAATCATGCACCACACATTAACCAATGTTAATTAGAGACTTACCTTAAGCATCCGGGGCAGGAGCATTTGCTGTTTTTCTGGCATTCTGAGATCATTTGAGTGCACAACTGCACATGTGCAGTGCGTCTACATCGTCAAGGCAATGGCGCTGATGCACATACAGTTGCAGAGGGCACTGCAACCAAAATGGTGGTGCCCAAATGAGGACCGGCCCCCAGATCTAATAATTCAATCCTGAGGGAGGGAATGGGCAAAGTTGACTAGCGCTCCAAGTGTGAGCGCTAGTCAACATTGGTTAATCGTGCTCCTTTCCTGTCCAGTGGGTGGAGAAGTGCAAAAATGCCCCCTGTGCAGAAAGAGGCTAAGTTGTGGTTAGAACATGCTTCAGTGTGCCATATGCCCAGTTTACATAGAAATACACACATCAGTGTAGGGGGAAGTCTAAATTCTTAGCACTATGTGATATGTTTCAGTCATCATCTTTGGTGTCTGCTTTAGATAACAGCCATCACCTTGTATTCTACCTGAATTAATTCAGGACAATATTATTTAAAATATTTAAATTTTAAATAATGTCACATAGGTCAAAACAGTCTACAAGAATAACACAACAAATAAAAGCAGCATTATATGGACAATGAATTGTAAAACTAATTTTAAAATATCATGACTAACATTATAAAACATAAATTACATAGAATATAATAAAATGACATTTAACTATGGTAAAGTTAAACCAGTCGCTAGCCTCTAAAAGCCTGGGGCTTAATTGTGTAGCAACCAGCTCAATGGACAGCACTGTTATATAGGCCAGTAAGAGGAAAAGGACTGAACAATGCAAATTCTACAGATCATAGCAATGTCAAGAATTCAGCATTTAATAATTTAGGCTCACCATAATGAATTATGGTATCAGGAAGAAAAAACAAAATAACAGTTTAAACGAATGCTTCCCACTTTCCAATCTTGATTTTCTAAAGGAAACTGTTCTCCACTTCTGCAAAACTAGCTGGTTTTACTGTCTCCTCCTGAATGCTTATCCTGCTCACCCTTCTCCAAGTCCTTAAGTTGGCTTGCGTCTAGGCAAAGGGGATTACAGACTGCATCTGGAGAGACTTGGCAGCTGAAAACACCCAACACTCTTTAGACTGCCAAATTGTAGGCTGGTGTGACACATCCTTTGGAGCATCCTCCAGGTCATCTCATTTTTGCCTGGTACTGGTCTGCACCTCTGATGGCTTTAGGCTTGGTGACTTACATCTACATGGTTGTTTTGGTCCTATGCTAAGCTTAGCACAGCTGCACTACAGACACTGATCGAGCATGACTATGATGGAGGGGAGAGGAGCTGTGCAATGAAGCCCCTCAGGTGACATCTCCACGAAATATATTTCCAACGAAAGATGTTATGTTGCAAAATTGAGCAAATACATGTACCAGCTATACACCTAAAATACCTGATATCCTAATTGCTACAAAAACTTGCTTTTCCTCCTGTTCTCAGTTTTGTCAGCTGTGCCTAGTCTGAATACTCCTGCTCTCTGCCCCAAGGGTTTGAACACCTGGTGATTTCCAAGAGAAGGATTTAAAAGTGGTTGTGAAATCTGTTAGCTAACACATGCTAATATATCCTGGTATCTGGATATCTCAGTATGGGCTTGTTTTTGATCTAGTAAAGATGGGATGCTCTATCTCATCTTTATCTTGTTCACTGCAAAACATTAAAAAAAATCAAGATCTGAACTCTTACTGTGGGATGCCTATATTAGTTTTGTTCTATAATACTTTTGCAATCTTAGGGGCAAACAAGAGAAGAAGTGCATATGGCCAAGAGAAGGTGAATCAAAAGCATATACTACCCTTCATCTGAAGTGAGCCAAGATTTCCAGAGCACTTCCACAAGGGCAACAGGGCAGGAGAAAAATTCAGTGTGGAGTGGAGCGAGGGACCAGTTACATTGAAAAGATTCAGAAGGTGGTGATTATTTGGTTATATGCAATAGTAATAGCAAAGATAGTACATGGGAGTTGTGATGTAACCTTAACTCTCAAAAATATTTGGTCTCCATCCATGAAGTATGTCCTGAGCGTGGGTGGCAGTGGTTAGATACCATTGACTCAGGGTTGATTCCTACTGACTACAGATACAGAAGTGATTTGCCATTATCTGCTGGGGATGGTTTTGGAATTAAACCTATGACTGCCTTCCAGGCAGCTGCTCTGCAACTGAGCTACAGCCATTTCCTCTGAGGACAGGTTTTAATTCGGAGTCAAGGACCCTTTCTGCATTGGGCCTTACTCTGGATTATGTACAGGAATAGGACCCTGCCATCTATATGCTAGTGCATAATAGGGATGTGCATTCAGAATCTGGATAAATACATCCAGATTCTGAGATTCATGGACGGATTGAGGTGCCCTATCTGTCCATGAATCAGATAATCCAATATCTGTAGAAGATTCGGTAAAAGCTTCTGAGGATACTGGATTACCCTGGAGCCTCCTCCCACCCCCGGGCTGGCCTACCCCCCCCCCCGGGGCCCACTTACCTGCACCGGCAGTGATCTGGGCCTCTTCTCTGGAACCACAAGCAGGCTTCCTGGGAGGTAAATACAGGCATTCTGGACCTGGAGGAGGCCCGGGCTGCCACTGGACCTGGAGGAGGCCCGGGCTGCCACTGCCTGCCTCCCCGGGACCCACTTACCAGGAGTGGTGCTCCGGTGCCAGCCCGGGCCTCTTCCAGGGCCCTCTGGAACCACGACCAGGCTTCCCTGGAGGTAAATACAGGTCTTCTGGTTATACGAATCTATTCATACATATGAACATTCAATACATATCTGATATGAACAGATACATATCTGATATGAATCTGTATGAACTATGAACAGACAGGTATCTGAAATGAACAGATATGTATCTCATATTTTCCCCACCTTAACAAATGTCCAAACTATTCGTACGGATGTCCAGAAACATTTGTTTTCATTTGAATGTTAGCGTACGAATATTGTAACATTCGATTTGAGGTTGAATGTCCAAATTCGGCCAAATTCGGCCAGATTTCGTATGTTATGAATATTTGTGCACATCCCTAGTGGGCAATGATTTGTGAGAACTGAACCACAGATTTATACAGGGGATGAATATATTCTTGCTAAAAACGAATTAGTAACTAAAACATTAGTAACACAAAATGCAGAATCTGAATCATTTGGGCTGGCATGTTCCAGCTGTTATTGTCTTGAACCAACATGTAAAGGTCTGTGGCTACCACCCTATTGCCTAACTTTCCTGTTCTAAATTCAGTTTATACTATATATGGAAAATAAATCTTTTGAGGACAAGGTTTTCAGGTAACAATGATATATAATCATCATATATTGTTGCATAAGGAGAAACATAAGCGTTGATGAAAATCTGAGTAGGTAAAATAGGCTGTGTTCACGTGAAATAAAGAAATACCTCTTGGGCAACTCAAAGATAGCTTAGGGATCGTTCACAGATGGGATGAGTCACATGTCCATCTGCCCTTCTCTCTCATGAGAATAATAATCAAGAGAGGTGGCTTAGAACTGGAATGAGGACACAAGTGCCACACACTACCTTCTTTATGACACTTTTTAACCATGTTCTGCTTCATGCAAATGCAGCTTTAATCACCAAAATAAAACTGTAAAGGAAGTTAAGTAGACAAAATGTTGGTGCCCCTCAAGCTATGAATCTGGAGGCCTTTTGTGGATGATCAAGAAGACTTGATCTTCCTTATGTGAAACTATATTTAATTATAGACACATACATGCAAGTTATGTTTTCCTTATCTGTAGTCATTCTGAGCAAATTGTCTGTTAAAATAAACTAACCAAGAAAAGCGATGAAGGCTAACACTATTGCAAGACCATTATACAAGCAATAATCTATAGATCATTCCTCAAACTTATTTTTTAAAAAATCTGGAAACTACTCCTATGTCTGATGAAACTTTGCCAGCTCATTATTCAGTCGGGAAAGCAGCTTCTGAACAGAATCTATTTTTATCCCCCATGTATTGAAAACCAGTGTTCTAATTTAGTGGGTTAGCATTCTGCTTTGGCCCTTTAAAAAGATGAGGCTCTCGCCATGGTATTTAAATCATCAGAGGGGCAGAGAAGGGTTGGCTTGGGTTCTGCCAAGAACTGGCAACATTTATTTGTTTCAGTTTTTTGTCATCGAAGGCACCCAAATATCATGATGATTAACACAATGGAATAAACACATGCTTTGCAAACACTGTCCATATTTTTCTATGATTTTGCACACTTGCAGCTTGAGGAAATAATGGGACTTTTCTAGAAAAAAGGAGAAATTCTTGAGCTGTACCAATCAGCCCTTCTGCCACAAAAGATGGTGAGGATCTGAAGGCAACATCTTCTTGGCTTCTACAAACTCATCAACAAATATAAATGTTTTTGCAGTAATCGGGAAATTATTGACCAAAGACAACACCCACTTTCTGATAAATGGTAGAAATGTTAATACTCTTGGCAAAATTGTTTTTGCACTAATTACTTTATCCATCTGCTCCACAAGATTGATTAAACTATGAAAATATTTCGACTCTTCTCTCCTGAAAGGATGGGCCTCTTCTTGGCGCTGAAGTAGGAATGCCGGCTTCTGCAAAGAGATGAATATGCCGTTTTAATCAAATCCAAGCCTAGTTCATTTCAGTCACTATGTAAGGTACTGTATATTCTTTCATTAACACACTTAGAAGAATGTATTCCAATACCTGTATAAATGTTATAATAAAGAGCTGGTATCTCCTATGTGATTACTTATAGTCTTTATACAGTATTATGTTTCCTGGTCAAAATATAGATGGTGAAGAGGTCTAGACAAGATGCCTGTAAAATCTTTGTTGTGCTTGAACTCAGCCGCAGAAAGAAACACAACCTGCTTTCCTTCCCACCTCTTGGCAATTGGCAATGCATTTCCCAAGTGAAGAGCTACATGTCAATTAGCACCCTGCCTCAACCAGCACCTGCAAAGATGGCTAGCTTGTGATTGGAATATGAATGCCAGCCAGCAAGTAAATCCCTTAAAGAGGTGCAGAAGAATCTCAATCTCTCCTCCAATTAAGCTGAAATCACTGTCTGACTCTCCCTGGATCTCTGCTTGCTCTAAGTTCAAATGCCATCACTTGAACAGATGGGAATTACACTTTGCAGGCAATGTCAGGCAGGGTTACTGTAGACTGAAACCTCTATGTGTAGAAGAAAATCTCTCTTTGGTGCTGGATCAAAAGAGGACGCATAAATAAAATATAAAGAAAAGAAAAAATACCCACAATCTGACAGTATCCAATATGGCAGTTGTATCCTTTTCCCCACCGTTCAACTCACCTTACTACACATGAGACATATGGAGGACATACATGGGAAAGGGCTCCTTAATATTCTGTGGAATGTAGAACAACTTTAAAGGTTTTGCATTATCCATGATATAAGAAGTCCTGCAAAGATATGAACTGTGACAGAGCAGAACAGAACAGGCATTTCTACAAGCAGACTGCTAGTATTTCTGTAAGCAAAAGGCTAATATGCAAATAAAATATCACACAAAAAGCATTATAGTGCTCAGCAAATGCCTTTACTATAACAATAAAATTCCAACAATAATAACGGAGTAGGGATGTGCACTAATATTTGTAACATTTGTTATTCGTATGAATTCATCCAAATTCAGACATTTGTACATTTACATTTGTATGAGTACAAATATTTTGGACATTCGTATGAATAGTTCAGACACTTGTTAATCTGGAGCGGTGGGAAAGTGGCTGCACCAGCCACATCTGCAACAGAACCAGGTTGCATTTGACATGGATCGAGAGCAGATTAAAAGTGGATTCAGGTCGGATTTGATGTTTTCAGAGTGTGGATATGTTAAGGGATACATAACTTTGATACGTATTTGTTCGTATTAGATACATATTCATTTGTATCAGATACAAAACAGACATTCGTACGGATACATTCATATTAAATAGAATTCTACCATATTTGAAGGGGATCTATTTGAACGAATACAGATTTTCTAACATTTGATTCGTTACAAGTTGAATGTCAAAAGACACGTTTGTGCGCATCACCACTACAGAGATCAACTACTGCTGTTATAAAGGTATGAAGAATAAACGAAACTACATGTAGTGGGAACAGAGAGGCTAGTGATCTGCTGTAAGGTAGCAATTGCAACTTGACCTGTCAGAAGACATTCCTTTGATCTGCCTGCACACACAGTGTCACTTTTCCAATCTGAACTTCTTTTTAAAATAACAAACCTTTGCAACTACAGGGCCCTCCCTTCTTCATGCTTGTGTGCAATAGGGGAAGCCTCATAGAATGATGCTCCATCTGCACAGGACAAAGTGAGAGAGCAGGATAGAGGGGGCAAGATGGTGCCCTGTCCTGCTTTACTGGTCTTTCTTGATAGTAATATCTGCTGATTAGGGGTGCATGAATATTCGAAGACATTTGAAATTCAATCAAATTCATCCAAATTTCTACATCTGAATTCAAATTGAATGCCCATAAATTCAAATTTAAAAATTCAAATGAATTTTGAATTTTTGAATTTATTCATTTGAATTATTTGGACATTCGTATGTGTACAGGTTCGTACATGAAAAGCATACTTGCATGTACGCATCTTTCCCTCATCTATACAGGACAAAAATAGGCTTCTGCATACAGCATAACTACGAGATGCATACAGATGTACAGGTGTGTACTGTTGCGTACAGGATGCGTAACAATGCATACGGGCACATACAAATGTTATTGACATTCGTAAGTGTAAAATTAAAACAGATAGATTTGAATTTGCTTAATTTGAATCAAATTTGGGTAAATTGGAATTTTAAAATTCAAATTGAATTGAATTTTTGGATATTCAATTCAAATTGAATCGAATCCTGAAAATTGCATTCATGCACACCCCTACTACTGATATACTAATGAGTCCATGGTCAACCCTTTTCAGTGGTGTCCCAAGAAGTGATACAGGAAGTGGTGCACCAACAAAAAGGGTCTTCCTGGGAAACTTTAAAGGCTGAGCACCATCCAAAGTGCAGATGGCCCTATTCTGCTCCAGTAGCACAGGATATGTTGAGTATCCTGGTTCAAGACCTGGGATTCTAAAGGTAAGTGTTGAAATGCCCTTGGTCTTTGAATCCAGCCTGTATTTCTTCCTATGTTTCAAACACTCAGGATGCAGGCACTAGGACCCCTTATGCACCTGGGCTGTGCCTGTAGAAATAATAAATAGCATAAAAGATTATGCCTCCCACCCACTCCCATTGCGTGTGGTCAGCCTCTCTCTCTCTCTCTCTCTCACACACACACACACATACACACACACACACACACAGTCCCTCTGACAAGAAACACGCCTCTCTTATCGCCAGGGCTCCTTTCTTTCTGATTTAACACATTTGTAAAAACTGTGAACATTCATTTTGACTTTGAAAAGCTGTGCAGTACCCACCCCACCCCCAAAAGGCAATGCAATCCTAGCTTTGAAACTGCATTTTATTCTTCTGAAAAAATGGGAATTAAAAAGGAGGGCTACAGTGCCAGTGAATGATGGTTCTGGTGAGTGCCAATGAGTGCCAACAGCTGGCTTACAGAGGAGGGATAAGGACAGGTTGGCAGCCATACTTACCCATACTGCTGTATTTGTTTATTTAAAGACATCTTTAAAATAAGTGTTCTGAATGTTCATTATGTTCAATTTACACTAGAACCAGGGAGCGCTCTATGAAGCTGATGGGTAGGAGAGTCTGATCAGACAAGGAGAAGTATTTCAGTTTATAGAACTTGCTGCCAGAAGAGGTGGTAACAGCAACCAGCCTGGATGGATTTAAGGGAGGGTTAGACAAATTTATGGATGGCAGATGTACCAATCGCTACTAGAATGGATGCATAGGCCTTGCCTCCAGGCTGGGAAGGCAGGCAGAATGCCTCTAAGTCCATTTGCTTGGATTTGAGAACAGGTGAAGATTTGCCCTTGTCTTCAGTTGATGCCCATGAGCAATTGGTGGCCACTGTGTGAGGCAGAATGCTGGACTCGATGGCTTGTGGCCTGACCCAGGAGGGCTCCTCTTATGTTCTGGACCAGAAGTTTTAATTTGGCCTCCCAGACCTTGCAGTTTCAAAGTCTATATGTTCCCCCAAATGTACACGGGACCTTTTATTTCAAGTGAGATAGTACTGCCTCTACATTGCCGCCAGAGCAACTTACTTTTACTTGAAAGAAAAAAAACTGGGTGATCTTTGCTTTAATTTTCCTTGCCTGGAACTCAGGTGACAAAATACTGTAAAGAGTTTCATACTATCATTTGTTTTCTCCACTTGGTCCAGGCCTGGATAAGGAATGCAATTTATATCTGCTGAATCAAACAGATCTTTAGTTGACAGAATCAGAGCTGACCCACAACCTAGTTATTTTTGGCCTGACTATAAACTGAAACTGTTTTAGATTCATTTCAGAATTTCCCCCCTTTTTTTCCTATCAGATATCTTGACCTTTGAGATTGCCATGTGCCAAGAGTCATTTACTTAAAAGAAACTGACAGATTTCCTCTATTTGTGACTGAATAAGTAGGCCCAAGGGGACACCGGGGCAATGCATAGCTGTTCTGAAGAAAAGATGCTCAGCCAGATTGTAACAGTTTTCAAGAGCAAACCATCTTACCATCAGATCAAACAACATCAGCATTTACTGCCCCCACTACTCATAAAATAGATTGTTTTTAGAATAAAAATGTATGCCTTTTAGCAAATAAAAACAAACGGTAGCAGGCTATATCTACATTTGCAGGTTTGGACAGTGACTGTGGGCTTATTGGTAGTGGCAGGAAAATGGCTTTGTGCCAGATGTGTCTGCCTCTGTCTCCAGCAGCCTTTTGGGCAGCCATGTCAGTGTGGGGAGGGATTAATGTCAGATGCTCACACAGTTCCCACACTATCTGAAATCCCTGCATATGGGGCATATGGTCTCAATTCCAGGTTGATTTCTCAAGTCTGGTTAGGGAGGCTGGCCAGAGAATTTTACTCTGTGCATGCAAAGACTCTGTGGGGTATATAGAGGAGCAAGACAGACCCTCAAACATTTGACATCTCCTGCTGCCCTATGCACCTGCTGGCACCATCTAGCCTGAGATATTTGGACTGTAGACCAAAAAATCTCTTCCTGCATATTCTGGAGAACATTCTGATAGAGCTAGAAAACTATACAGCTAACAAGAGAAAACAGTGAGAAAACAATGGTTCAGAACTTTAATAAATCCACATTATCGTGAAGACAGCCAATTTTTTAAAGGTTGTTTTTTATTCATTTACACTATAGAGTCTTTCTCTCCAAGATTTTGCAATCACAAACCAACTGGCAATTCTAATGTTTGTTTTCTTTTTTTTAAAAAAAGTCCAAATATCTGTGATAAACAAACAACTGCCCCTATTTCTTTCCTTCATGAAATCTGAGGGGCATTTTATTTATTTATTATTTATTTGTATTTCTATCCTGCTCTATACCCGAAGGTCTCAGGGTGGGTTACAATATTGTATTAATGTTAGACAGGCCCCTGCCCTCAGGTTTACAATCTAAAGAGACAAGAAACAAAAGGAAAATGGTGTGGGAGGGAACAGGGAACAGCAAAAAGCAAGCATGTGAGGTCTTCTGTTCCAATTCTTCTGTTCGTTTCTTATTGCTGGAATTTTCCTATTCTCTTTACTTTGAATTTTCTCTTCATTGATGGCAAACCGGATGATAGTAGAGAAGGTCAACCGGCATCTACTCAGCCCTGCCATGCTCGGCCTCAAGACCAGACAATTTCTCAACTGGTGGATCGTCTGCCATAGTCTCTTTGCCATCTTGTGATGGGAGCAGTTGGAGCAGGGAAGGGCACTGCTGGGAGCAAGATGGCAGAGCCCAGCCTGCTGCCTCTTCTCCACTCCTCTCAGGCAAGATGGTTCCATAGGGCCCATAGGCTATTAACCTATAAATAAACAAATGCATTTTATTATATGGGAAACCATAATTCTTTAGGAATGGAGACAAGTGTGGTAAACGGAATATTTCCTGAAGTTTGTATGCTAGAAAAGAATTATTCTCAAAGAAACTGGGAGACAGCCAGTGGCAAATAACTGTATTTCTCATTTCTGCTCAAGTATGACCATTATAATCCCCCTTATAATTGGCAGTAGCAGTGTGTGTTGCTCATTAAAATCAGTTTATATGTTATTGCTTGAAATTGATTTGTAAAAGCACTAATTGCCTCAAGTATAAATGTCCAGTTTATAGATGCTCACATTAGAAGAATGTCTACTACTCCCCAGAGATGAACCACTTGGCTGGCTAAATAGTCGTATGACAAGCCCTTATAAGCCTGAGTCCTGTGTGTGACGTCATTTCTTCACACACAGGACTCAGGACACTTGGGGCAGGTACTCTGGTGGAAACACCTGCATTGCTACACCACTGGACACTTAGTGCATCCATGCAGGTGCATGAAGGTGCTTGACAAAGCTGTGGCCACAGTCTGAGCACTGTCTTGTACTCTTGTCCCCAGGTACCTGGGTGGGGGGTACACTCTTCAAGAGGCAGTTCATGTCATCAAACGGGAGACCCAACATCTCTGGCTTTTCTCAAAGTTGCCTGACAGCAAATAAAGAGATGAAGCCTAGGAAAGAAGCAAATC
This sequence comes from Aspidoscelis tigris stejnegeri, assembly GCA_023333525.1. NCBI lineage: Eukaryota > Metazoa > Chordata > Lepidosauria > Squamata > Teiidae > Aspidoscelis > Aspidoscelis tigris. The sequence goes on from JALMGA010000008.1 coordinate 32,343,345, forward strand.
TCTGAAGTGGTGATATGTAGCCTTTCAAGGCCAGATTCAATCTCATTTGTAGCAGTTTTGGACTGTTGGAACATGGCATAACAGCCCCAACTCCTACAAATGAGAAGCCTCTGAAGAACTGGGGGAGCAATGACAGTTTTTTCTCCTGAACTTTAACAGTGAGGTGGCTTTCCTTCATCAACAGATACTGGTATCAACAGAGTCCGCTGTCTGTGGACTTTCTTGCCTTCTGGATCCTGCACAATGTTTCTCCAGCATTATGAGGAAATATCTGGTAACCCTTAAGCTGTAGCTGTTCCATTTCTCTCTTGCAGTACAAACATAAGTAAAAAAACCAGGCTTTTGCTAAGGTTTTTCACTAGAACCGAATCTGGCCAAACTGCAGTTAATTCTAGTCATGTTTTACTGAAAAACATTATTTGTTGTTGTTGTTTTTTAAAAGAAGATTTAAACTAACTACAGTTTGGCTTAGTTTGGATTAGGTTCGCACTACTGGCCTGATATGGGATAATACCATATCAGGCCAATAAGGGTAGAGTAAAGTGGCAGCCATTCACACTACAAGCGCTCAACTTGCCCCGTAACTGGCCAGCAGCACTTGTAGTGCAAATGTTTGTCCAAACATGCATCTGGTGTACAATCAGACATTGCTATAGTGATATGGCAGCTGTGCACAACTATGCGGCCAGAGTCACACAGCCATACCCCCTTGCTCTGCATCATACAAAAGAGGGTGCAGGATCTGCCATCCAGGAGTGATCAAGTTGCTCCTGGTCAGCTAAAAAGTAATCCACCACTAGGATGCTCTGGGAATGGCTGTGGCAACTCCAAGTGAGTTGCAGCTATAGCCAGACCCAGGTTCAACAATCCAGAGACTGGCCAGGATTGCTCTACTGCGTAAGTCCAGAAAAGGCCTTTAGTTTAAATGCTTCCAGTCTCCACTTCTGGTATGTTCCAGAAGAAGAGTGTAGAAGTAACTGAAACTTAAAGAAGATGAATCCTTTATGGAGTAGCATTATGGCCAATGGGTTTTGCTAGCCACAGTTCCTGCAACATATCAATTCATGTTGCCTGTTTCAATTAGTGTGAAAACTTCCTGATACAAGACTATGGGCTATAGTCCCATTCATGCTTTCTGTAAACAAGCTTGGGAGCCTCATCTTCAAGATGAAATTTAGCAATATGGGAAATTCTACAAAGGAAGTTACTGTAACTGTGGGAGAAAAGGTACAAAGCACACAACTGTTACACAAAACTCACTTCCTACACCTCCCAAAGAAGTGAATAAATTTTGAACAAATTTTCTCAAAACAAATATGTGAATGCAACCTATATTTCTCCATATCTGTCAAGAAACATGTTGTATGAATGTATCTTAAAAGTATGGCCAAGTCCACAATTGAGGGAAATGACTATATAGTCACCATCCTATGGAATAAGGGACTGACTGCCCTTCACTAACACATTTGACTGTTCACGGAGGGCTATATCGCTTGTAGGCTGGTTAGGTCTGTTTGTAATAATGGAATTGTTATGGGGGTATACATGTGCCACGATCAGGCCCCAATGTGAAGAGCTGTCTACTCAGAGACATGACTAGGGTGCAAGAAATGGGCTGCAGGAGATTTGGGATTCTTAGGCAGCATCCACACTATGATGTTTGCCATGCACAATAGTGAATGTTCCGGGCCAGAAGTTCAGGCAGGAATGGGTTGGTGGTACATTGCATGCTGGTGAATGGTGCAGAATGGTAACCCCCTCCCAGCCTACCTTCAGAGTCCCAAAATGAAGCTTTATCAGGATCTGAAGTTGCAGACCAGAGATGTTTCCCCATGGCCCTGGAAACAGCCCCAGAAGTGGGCCATTCTGGATCCCAGCAAAATGTCACTGGGCTCCAGAAAGAGCCGGGGGTCAATCTTGCTGCTCCTCTCTGTCCACATGGCAGTGGTAGGAACAGATCCCAGTCAAGGATGGAAGACCAGTTTAAAGTGCCATCCCATTCTAGTACTCGAGCCACTGTTGCGTCTACCCTGGACCAGGGAAAGATTGGGGCCCATGCTGTCAGTACGTTCACGAGGAGCAGCCCCCAAACACATCTGGTGCAAGACCCTGCAGATGTTACTTTGGGTACTTAACATCACACTATAATATTCAATGATTGGTGCTCAACTTTAGCAAGTAGCTAGTACTAATAGACGCTTGTCCTTGAGTATTTGTATCTGCGTCTTCTACATCAGTATAGAACTCCAGCGGTGATGCCCTCTTGAAGAATCAATTTAGTTGAGAGGCCTGTTATAGCTCTGCAGGATTTCATTGTAATTATTAATATCCAAAGGGCCGCTTTAACTATGACTGTATTGGAGACTTGCATGAGAGTTCAAGGGACTAGCAGGTTTTTCCCTCCTCTTCTGTCTCTGCCTATGCTTTCATATAAGCCTTGTGACTATTTTTTTTCATAAAACTTTGCAGTTTGTTCTAATAATCACTGTTTTGAAGTATTATTTCTCATCCCACTGTTGATATGTTTGCATTATGAATGGGGTTGTTGTCAAACATTCAGAACAACAATGAAAAATTTCAGTGAAAAGAAAAAGTTGTGGCTTTCTTTTTCAAAGCTTTCTTGAACTGCCTAATTAGCGAATGAACCACAAAGAACACTCAAAATATCTCTTCTTAAAGAATTGCAGGCAGAGCTTTTCTGCAGGCAGATACTGTTTGCCCATATATCTTCAGTGGTAGAAAAACAAGAAAAGAAGCAAAAGGTCAAGAATAAATTAATTGGAGGGCTAAAACAATATTCTGTCCCAAAGGACTTGGCAAAGCCAGTTCTCCTGATTAATCCATGCCACCCACCCTGATCTTACCAAGTAGCTATAACCAAAAAGCCATCCACACACAATCTAAAAAGGCCCTTTTTGAGCTTTTCTGGGCCTTGATGGGCCAACAGGCTTAACCACATGCAACCTACGGTCTGTCTTGGAGGTTTAGAAACCTCCCTGAGAGTCATTCTACCATAGGACAGGATAAATTATTCCAAGCATGATCAGCAGCAAATTTGCCATCTGCCCATCAGGAAAAGGAAAGCAAATTAGTAATTGAAGTCATGTTCATGCTGAACCAAAAGTGGCCAACTTCCATGGCTATTTCTGGTCTGTGGCCCAAATCACACAAATGCAAACCTTGCAGCTACAGAACTTTCATTCTATAACTGCAAGGATTTTGGAGGCCAAACTCCACTACAAGGCACTGATCATTTGACCAGCATGTATCCTTCCTCTGCAGCAGATCCTGACCTTCCTTCCCCTGAAACAGTGAGTATCACAACCATCTTGAAGCTGTCCTAAACATCATACTACCTGCATACCCACAAGGGTAGGATGTATATCAGGTAGAAGACAACTTCCATGAAGTATATATGGTCTGTTTCAGGGACCAGAAGTGTGGCAATAAATGCCCTAAAGCCTCACAGTTGTGGAACTTTTCACAAACACTTTTAGTGTGGTATAGGAAAGGTCTAGGGCTTTCCTTCCACACACTAATGCAGCCTAAGAAAGGACCACCACCTGCTAGTATGCTCCTTCCCCAGAGGACAGACTGTAGCCTGGACTAGCAGTTTAGGGCACATAACATGTCATTCTAGTCCAGTTTACTGGTAAGCTTTGATGTCTAGGTCAGTTGGCATACTAGTGAGTGGTATACTGAATAACGGAGTCATGCAAATGTCCCACCTTTGTGATCCAGTATACCATGAGTGTGACGCCCATTGTTTGGTTATTGTATTTAATGTGTATTGAAAGTGTTATATTTTAAACGTGTGTACTGTATTTGTTCTGTTTTTGCTGTATTCCTTGTACTGTAACATAAGTATCAGAGCAGCAGGTAAGAAGTGGGTACCACCTGCCCCTTTTAGCATGGCCTGACAGGCTAACAGACAGCCCAGGCGCCTATTTACCCTACCAGATTCTCTTAGATCCTTAGCACAAATTGGATCTTCACAGGCCCTCTATTTGCTAGTCCCTTCTAGACCTTACCACAAACAGAATGCTGACTCACTTTAATTAACCAAACTCAAAGGTTTATTGTTACAGAGTAAATTGAAATAAAAAAAAGAATTATACTGTGTGCTTGAATCAACTATGAGTCCTTCAGCCTTCAGAGGTAAAGTAAATGATCATGTATGTCTGTTTAAAAGTCCTTAGTTGAATCAGGTAAAAGTCTTTAAGTAACTAAATAGTCTTTCTTCAATCCTCCTAAAACTCCTCTCCTGCTACCTCTTAAGTTAAATCAAACCAAATTTTATTTCCCTTGCTCTCAAGCGAACAATAGATCTGTTTTCCCATTCCAAATCCTCTCTTCTCAGTCCCCCCCCTCAAAGTTTCAGTGTCTATTCCTCTCAGGCCTGTCAGCCCCTCCATGTACAAAACACTCCTGCCCACTATTGTCTTTAAAGCTAATTACTTCTTTTTTCTGTTGTCCTCAGGCAAACACAGCTAAACCCAACTGGACTGGCTCTCTCCCTCTTTCTAACTGCCCCAGAGGTGAGTCCACTATTCACACACAGGTGCGCTGACCAGCAGCCCTCCTGTCCCCTCCAAAAACCCCAGCAGAAAGACTACAAGCAGTCTCAACAGCAGCTTATAGCCATAGAGAATCCTGGCTGCTGGCTGGCTGGAGAGTCCTTTTTGGTGGGCAACTGGGACTTGCTGAGTCTCCTCCTCCTCAGCATGTCAATCAAAAATCCAGCAGCACCAGGCTAACTGTTTCCTGCCTAGCTGGCTGCCTAGGGGCCTTTACACTCCCCTATTATCATAAAGGAGGGGGGACAGGATACCTAGAGAGAGCACAGACAATCAGACAATGGCTGGTGCCAGGCAGGAGGTATTTAACTCACCTCCCAGGAGAGCAAGGGGTTCTATGCTTGGATTTCCAGGGAGGGAGGATGCACGTGTGTGTGCCTGACCTGTCCCTAAGGGAAACACCAGGATAGTTCCAGGGTTCCAGAGCTTAGGGGGAAAGCCTAAGGCAGCAGTTCTCAACCTGCCTAATGCCGCGACCCCTTAATGCAGTTCCTCATGTTGTGGAGACCCCCAACTACAGGGGCAGGGCAGCTGGGAGGGGGAAGGAGGGGTGGCAGGAAACTTATCACAACCCCTCTGAAAGGGTAGTTCAACCTCCAAAGAGGTCCCGACCCACAGGTTGAGAACCGCTGGCCTAAGGGAATCCTTACAGTGGCCTGTGGGGGTATAGGTTGCTGAGTAGAGTGTCTCTGAGAGGACTTTGATATTTATTTATTTATTTATTTATTTATTTATTTATTTATTTATTTATTTATTTATTTATTTATTTATTTATTTATTTATTTATTTATTTATTTGCCTGTTCCTTCACAAGTTGTAAGCAATGAACCATTTTCTTATTAATTTCAAAGAAACATCTGCCTGCAGTATTCATTTGAGTCTAATAGGTCTTGGGCCTAGAGAAAGGAAAGGCTGTGGTGACCTCTTTAGCCAGTGGGGGCCAGGGAAGCAACGGCCAACGCGTTCATTGATTATAAAACTAATTTATTTGTAAACACTTACTAGTCAGAGGAAGGGAGGAGTGAAGTCCTGCCCTGGCTGAATGCCACAACGGAGGATACATTTTGGTGGCACAACATGGCATGCTACAAAAATGGTTATCAAGAGAGCTCCAAAGGCCAGGGGCTTTTGGAGTCCTCCTTTGGAGTCCTCCTTTATTGGTTCTGAAGTTGGTGTGAGCTTCAGAGCCAGCACAAGGAGCACTGTGGAACAAGTCATGCGAATATGGACAGATTGTTTTGCATTTGGAGATCAGGACAAATTGCTTATCCCAGTACAGGGTGGCCTTTTCTGTCCCAGGATAGGCCAGGTATGAAAAGGGGAGGAAACCTTTACAACTTGCATTGTCACCTACCCACAAACTACCCAAATGCCCACCCATTAGGGTAATTTGCACAAATACGTAAATGAGTACAGATTACAAACAGCATTCACATTAAAGTTTGTAGAGCTCTCCCACCACTGCATCTTATAAAACATTTGTGCAAACATGCTTCTTTGCCAGGAGCTTGCCCAGATTTCTCCAGACTGCAAAAGCCTCGATCTGGAACCCTGTTACAGCTATGAAGTGAGAAGGGGAGTAGAGTAAAAACAGTGTGTAGCTGTCTAATTCTTGGGGGGCAATTCACATATTTATGGGTCCATCTTTCATCTTTTAGAATTAGGAATGTATGCCATGGATGGAAGCTAGAACTGTAATAAACATTGCACACATAGCTCAGCTTTAGGTTGATAGATGTGCCATCAGCTCAAAATGTAGACTTTCTTGGTGACAGTTGCTATGTGAAATGTTATGAGATCGAAATTACTGTCATAATTAATAATAGGTAAAAGTTCCCCCTTTGATGTGCTAAATTCCATGTTGCTTAATTGAGACTTGGTGCCTGTGTTTATTATTGTAACTTTTTGTTTTGTCTTATTGGTTCGATTGCTATCCAAAATCTAAACTCCCACAGGATTTAGACAAAGCTATTAATACTTCAGTTGTTCATCTGTGCTTTCTTAGCAAGGTAAAGGAACCTTCTTAATGAGATTACTAATATACTTTTAATTGTAAAGGCTTTGAAAGCAGTAATATACCAGCCTCCTTTATCTGAACACACACATAGATAAGTAGTTTTCCGCATCCCTCTCCCACCAGAAATGCTTGAATAATAATAGTCATCACCATTTTAAAGGATTAAAGTAAGCAATCTATAACAGAGGTTAAAAAAGAGGGAAATTGAGAAAGGCAAATGTTACTTAGAAATAGGGTGCAAAGTACCAAGCTGGAAGGATGTTTCAAGGGGGTAGGGATGAAGAGTACCCCCAAAAAAATGTTCTCCAGAAGTTTTGAAAAGAAGAACAAACTTCCCATTTGTCATGACATTGCTGTATAGTAAATAATCTCACAGTAGATACGAATTCTGATTCTGGCCATAATGTAATTTGTGTTATACATTTGCATCTTTTCTCTAGCTTCTTCTAGCAGCTGCGCAGAAAGATCACAAGGGACCCATAGCTTCATGGTGACTCTCCATATGGTAAAAAGTTCTAAACATTAATGCCAGGGTTATTCCCCTTAACCAAAATGTGTGTGGTAGCATTTGGAAAGGGAGCAGCTGCTGTTAGGAGCTTGATGGTGGAGCTCACCAGCTTAATCCACTTCTCTCAAGCCAAATGGATCTCAAGTATATGGCAGCTGAGGAAGAAGGGATCACCTCTGGAAATTTTATGGTGGAGCAGATCAGCATATTGTTTCTTCTCTACTTCCCTTGGACATCATATTTTGTGTTTCAGCTGCAATACCAACATCCCCCACCCACCTATAATCAGTTTAAACCCATTGTCAATATGTATGTATTATCAGCTTGCTGCCATCAGTGGTTTCCAGTTCTTTATAGCCAATCTCTCTCAGTCATTTCATGTACAATTGTTGTCTTGTCATGAAATACAAGTACTAAAAATATTGGAATAGCCCCAATATTTTAAAAATAATGTTTACTTGGAGGTGGTTAGCAGTGCCACTCATATTGTCAGATCTGATGCAGTGAAGTACCATGAAGTCACATTTAGAACTAAGACCATTTAGAAGATATGTTATCACATTCTGCAAAGCAGATGGGCAGGACATCAGAGCACTTTGTGGGTGGAATGGGTATTAACATGAGTCAAAGAACCAGAGATTTATCAATAACCCTTCTAAAGCAAGGATTTTCATGTAGATTGGCAAAATGGGTTTGGCTGACATATTCAATATGTATATACATAATTGGGAAAGTGAGCAACAAAATCACTGTTCTGTTTTAGCAGACGGAGGGCACCCACTGCCATAAATCTATCAGCTCTTGCACAACGAAACAGATCAAGTGATGTGACGATGAGCTTACAATGTGGATGAGGTTTAGCAAGTGCCATTCTACCCAGGAAGCACAAAAATAGCATTGGTAGTTTAACAACAACAACAACAACAAAAAGCTGAGCATAAATAATATTTATTGGAGTGTGTATACCTAAGAACTCACCCCTAAATACAGGTGTGGTTATCAATATGCTGCTACACTTATCCACATGTTGTGGTCATTCTAGCAACAGAGGCAATTTTCACACAACAGTGTTAACAGCACAGAGAAGGACTGTCACTCCTACAGCAATCTTTGATTGCCGCTCTGATGAGTACCCCAGTGGTGGTGTGCTACCATCCTGGTGGTTAAAACACTGAAGCCAGCAAACCTGCAGAAACTACAGCAATCAAGGTTGCATCCACCACAGGTATCCACTGGGATCCCTGGCTGTAGGCCAAACACAAAGGCTGGCATACAAACAGTCATCTTGGCCAAACCAGTCCAGGAATTCCCTTTAAGGCAGGAAAAACAATTCTGAAAGTAAATGGAGCTGTTCTGTCCCCAGAACCTTAAAGAAAGCATCTGTTGATACAACACTAGATGACCCTTTAACTGTCTGTAGAGGTCTTACTATGGGTCCCACAAAATATGGAAAGCCTGCCATCTTTTGATGTCCTGCAGTCAGGCCTCCTCTGCCATAGTACCTTTGAGATATATTTTTAATGAAAATAAATACATAAATAAATTTGCCTGCTGCCTGAGCAGGATCATGGAGGAGCGTGGATGCCTTAACTACTTCTGTGCCCTTACTGGTCATTTGTCCAATGGCCTAGAAACACGTCTGGAAATCAGCCACTTTGAAGGAATGACCAGTGAAGAAAAAATGCAGCTGCACTGAAATGGCAGCCATGGTGAGAAGTCTACTGTAAGGCATAAGACGCTTTCTCCAGAGGATGCCCCCAAAGGGCTGCAATGTGGAAGCAGCCTAGTCTCCAGCTGTGCAGTGGAACATTCATGTTACCGCAGAAAGGACTAGGACTACAAGTCCCAATATTACTTCCTCACTAAGAGCAGAAAAATGGCACTCTACTCATTAATTTCCACCAGGCGGAAGTTCTCCATGGTTTTTATCCATGCTTAAGTCCATCTGGGTACTCTTCCTGGCTTCTGTACTCATTCTCCTGCAAGTAAAGGCATCTATATAAAAGAATTGCCAGGAGAAGCAGCTGAACTTGAGACAGACATGTGTGCTTGAAGGTGGTATACAAATAAGTGAGTGAAGAAAAAAAAAGAATGTCCTTTTTCCATGGAACAACTTTCCCTCCTCCATCCTTTCTTCACACTGTAACAGATTGAAATTTCAGGATTATATTACCATGTACTTTTTCAGTTCTTGTGGAAATTATGGGGGAAGACTGTATGATGCTGAATTTAATATGCATAGAAGGCAAAGCCATGATCTCTGTCTGTGCTAGCAGTAGTTATACCTCACTTGCACAGATATAAGGGCACACTGTGCTTCCACCATTACCCTGATATGTGGATCGAGCCGTTAATGTTCAACTCACATAGGCTTGAATATAACTGGGGGGAAACTGAGCTGTTTAAAGCTATCACACTGGCAGATAAACTATCTACCAAAGTATTAATATTAACATGATTATGGGAGTGTTATCAAGAGTGCCTTTATCTCCTGATTGCAAACAATAGCCGCCTGAAGGAAAGTGATACCCTTGAGTATTGTGGGATGAAAACCAACCGCAGCTTTAGAACCACATAAAGTCTACTTGTGGCTTCAAAAATAGGATGGGCGGGGGACTTCAAGCCACAATAATGAGCAGTTAGAAACTAAATGAATCATTTTTCATCACCTTAGGCAGAAAGAGAAAGCATTTGAGAGTTGTATTGATAAGAGAAAGAGTGAAGATACTCAAGCACATTAAATGTTTGTTTAATTGATTAAGCTAGATAGAGAGCATTTGAGACTTCATAAAGGAGATATTTTTACATAAATATTCAAATATATGTATCAGCTCCTAAAGACTCATTTTTGCTGCGTACTGTAGCCAGAGAGAATGCAAAGATCTCTAAATTTATTTACTTATTTCTGATTTTTTCCTAATTAGGTTAGATTAATTACAGCATTCTAATATATCACCCTTCAATGTAAATATTCCCAGGGTTGCTTAAAATTTGGATGCCACTGAGCTTGTTCAGTACAATCAAGACAGAAAGCTTGTTAAGTCAAGAACCTAAGATGACAACTATGCAAACAAAACACTTCAGGTATCTCAGGCTGATACTTGATTTGACAGCAACAAAACTGTCTCTCCTTAGATGCAGGTATAGCTTGGATGACATATTTTCAGATACCAGTCTCAAGAAGATAAAGAGCTTGTTGTTGCTGCTGTAAAAGAGAAAAGGGTCAGATTATTCAGTTCCCTATAAGGGTGGCTTTTGGCTTGCTCCATCCAAACCAAGTCTCGGTTGTGGCAGCTGGAACCATCAAGAGGCTGCATCCTGCTTTTCTGAGGTTTTGGGGAGATCTCTTGCTCATGGAACAGAGCATACAGAGATTAATTTCCTCGCCGGCCTCCCCAACCAGGGACTGGGGTTTCCATTGGAAGGTGGGGCGCTCACACACAGAGAACATTTGTATGAATAGTTCGTACATTTGTTAAACTGGGGATACATATCAGATACGTATCAATATGTATGCATTTGTATAGGATACATATCCTGTATGTATCTGAGACATATGTGCTGGTATAGGATACATATCCAGGATCCATGTGCATTCATATCAGACATTCATACAAATTTGTACAAATACATTCGTATCGAATAGAATCCTACCACATTCGAAGGGGATCTATTCAAATGAATACAGATTTTCTAGCATTTGATTCATTACAATCGAATGTCAAAAAGCCTATTCATGCACATCCCAACTGTTCACCCATGCCTTTGATTGTTTAACTTCCTCTGGGTGTAATCCTGGTGAAGAGGGTGGGAGGAAAGACCGGGAGGATTATGTTTTAAGGATGTTTAAAAAATATTTTTATGAAATATTATTGTTGTTGTGACCTGTCCTGGGACTTCTTGGTGAAGGGCAGGATATGCATTCTTAACTAAAACAAATCAACATTGGCTGCAAAAGGGGCTGCCGGCATACAGCACTGAACAGTTGCAGGAAGGAGGCTTGGCACCAGGCACTAACGCTTCAATCTGTCCCTCTTCACTGCCCGGAACATGCCTGCTGGTGGAATGCTACCCAGAGAGGCTGAATTCCCCATTCAAGGACACCATCTGCTGACTGGTATGGATTTAGAAGTTGGGCCATACACACTATTTTCAGCATGGAACTCTGTGGAAAGAGTTGGCACTGGGGTGACATATTTAACCCCCATGTCAGCTCCTCATACAGAGCAACCTCAGAGTGGGAAATTTTCCACTGCAAAAAGTTTGCATCTTTGGACGTTTGGGGTGGGATGTGACTCAATCCAGGTTGGAGATGTGTGGCCATTCCACCTTCTACCGCCTCATATGTCAGCTATTATTCCTCGTCTGGATGATACCTGGTATCTGGATAGTGCTCAGTGTCTGCTGTAGTCTGCACCAGTATGTGGCTAGTAGAGGCCTTTCCGCACTTTGCCCAGTAGTTAATCTGGGGAATGGTCCCAGACAGAGCGTCTGCACTGGAAAGAGTCATTTCTGGACCAGAAACTGCTCCTTCCATGCAGGAGCATTTCCTGGATTGGCTAAGTGTGGTGCACATGCACTTTACATGCCCAGGAGCTGTTAAGGCTCCAGGCAGGCCCATTCACACCTCTATGGGGCAGGAGCAGCATGGGATGCATCACACAAGCACACTGGTGTGTCACGTGACATTTTGCACAAACATGCATGTGCAGCACATTGGTGTGCCCCAGTGACAGTGACGGTGGAGACATGCTGGCGTTGTCATTGGGAATGGAAGGTGGTGGCACTTAGACACCACTGGACATGTGGGGGGAGGGTTTGTGTGTACTAGCATTTGCTAGTGTGAATGCTTAGTACATGTGTGGGGGCAAAATTCGGAATAAGGCCCAGTGCAGAAAGGGCCTTACTCCCTCATACACCACATTAAAATGAGGTAAAACCTAAAAAGAAAGAAAAGAAAGAAGTTGAGACCGCTCGAGAAGCAGCAGATTGTACTGTGCAATTCACACAGTTAGTACTAGAAAATGTAAATGTCTTTAATAATTCTCAGATAAATAACCTTGAATATATTGCCTTTAAGTGCTTCATTTATTTTCACGAAATACTTCTCAAAGAAGTGCTCCAGTAGAAGGCCATAGAGAGCACTTTATAAAGGGATATTAATTATATCCTGAAACTTACAAGTGTCACCGGGTAAGAGTCCTGCTGTATAAAATACCAATATACCATCTTATTCCATGACTAATTTCAAATCCTGAATTTCCAGCAGAGAACTGGAATTATTTAGCAATTATTTAGCAGAGCATAAATATTTAGAGACAGTTTGTACTAACAAATCTTGTCTCTAGGAGCCAGGGCCACAACAATATTCACTGTTCAAGTTTTCCTCATATAAATTAAGCCTTTAACTTCACACCTTTCTTATTTCATCTTTACAATTTCTTTTTTTTTCTTTTCTTGCAAGACAACCCACACTTGAAAATTTATGTATCACCATGTCTGAGGTTTCCTGCAATGCTAGTGCTGCTTTTTAAAAACATAAATATATAAAATATATAAAATTCTGTACTTTCTAGAATTTGGTTTGAAAGTGTGAACATGTGGCTCGTTAAAATAAATGTCATTAGCAGTGAAAGGGCACAACTAGCTGATAAACCAGCAACAGCAGAACAGTTGGGAGGGAAGCACAGAGCTTAGACTCACAGGCAGATTGGGCTTGCTTCTGCTGGGGACTGTGGCATCCATATTCAAGAGCATTCCCCAGAAAGCTATGCCTTCTGGGAAATGGTGTATCCACACAATGCCAGTCTCTGGCCTGCTCCCAATGCAAAAATGGCACCCCCAATGAGCATTCCCAATGGGACAGATGGAATAGCCTATGAGACATGCAGAGCCTGACACCATTTTGCTAGGCTCCCAGTCCTGAGGCCTATTCGCACTTGGGTGTATTTTGGAATATATCTCAGGACAGGGGGTTCTTGTCCACCTGCTAATGCAGACTCTGACAGGCCTCATCTGGGGCATCCTATAGCCTGCACTAGCATGTGGACAGCATACGCCTATTCCAAGATATATTCCAGAATAAAGCCAAGTGCGAATAGGCCCCTGGAAATGGTCTGTTTCTCAGCACCATCTCTTCCTTCTTTCAAAGTGTGGTGTGATATCAAGGAAGGAATGTGAATTCCCCCATTGCAAATTACTTATGTAAGATGTAAACCCCAAAAGTATTTATGCAAGCATGCACAGCAATTATACATATGTGTGCTTTATACATTGACTCTCCATACGCAGGAAGCTAAATGCTGCTTCTCTTGTTGTCCCCATCAGATGTGAGAGGCCATTGTGTATGTACCTGTGTGTCTCTCAGCTCAATTAATTATAATTCCACTTCTAGGAACTCAGAAGCCAGACAGCCACTTTATTCCCTTTATTTTTTTTTTCCGGGTGGCCACAGGTGGGTTGTAGCTAAACAAGCCAGCAGACACAAAGTAAACATTGCATAGAGGAAACTCAGCTTTGTTGCCAAATTTCCTGCAACAGTCATACTATGGGATATCATATCAGGAATGCTGCAAGTGCATCTGGCATTCCCAATAAATTCCTGGGAGAATCAAAGGGTTTAGTCTGTGTCTGGAGGCACCCTAAGACTCCTTCCCCTCTTGTCAGCAGCCTTGCCACCACGCCAGTGCCATGCAAGTAGACCTATCTGTCTCCTCAGTGGCCTCGTCAAGTGGGCTTCTTAGATGACCCCCCACTAGGACTGTGAATGAATGCAATTTTGGGGATTTGATTTGAATCAAATATCCGAAAAGTCAATTTAACTCAAATCGTTAAAATTTGAATTTACCCAAATTCGATTCGAATTAAGCAAATTCAAATCTACTCATTTAAATTTTTGATTCGCATTTGCACTTACAAATGTCAACAACATTTGTATGTGCCTGTATGTATTGTTACACATCCTGTATGCATCCATATACACCCGTATGCATCTCGGATTTAATCCGTATGCAACCCATTTTCATCCTGTATGGATCCATACAAGGGATGCAGGAAAGATTCAAATGTGCAAGGGCACATTGTGTACATAGCCGTGCACATATGAATGTCTGAATATTTCAAACTAATAGATCCTAAAATTCAAAACTTGGTTCAAATGTTTAAATTCAAATGTATAGACATTCAATTTGAATTCAAATGTTGAAATTTGAATGAATTTGAATGAATTTTGAATGTTTTGAATATTCATGCACATCCCTACACCCACCTACCCCACTGATCAAGACTGAAGCCAGTGATTCCCTGATTGCTATCCTGCCAGCCAGCTGGGGGCAGCCCCCTTCAGCCCTTGCAGATCAAAGCCAGTGATTCCCTGGCTGCTGTCTTGATAGCTTGAGCTTTGGAGGGGTGTGTGTGTGACTTCCTATGAATTACCACCTTGATCTTTATAGATCGAGCTATCCCCAGCTATCAAGAAAGCAGCCAAGGAATTCCTGGGCTTGATTTTGACAGGCAAGAGCAGCAGACATGAGTAGATAAATTAATGGAGGACAGGTATATCAGTGACTACTGGAATGCCAAGGAATGCCTAGGTACTGCCTCCATGTTGAAGACAAGCAGGATCTCTAAGGGCCATTTGTGGGTGTTAGAGAGCAGGTGGAAGTTTCACCTTGTCTTCTGCTTGAGAATACCCAGTAACAATTGATGGGTCACTGTGTGAGGCAGGATGCTGGACTTGATCAGGTGTGGCCTGATCCAGCAGGGCTCCTTTCATGTTCTTATGTTCACCTGCAGGGGAGAATGCTACATTTGTCACACTCTTCCCCCTCCCATGCAGATCTTGCCTTTGTTCTACAAATCTCAGCTTGATCAGTGTTCCCCATCCCTTTTAGCTTTATTACCTGACTGCAATATTGAGACATAATTCTGGGGAAAATTTTAAAAGCAAAGCTAATAATAAAATGTATTTTTAAATTATTGATGACAAAGCTGTGATCAGTCAATTACTAGTGCAAACCACCAGCATCCAAAGTGGTATATCTGGTACATTTCTCACCTGTAAGTTGAAAACTATGTTGGAAAAAAGAAACACCTTAAATCTTTATTAGACAACAATATTAAAGCTTCAGTGATACAAAAATATCTCCCATCTGGGTCCCTCTTTCGCTGTTGTTATTGTTGCTGTGAAATGTCTATTTCCCAGAGGAATACAGCCCATTTTAACCTGCTGTGGGACAGAACACCTGTTCCACATATCACTTCATATGGATAATGTACAGTTCCACCATTATCATGCAAAACAGCTAGGGCAAATGAAACGACGGCTTCATGGAACGTGTAAGATTTAAAAGCCGTCCCTGCTCCTTTGCTGGTATATCTAAGAGAGAGAAAGGCTCCCCCCCCCCTGAAAAAAAATCCCTGTCTTTTAGCCTGACAGGAAAGTTGTTAAAGCGTCGTTATTTCCTGCCCCTCCCAATAAAAGGGTGGGGTGTAATTAAAAGAAAAACCTTTCCACTGCTCATGCAGATTCACTGCTGCCTTATTAGAAATCTGTGTGCAAAGCCAGTCTGTGACATGAGCCAACTGTATCTTGGCTGCCAGTTACATATGATAATGTATGGCCCCAAAGTGGAAAGATGGCTATAATTCACTTGAGGGACTCTGCTTATGTCATAAAGCGCTTGAGCAGTTTATGAACAGCAGCAGAACCTTGAGAGTGAATTACAGCCCTGTGTTCACTCCTAGGACATCTGTTGTTGTTGTTCAATACAGAGTATACAGATTTTTTTTTTCTAAAGGAAAAAAGTAAATTGAAATGAGGAATATCTTTCCTAACCAAACCTTTGGTTTTCAAAATTCTTTCTTTTTCTTTCTTTCTTTCTTTCTTTCTTTCTTTCTTTCTTTCTTTCTTTCTTTCTTTCTTTCTTTCTTTCTTTCTTTCTTTCTTTCTACCTGTTTTCACTATAATTACTATTATTAGTATTAGTTGATTGCACAAGCAACCAGATGTAATATTGCCACCAGCCTGTAAATGGCACCTGTTTAAGAGGACAGAGGCAGGGAGATACCTACGGGAAGTCATTCAAAAAGAGGTCCCTGCTCTCACGTAGCAACTGTACCTTTAACTAAGTGATAATAAACAAAACTTAGTTATTTATTTGCATTTCTATCCCACCCTAACTCCAAGACCTCAGGGTAGTGTACAATGGTTATATCCTGACAATCCCTGACAATCAATATCGTTTCCAGTGCTGGGTTTTCCAGCAACACTTAAAAGTGCTTTTTAGGGACAAAAAGAGAAGGATTGTGGTAGGGCTGCCTGTGATGTGTAAAGCAATCCCAACACAGTGGTCCCATAATGGTGCTTTATTTCTTCTGTCTGGATGCAGCCTAAGTCATGTTTCAATGAAAAAATGAAAATATAGTTTGGAGAAATCCAACCGAAGCTTCAAATTGTACCTTGCCTCATTTGTCTATCCCATGGGGTCACTCTCTTCAGGACTGTAGAAATTCAGCTGATGTGCACGAATGTTTTTTTGACATTCTGTTTGAATCAAATACCCCAAAATCCAATTTGATTCAAATATTTTAAATTGAAATTTAGGAAGATTTGATTTGTATTTACCAAATTTGAATCTGCCACATACAAATGTCAACAACATTCGTGTATGTGCACGTATGCATATTCACCACATCCATACACACCAGTACACGTCCGTACATGTCTGTATGCATCCCGTAGTAATCCTGTATGCAACCCGTTTTCATCCCGTACAGATCTGTACAAATGCCTACGGATGCAGAAAAGATGCAGACCTTCAAGTATGCATTGTGTACGGACCTGTACACATATGAATGTCTGGATAATTTGAACAAATAGATCCAAAGTTCAAAATGTGATTCAAATGTTTACATTTGAATTTTGGGACATTCTATTTGAGTTCAAATGTTGAAATTCTGCACATTTGATCGAATTTTGAATGCCTATGAGTATTCATACACATCCCTATAACTGAGGGCTTTTTCACGTTTGGCCAGTCTCTGGCATGCTCTGGCATGGTGCATTCACACACCCTGGTCTCAGAGTGTCCTTGGGCATTCTGATCTCCAGTAGCTGTGGAGCAGTAAAAACTGCTACACAGCTTAACCAGCAGTGCCTAGGGCACCACGGTATAATGCCCGATGTACTGTTCACATGGCTTCCTTGTGCAAACACTGTGTGTAGGTGGGGCGGGGTGGGGCGACTGTGGTAGTGGTTGTGCAGTCATATTCTGCATCACCAATCACCATAGCAATGGTCTGGCACATGTGGCCATTGTTGCAGTGATGCTGACGGTCCCATACAGGACCATCTGCACTTCAACGGGACCCAGATAAGTCTGGGTTAAGTTTGGGATGGGACAGTGTTTGCAGTGTGAACGCTGGCCACTGTCCCTGAACGTAACTTCCATGAGACAGCATCTCATCGAAGTTAAGTGTGAAAACAACCAGGGACAATTTCCAGAATTCAGATATTTAGAAACCCTTGTTGGAAGTGGAACCCTGATGACCACAACTACTAAATCTTCATTTGCTTTTAAACTCCAAGTGAAGGTATTTTTATTCAATCAGAGATTTTAGAAATCTGCAAGACAGCACTGGTTTTAAAACTGGTTTTATTGTATCTTTAATTACATGTATTTAATTATATTGGGTGTTTTTTAATCAATGTGTATTTATGTATTTTTATTTATCCCTGGTTGTGACCTGCCTAAAGGGCTCTTGATTATTGGGCAGCTTAGAAATTTAGTAATTTGTTACCACTCTGCTAGATTTTGTTTAATATCCCCATAACTTCCATTATACTGAAATTCTTGATTATGTGACATTAAAACAATTGCCTGAGGCAATTGCGACAGGAAATCTCAATCAAGTGTTTAAATGTGTTCCTTAGTCTTAAGAGCCAGATCTTCCATAGGCCACATCTGCTCTATTCTTTAGGCCATGTTCTTCACCCATCTTCTTGTCATTCATAACTTGCTGAAAGGTATCTTTCTGCTTGCCCTGTTGGAAACTGTAGAGGTGTGGGGAGAAGACATCTCTGGTATTTTTATTGCTGGAGTGTAGCTTGCTAAATATATTAGAATACCAGCCTCACCTGTGCTCACTTTTGTTTCTGGCTGCCCACCACCACTGTAATGTGGTCACTGCAAGGTTGACCACAACAGAAGTTCCTCACTGACTGCTACTACATATATTTGTGAAAACTGCAGGGCAAGAATTATGTTTGGAGCAGGGACACAATGTTTCAGAATGCACATTACAATAGCATGTAATCTTCTTTAATCCAGGACTGATGTGCATGTGCAGCTATTAGACATTAATGTCACCAACTATAAATGGGGCTCTGTTATTTTGGAATGAGAATGAAAAGCAAAACAAAGCATCTTTTCATTTTCAGCCGTGAAGGACTATTCATGGTCTATGATTACAGAGAACCTGACTTGGCTTGCGTTATACACATGTAAATCCATAGTTAGTTTCTCCTTTCAGTTAAAGCCTCTCTGCCAGTTTATTTACTGAGCGCTTCATAAATAGTCTGGAAGACATTTTACATTTTATGTGGAAGCCATTTTTTCATGAAGAACACATCTAGCATAATATATTCTTTCTTATGTGCACCAATTTCAAAAGAAGAGTACTGCACAGAAGAATTTTAGCCAGAAATTCTAGTTAGGAAATTAAAGAGGTATTACTGGAGAAATTTACAAAACAGATATTCCTGCAAATTACCTTCAGCCATGTAGAACACCATCCTATGGACATCTGTGTGAAAATATGCTATTTGTTACATAGACATACATTCACTCCTGCTGCTTAGTCAACAATTGAAATGACTCCTGAGCTTCTGGCATCATAATTAGTTGGTCTGGAGATTATTATGTCACAGAGAGCTATGTGCTATACAGTTTCAAGTGATGAACAAACAGCAGGAACAAATGATTGTGCATACTAAAGAAAAGAAAGGCCAGTGAAATTATTGCCAGTAGAAGAAAAGTTGAGACTTTATATGGTTGCATTCATAGCTGAGTTTTAATCCAACTTCAGCCCATCTGACCAGTCATTTTCTGTCCATGTTCTTTAACCCAAAGGTAGATTTCCTGGGTCAGATAATGCCCAATAGAAAACAACTTTTCTCTTTGCTTGTATGTTTTCTCATTCTGAAAATGGTCTGAGTTTGGATTAAAATTTGGGTGTAGGGATGTGCATGAATAATTCATACATTCAGAATTCAGACAAATGTGTCCGAATTCTGGCATTCATCGACAGATAGAATAGGGCCCTATTCGTAGGGTCCTATCTGTCCACAAATCGGATAATCCAGTATCTGTAGAAGCTTCAGTCAAACTTCTGTGGATACTGGATGACCCAGAGAGTCCCTGCCTGGGGCAACCTCCCACCAACCCCTCCTGCTCGTGACCTCCCTGGTACCCCCTTACCTGCTTCGGCAGCACCTGGGGCCTGTTTCCCAGTCTTCCAGAATGCCAACCAGGCTTTCTGGAAGCTGGAGACAGGGCCTTCCAGTCCCGGAAGGACCTGCCTCCAGCGTCTGAAAAGCCTGGCTGGCATTCTGAAAGGCCAGGAAACAGGCCTGGGGCATCACCGGAGCACTCTTGCCTACCTAACCAGCACCCTCTTACCTTTGGGGGTGCTCTGGTGGTGGCCTGAGTTCCGGGTGGCAGTGGCAGTGGCGTGGCAGCAGCAGCAGCAGCGAGGTGAGGTGAGGTAAGTGGGCAGGGGGTGGGAATGGAGGGGTGGGGGGAGGGATTATTTGTTCCGTGCACAGACATGGATGTGCACAGATACCAATACCCCCACATCTGGGGGGAGGAGTATTCAGCCAGAGCCGAATATTTCCACATTCTATTCACCTCAAATAGAATGTGAAAATTGGCTCTGTGCACACCACTATTTAGGTATGAACACAGGTATTTCTAATACTTAAGAATCCCAGCTAGAGCATGTCACAGAATATTTCACAGCTTGGTATTTAAATGCAATTTGCTATTTTCTTAGTAAAATCTTTTTTAGCAGCTTTTTTAAAAAAGCAAGCACCTGTATTATTTAGACACTATAATTAAAACAAGGGTACATAGTCTGTCTGTTGTTGGGGAATTTAAAGTTGACGTGACTACAGATGACACCAGAAAGAAAAAGATGAAGGATGTGAAGTACATGTTCATTTTGTATACTATTCACTCACACTGCCTAAATTGTAAATATATAAAATATATTCATTTGGAGAAGACTGTAATATTTAACTCAAAGCTCCCCATGTGATAGAAAATAACTTGTCTCTGCTTTTATCTTGAGCTGCTACTCTTGAATAGGGGTATAGCTGTGGAACAGTTGGATATAAAATAATGGAGATTCTCCAACAAGTGTGTGCTCTGGGCCCAGATATTGCTCACATAATGGCCTTCATTCGAGTTTCAGAGAAGGAGACAAATACAGTTGGACCTCCATATCCACAGTTTCAGTTTTCCATGGTGACCGGATCAGCCCCCCCACCCCACCCCAGGCACCATTAAGCTTGCCTAAAACTTCTCCGAGGCTTGGGACAGGCAGGAAATCACCCAAAATGGTGCCAGATTTCCCGTAATTCCTCTGAAATCCTGTGAGAATTCTCAGGAATTATGAGAAATGGAGTGCATCTCAAGCAAGATTTCCCATGAAACTGTATGCACTTTCCCCATGTTTCAAATATCCACAGTTTTCAGTAACCATGGTAGAATGTGGAACCAATCCCCTGCAGACAGAGGGATCAAATGTATTTAGTAATAATGTAGGAGTGAGCAGCAACATTGATGTAAAACGTCATAAGACATAGTCGTAGGTCAAAAAGTCATAGCGTCTAGCATTTATAAGGTAGCACATAAATAAAAGAGAACTCTGAATTAACATGCAGTGGATTAAGCTTTGCAACTTGGTAGAACATCCATGTATATCTACAACTGCATCAGCATATCCCTGGGAATTTTGGCAGCAATGTAGCATTATCGGGAAATTTGCATTCATACTAATAGAGACCCTTTCAATGTGGTCAAATTAGAATTCACTGAAAATGTTCTTTGAATGCTATTCAAATCCAGTTCAAATCTCTGCTGCCAGTCATGCCTACGAATCCCCTATGAATCTACCCTGAACCCTTTGAATCTTCTCTGAATTCACTTTAAATCTCCTCTGGATCTGCCGCACATGTGACTGGGCAGCTGCTTTGCTGCCTCCCCACGTGGACAAATATAATGAAGCTTTGAAAGAACGCACAAAAACTTTCACTTCACATTTGAATGTCAGTCTTCAAATGTAGCCACCATTCAATTCGAATTCGAATGTACAAATTCCAATTAATTTTTAATGTGCTGAATATTCATGCATATCCCCAGTAGGTGCTAGTGCTCTAGGCAGATGCACAGAAGTCTTCAGTATCTTGGGTGTAAAGTTAAATCTACTGTACACTGTCTTATTTCTGAGTTCAGGTGGAAGCTATTGCAGACTCAGCCCAGCTGATTTTTTAACCTGGACAAACTGGCCAGACAATTTTATGCTGAAGGAAGATCTGGTGAATTCCATCTGATGAGAACTGATGCTGGTAAGAGACAAGATATACAAAATCTGAACCGATAACCTACTGAGACTGAAATGAACACCCTGAATCTTGGGGTTCTGATACTCTCTAGTATACTGTAGGTGAATGGAATCCTTACCATGAGATTTATGCAAAAAATGTCACCTTGAACCTTTAGTTTTTCCTTTGTTCTAATGCAGCATTTCATTATTCTTACTCTCTAAAATTCAATAAAGCCTCAAGGTCTATGTGCCAGATCAGAACTTATTTACATGCCACCTTCAGTGTTTTTCAGACCTTCCAAATATCAAAGCAAGTGTTGAATTAAACATTCCTGAAAGGGAATGCTTAAAAAAAACAAAACCCTGCTTAATACATTTAGGGGTTGCCCTATCCATCAGATTGGCTAATCTAACTAAATCTAGAAGGGTAAGGGAAAAATTCTACTTGGCGCCATGGAATGCTTTCCCTTTTCTCACTCCTAAGCTTGCTGTTGAATTGTACAAATATTTGTGGGTTTGGCTATGGTAAGTACTAATTTGTTATGCTAACAAAAAGCTTCAAAACATTTAGAAAGTGCTGAGAAAATAGTCATTGACTTTTTTTGCATGGGACATGCTAACTGTTTAAGACAAACCACTTTGCTACTGAGAGGGCATTACAAGTATGTGCTCGTAAAGATAATAAGTGAAATTCCCAGTGACTCCTTTTTGCTGTGCTGAAAAAACACAGCAGCTTGCAAAGACCTGCCTTGAGGACACTGGGCAAGAACATTTGCTTATGTGCAATGACCCAAAATAGTTCTTAATGTGTTTTGTAAAGCAAGATATCCCAAAGCATGGACCAGGACACCATCATGGTTCTCAGAGATATTTAACTGAGTTTTGGAAGCTTTTAGAATTACTCACTGATTTTTTTTTAATCATATAAGCTGTAAATTTATATTTATAAAATCCTAAAGCACCAAAGGCAGGGGTAGGCGATTCACTAATTCTTTGGGTTTAGGGATATGCAGAAACATAAATTGTCTGGTTTGGTTCATAACGATGGGTAAAACTGGCAGGTCAGTTTGTTGAATGGTTTGTGAGACTTTCCATGAAGGTGGATTTCTGCCAATTGTGCCCTGTCCTACTATTGTGTTCCGCGTGGGCAGCAGCAGCAAAGTACAAGATTGCATATGCATACACACACAGCTAGCAGTAGCAAGAAGCCAAGCCAGTTTCAACAGTCAGTCAGGATATAGTTATATGTAGTCAGTCAGTCAGTCAAGGGTTAGGGGTTAACACGAACCAGAGTGTGCCAGAGAAATCCTTTGTTTGCAATGGAGATGGCTGGGTGCGACTTCCTTATGAAGGACTCGGACTGCCCATGCCCCTCCGGCCCAGCTGTTTGGCATGAAGGCGGGCTGAGTGCTGCAGCTGTTCTTGTTCTCTCTGGAGAGAATTCTGTTCAGAGTCTGAGTCCAAGGCCTCTGCATCTGAGGGAACATAACCCATTTCTAAGGCTGGCTCCTGTGGCATACCTCTCTTGTTTTGGCTGGCAGGGGTGGAGCCCTCAGCATCCAAGGAGTCTGAGAGATCACAACAAATTACACCTCCTGCCATCACACTCCTGTCTCCTTCTCCCCCTGTGGGTGCAGCATCCCTCCATTGCTGCCTGGCATCCACCCACTGTATCTTCAGCCTTAACTTGCCCGTCATTCTAGGCCTTCCAAGCAACAGAGATGTGCATGGCCTGTTGTGAAGAAGACCCACAGTCTCCACTTCCCAAAGACCTAGTAGACTTTGCAAACATGCTGTCCAGCTGGCAAAAGTGCAGCCAATGGCTGCAGCCCAGTGAAAGCTGTCAGGTAAGTGAGGCATAATAGACAAGGTGGGGCATATGCATGAAGGGGGGATGTTGGCAACACCACATGTGTAAAAGAAGAAGAGGGAGAGCCTGGGAAATGATGGGAGGAGACCCAGCATGATGGAGGGAAGGTTTGGGTGTGGTTTAGCAGTGGATGAGGGTAGAGCTGGATGGACAAAAGGTTATTTTTACTTTGTTCATTACTTTTGTTATTGGAGACCTGTTATACTGAATAATACAAACACAGACCTGTCCTTTCCCAATGTCTTTGGTTTAATCATGCAAAGACTTATACTTCTTGCTGCCCAGACTGTCATTTGATACATTTGGTGTGGACCCAGCAGTCCAGGCACACATCTAGCGCAATCCCAATGAACCATATGAGTGTTGCCTAAATCTATAACATATTCATCAAGAACCTTTTTCAGCCTGATGTTTGCAATGCTTCTCCAGCAGCATTGCATGACCGTATTAAGGGAAGCCATGGGTAGCTAGTTAAAGGGACAGAGCAGATGGAAATGGAGGTGAATGGTTTTAACACACACACACTCCTCAAAATGGGCAACTTCTACCATAAATATGGCTCTGCAGCACTTTCACAACGCAAGTTGACATTCACAGCCTGGAGAGCATGTTGTGAGACTGCTATCAAGGCCAGGACATAGCCATTATGTCATCTCAAGGACACATATCAACCAGTCCAAAACAAACAAACAAACCTAGAGAAGAAGCAAACTCAGTGAGGACATGATCTGAAAACAGTCTGAAGACCTAAGCAAAAAGACACAGAAGACTTTAGTCAGCTGGTTGGCCTCAGATTTCTAATATTACCTATAAGAGATTTGTGGGCCACTAGGCACAATTCTTCCCTTTTATCTGGGTTGACTTTAAGGGGCATATTATCATTATTGTTCCTCTGGTACCTCTAACGTTTCTGCACCTCCTTGTTAGATAAACTCATGCTGCTTTTTCTTTTGATTTCCCTGTTTAGTTCATTTGCACACTTTTCACCCATTACAGGAGATGTAGATCAGAAGAGCTGGAGGGCTCATACAGAAACAATAGGCATTTTCGCACTACACTCATTCCATTTGGAACGGGTGTAGGACGGGAAGCCTAAGACACTTCAGGACGCTTTCAGCATTCACACATAGGAGCGCAGGAACGCGTGTAAACGCATTCCGGCGCGCCTGTGTGCGAATGCTCAAAGCATTCTGAAGTGCCTTAGCTGGCAAACGCCGGCAAGGGGCGGGGAGATGGCTGCCGAGGCTCCCGCAGCTGGCAAAGCAGGCAATCAGCTGATTGTCAGCCAGTGCCGGCGGGGGAGGAGAGCCCGCGGCTGTCAGGGAGAGAGAAACATGAGCGAATGCTTCTCTCCCCGAATGGCTGCGGGCGCTTCGTCCGCGCCGGAACGGATGTAGAGCACTTTAAAGTGCTCTATATCTCGAACGGGTGCAAGACAGCTCCGGACACGTTGGAGCGCAAGCCCCGCTGCGGCAATGCGTATGCCGCGTTCGAGGCTGTCTTGCACGTGTTTGAAAACCCCGTGTGCGAAAAAGCCTAATAATTATAATGGATACTAAAGTTTAGTGGCAGACCAAAGTGGTTTTCTGTACAGTTCGTCATTACTTCTTGCACTGAGATATCCCAGAGACTTTGCTTCCCCAAATGAGTGGCAAAATCCAGAAATAATCTGCAGATAAGTGTCTGATGATACTTCATAGGACTGTAGAACTTATATAATGACTGTGGCACAAATCCTCATGGAGTTTTAGTATGTAAAAAAAGTGTGGGAGCAGGGTGCATCCTTGACGTGCCCATAGTCAACTCAGCATCTTCTGTGAGGCAACCATCCTTACTGTGTCCTTTAAGATGTTCAAGAGTTTGCAGCAGAAAAAGATGGAGAAGCCCTATTTGTACATTTGTCATTTTCCTGGCTGCTGCTCACTCTCTGAGTGATGTCATGGGAAATCTAATAAAAAAGAGATATCCTCCCCTCCTTTTAAACTTTGCAGGAACCCATTGGCTTCACTGAAATGTTAATGCAGAGGATCGTACATACCCATTGAGTAATCCCACGAACTTGAACAGAAACCTATTCTGTTTTAAGGGTTTTTGAGACCAGTTTTTCAAAGCCTCTAAGTACTTTTTGAGCTAATCTTCTCCCCTCCCATCTCCCCCCCCCCCCAACACT
Organism: Aspidoscelis tigris stejnegeri; assembly: GCA_023333525.1. Lineage (NCBI taxonomy): Eukaryota > Metazoa > Chordata > Lepidosauria > Squamata > Teiidae > Aspidoscelis > Aspidoscelis tigris. The sequence continues at coordinate 32,369,097 of JALMGA010000008.1, forward strand.
CATCATCAAATTCTTCAGTGGTGTTTGCTGCTTCTAATTTGCTTATTTTGATGAAGGGAAAGAATGCAAAGCAGCCAGCAGTTTCTCATTTGCCCAAAAAGGAAGACAGAGGAAGTCTGTAGAACAAACACTCAGGAAAGATAGCTAATGATATAGGAGCATTGCATACGCGGCAATATAGGAGCATTCTTCTCTTGTTGCATGAGAGACTTTAGCACGTGCATTGGATTAATGGGTGGGAGACAAAGGAAAAGGCCTTGAATTAACCACAAAAGCAATCTATGGATGGCAAATATCTCTATAAAGTGAATATATAGCATATTAATCATAAAGCAAGCAGCTGAATGCATGTAAATTAGAAAAAAGACTTGGGTATAGGATGGAGGGTGTACAGAGCAAGTCAAAGGATGACTGTATTTCTGAGGAGCTTGCACAGAGACGGTGGAAATTGCTATTAGCAAGTAGTTCTGGCATAGATCATAAATAATACATTTAAAGTGGTTATGTTGCGTATTTTGTTGTTGTTGTTTCACATATTTTCTGTTTTATTCCGCTGAACACAGGGTACCATCATAAATATTTGTCCAAGCAAAACTCTCCCCATTTTCCTTTCTCTTCCCTGAAGTGTGGGAAGTTTGACCTTTAGAACATAAAACTTTGTTGGTAGGAAAGGTCACTGGTATGTTATCTTTCTAATAATCCATTTCTTTACAAGAACATAGTTGGCATGGGCATTATTGGGTCACAAAAGTTATGCCAGCCTCAAGGTAACCTTTGACCGATAGCTTTCACATCAGTTGACAAATTCCCTAGCAGATAAAAAATTGTTCCTGAAGTGGGTAAAGACAAGACAAAACATGTTCTATAAATGCTCTTACATATATTTGTTTCTGTAATCTTGACATCTTTTAGGAAAAAAACTGATTGTGTGGCCTCCAGCAAAAGCGGGCTTCTAGTTTTCACATCCTTGTTCTCTCTCAAAGGTACCAAACTCCTCTAAAAAAAAAAAACCTCCTTTGTTGTCATTGTCATTGTAAACACTTTCCCCCACCATTTTGCCAAAGTTTCTCTGCCTCACACTATTGCCCACAGTCTGCCATCATGGCTACTGGTCTGGAACAAAGCTCTGATACTGAAAACTGGCAAGAAGAACTATGCAAAGCAGAATTAAACAATAAACCAGTCATTAAGCAGAGAACTGAATAAAAACAAAATAATGCAGAGAATATAGGAAGAAGGAGCAGAGAATTTCTGAAGCACATAAGACTTCTAGTCTTTACAGTAAGAAGGGCAAGGATAGATGTGACCCTGACCCTGTCCTGAAGCTCTCTGGCTTTAACCAAATTATTATCTCACTCCTAACCAGCTTTGGATGTAATTTCATTCATAATATAAGGCTAGACTGATCACTTACAGTGTAGGAGAGAAGTCCAGATGCATTATTTCTGTGTATCATATCCAAGAGGGATGTGCAGAAATATTCATCACATCTGAAATTTGTACAATCGCATTCAAACCAAATATTGGCTACATTCAAAGATTGTGAAGTGAATGCTTTTGTGCGTTTGTTCAATGCTTCATTATATTCACAAGCATCAGAAGTCAGCAAAGTGGCTACCCAGCCACATCCGCAGTGAACTGAAAGCAAGTTCAAAGTGGATTCAGAGTGGATTCAGAGGTGCAACTGGTTGTAAGGATTCAAAGTGGATTCAAAAAATATTCAAATAACATTTGCAGTGGATTTGAATCCTATTGTATTTGAAGTGGCCCTTTGTACAAATGTGAATTTCCTTCTCATTGATTGGATGCAAAGCAAAACAAATAAACAAAAAAAAAATTGTGCATATACCTAAAAGGAACTTTAAATGTGAATGTTACAGAAACTGCATTTCCCCCATGCCAAAGAATCATAGGTCAAGTGTTTAGGTACTGTTGCAGACATTGTTGGGGCAGCTCCAGGCATCATGCTTCCATCATTGTTGGTACAGTTTGTCCAGTAAGGAACATGAGAGGTGCCCAAGGCATCAGGGGGCAGGGACACCAAACTGCACTCTTTGAACATAAGAATATGACCCCTGCTGGATCAGGTCACATCCCATCTAGTTCAGCATCCCATGCCACACAGAGGTCCACCAATGGTTTATGGTCATTTCAAGCAGAAAATAAGGGCAAAGCCTTCACCTGCTCATGAAGCCCAGCAAATGGCCTTTAGAGGCATCCTGCCTGTCTCTCCAGCCTGGAGGATGTACCTCGGCATCTATTCTAGTAGCCATTGTACACCTGTCATCTAACCCTGTCTTAAAGCTATCTAGGCTGGTTGCTGCAATAACCTCTTCTGACAGAGTGATTACCCTCTGGGTGAAGTGCTCTGTCCACTGTTTTGCTGGGCACCTATATTGTGGGATGTGGTTCTGACAGTGACAAAGGAGGAGGACACTTCCATGTGCTTCCTCCCACAGAAGTGGAGGCACAACTATAGAACAATAGAATTGGGGAACTGCAAGCAAGCACATGTCTCGTCTGGTTCAATCCTTTGTGATGCTTGACAAACCAAATTAAATGTAGTTTAGCGGCAGTAGCATGTGGAAACTGGTGTTCCCGTTCTTTCTAGCTTTTAAAATGGATTATAGGCAGTGGTATATAGATGCTACCAATTTTTATTTATTTTACCGTAGATGCAGCCTCAGTTTTGAGAAGTAGGTGTTCTAGCTCTTCATAAAAACCTTCAGAGATGGAGAGCTCACAGCCGCCGTAGATACTCTTGTACTGTTGCATAGATTTTGCAAAGTCACAGTCACTATCTGAGCTGGTCATATTCACCCAGATTTGTTCAAGATTGGCTTGGATGGAGCAACGCTGATTACTTCCAGTCAATATTAAAAGATAAGCAGGTTCACACTTTCATATCACAAAATGCATTTCCTTAAGTATATCTTTAGGAAGAGCTCATGTTGCTAAATCTGCATCCACACTATATCTATTAGGCACTCTTAGATTGCCCCTGGGGTCTAGGCTGGCCAACGCACTTATGTCTATTTGGCCCCCAGGCTACACCCACAGCATAGAACTCCCCCAAGTGGCCACTTGCATGCAGAGTATGAAAAAACATTCTGCATACTTGTACCCCCATTCACCCCTGTGCCCACCATGTAGCATGATGACAGTGGGAGTGACTTACTGGAGGCTATTTCTGCTCAGTACAATTTTAGAACCCCCCCCCCAATTTTCTGATGGGTGGATCTTTTGAAGGATTGGAAGTTTTCTGGTTTTCACCATTTGCTTTTGTGTGTTTATGTTTTTGTGTGCTTATTTAGTGAGTGCTGCACTAAATCCAGTACTGCAGCCAACAGAAGATCTGCAGGTACTTTGATATTAAACTGGTTCATCTTTGTACTGATAAGAATTTTGCTTTTGACAGTGTTTAGTGAGATGTTCAGGGCATTGTCTTATTCAGTTTTTGAGACCTGATGATGCGGTCAAGATACCTGCATCTGTTCACCCTACCACATCCCTCCTTCCACCGTTGAGCCAGTTTGGTCTAGTGGTTAGGGAGCCGGACTCTTATCTGGGAATACCAGGTTTCATTCTGCACTCCTCCACAAAGCCAGCTGGGTGATCTTGGGCAAGTCACAGGTCTCTTCTGAGATCTCACAACCCCACCTACCTCACAGGGTGTTCTGTTGTGGGGAGAAGAATAGAAAGCTTTGTCAGCCACTTTGAGCCACTTAAATGGGTGAGAAAAGTGGGGTAGAAAAGTCAACTCTTCTTCCTCTTCCTCTTCTTCTTTGCCCATCCTGGCTCATTAGAGTATGCTGTGGAAGGGGTGGCTGGATAAATCCAGGATTAAGTGAATATTTGAAAGAGATGGTGATCCATCTACTCTTTTAAAAAGCCCTCCTGGGACCCTGGAGTCTGTTAACTACTGCTAGTTACAAATGCCCCCTTTTTGAGCAGGATGTAGAGAGAGGGTGATGGCATTGCAGGTACAAAGATTCTTGGAAGAAACTGTTTGTTTAGACCCATTTCAGTTTGGGTTTGGGCATCATTTGGGGACAGAATTAGTTTTTGTCACCATTTGTGGAGAAAGACAAAGAGATTACAACTCTTTTGATTCTCTTTGATCTTTCAAAGGCTTTGGATACCATTGCCCATGGTATCTATTTGGAAATGGGAGTAGGGGACATTTTGCTAAAGTGGTTCTCCTCCTACCTGTAAGGATGATCTTTTAAGGTTATATTGGGTGACTGCAATTCTGTGTCCTGGCAAATAACCTGTGGGGTGCCTCAGTGAACAATTCTGTCACCATTGTTACTTAACATCTTTATGAAAGCTGTTGGGGGTAGTCATCAGAAACATTGGGGGTGGATGTCATTAGTACACAGATGGCACTTCTATTTCTCCATGACATCTCAATCAGAAGAGGCTATGAATGTCCTGAATGAACGTCTGCATGAAATGATGGGCTAGATGATGGCCAATAAGCTGAAGCTGAATTTTGACAAGATAGGTAGGAAGTACCAAGATCCAGGAACTGGGCATTCTGCTTGTTCTAGGTGGAGTTACATTCCCTCAGAAGGACCAAATACACAGCTTAAGCTTAGTTTGGTGTTATTTCTGTCCAAGAAGGATCAGGTGACCTCTCTGGGCAGGAGTGCTGTCACTCACTTGGGCTGGTATACCAGCTGTGCCTTTAATCTGAACAGGTTTAGCCTGGCCACTGTTGATCACGCCCCAGTAACCTCACATTTTGGGCACTTTTGCACTAAGCTGGGTTGGACTGGTCCAGCTGGAACTTCTCTACTGGAACTTTTCCCAGCTGGACTGATCCAGTTGTCCTGGAACAAAGCTCTCTGCACTTGGACAGCCTGTTCTGAGACAGCACCTGAACCACATGAGCTTCAGAGCTTTGTGCCAAAGCTCACATGAGCTTCAGAGCTTCTGGTATCCTGGTATAGGTGGTCATTTTTGCTCTGCTGAATGTGGATGGAACACTCTAGTACAGCATTTCTCAACCTTCCTAATGCCATGACCCCTTAATGGAGTTCCTCATGTTGTGGGGACCCCCAACCACAGGGGTGGAGCAGCTGGGAGGTGGGAGGGAAGGGCAGCGGGAGGCTTGTTGCGACCCATCTGAAAGGGTAATTCGACCCCGCAAGGGGTCCCGACACCCAGGCTGAGAACCACTGCTCTAGTAGGAAATGTGGCCCTTCCTTAAGCTAGTCCACTGTGTACAAGGGATGCCTCTGGGCCCCTTCCTGGACCAGCTTAAGATGTGACAACAACACCACAGCAGTGCCATAATGGTGCTATATGCCCCCTGTCTGGATCGGACTCAGAAGCATTTTGATTCACAATGGACCCAAGCCCATTTTGCAAGTATCAAAGGCAGAGGAAATCACTGCTCTGTAGGCATGCCTTTGCTGGCTGTCGCTGCTGCAGGCCTTCTGTCTATATCCCAAGCTTACTGAGGATATTGGAAGTTGCAGGTGGGGCAGTAGGTTTGATTGTGGTTTTTTTTTTTTTTTTTACAAAGTTCAGGCTACAACCAGTTCTCTCTCTCTCTCTCTCTTTCTCCCTCTCCTACACCCACACACTTGCATACACACAAGCACACATGCACAAACACTGATGGATAAGACATTTCACAGTTTTACGACAGCTGTCAACAAACGAAATAATGGGTTTCCTTTTTGGCAGTTGCAAGATGCTGTCAAGCCAAATTATGCCTTTATGTATGTCTGGATATCTTAAAGAGTTCAGAACTGTCATATTACATGTTTTGAGAAGGGGGGGGAGTTTCACTTCTCCAATATCATATAGCACAATTTGGGTCAAATCCTGACACCATACCCTATAAAACTGCATCTATCGTGAGGTCAGGAACACATTAAATCCCAGTATACATTGATTTTATAGGACAGCATGAGCAATGGACCTGCTCTGCCAGGTGTCCTTTCATATCCAATATCTACCATCCCTATAGTGATAGCTACAGCTGACATGGCTCAGAGAAGGTCTTGGTGGGTTTTGTAACACCTCAATATATAAACTTGAGACTTTGACTGTACAACTGGGGGCTAGGTTTACTAGCTCTATATAATGTTACAGTCCTTGTTTCCCCTTAATATTATTTTTATTTATTTTACTCCATCCTGTACCCAAAGGTCTCAGAGTCAGGGTAGGTTGCAACTAGGGATGTGTACGATTTTTGTTCCTGTTCACTTCGCATCAAAATGAATGGGGTGGAACTTCGCACTGTGAATAGAGTCACTTCGAATGTGCTAGGATCCGAATTTGCTTTGAATTCTCTTCATACCGCTGCCAGTCATACCTGTGAATCCAATGAAAAATTGATTAGAGATGTGCATGAATTTTTTTTTACATTCTATCCAAATCAAATTGAATACCCAAAAAGACAATACGATATGAATCTTTTAAATTTGAATTTAACAAGATTCAATTCAAATTTACCAAATTTGAATCTGTTTGAATTTTTTATTTGAATCTGCACATACAAATGTTGACAGATCTTCAAGTATACATTATGTATGAACCCATATACATATGAATGTCTGGATAAGTTGAACAAATATAGAATTCGGTTAGGATGTTTACATTCTAATTTTGGGACATTCTATTCAAGTTCAAATGTCAAAATTCAGCACATTCGATCAGATTACAAATCCATTTTTGAGGCAACTGGGCAGCCACTTTGAATGTAACAAAGCTTTGAACAAAGGCACAAAAGCTTTCACTTCACTTGTGGGTGTCAGTCTTCAAATATAGCCATTATTCTATTCGAATGTGAATTTTAAGCATTCATAATCTGTAGGAATTGCAAAGGTGACAAAATATTTTTCACCCATCCATATTTACAACAATAAAAACAGATTTAAGAGAGCTCACTAAAAACAATAACAATCCCAAAAAGTGGAGAGGGGGAGCTGTTTCCTCAGCCAAAGGACAGAGTAAATAGGTGTGTCTGCAATGATCTCCTAAAAGCATGAAGGAGCCTGGCATTACTCATGGGAGGGACTGACCCATAATCTGGAGTAAGATATGTTATGGCAATTAAATACACCCTCTATGGAAGTAGGAGAAAGTCCTAAGATAGACTGGAACAGGCTCGTCTCTCACTCTTGACATCAACACACAGCCCACTTCCATAGTTAACACCTGTGTAGCATTCAATAAACCAGTCCCACAAGCCCCATTTGGTATCTCCAATGTGTCGTCTGTTACACGGCTGTCAATGACAGAGCACATAATTCATTTAGAGGGGCAGGTTGAAGTGTTCGTGAATGACAAATTAAGATTTACTTCTAAAATCCCCGATGAGGTCTTGTTGCATTTACTAGGTTTATAGATCTGTTTCATGGGAATGTTCCTGATAAAGTTACGTTTCTGGGCTGTTTATTCAGTGAACCAAGTCATCCATTATGCATTTGTATCTGGTTTAGACATGAATAGAGATCAGGAACTTGTAAGGAATTCTTCTTGATTCTGTGCAAGTCTGAACAAAAATATATCGTCTCTGGGAAGGGGGAAAACTGTTTAGTATCAAGCTGCATGGAATGTGGCTCTATGTACTTAAAAGGTTTTCAGACACAAAAGCTTCACAGCCCATACAAAGGCAGGAAAATCTCTGGGAATGCTTCATAAAGGCAAAATACGATGCAATCCACATGTAGAGTTAGCCAAGCAACTTTGCTTTTCATATCTCTCCATTGTCCCAGAGTAATCTAACAAGCTTACAAACCCTCTAGCAGCTTTCCTGCTCTGTTTTCCCTTTCTCTGTGTTTTATCCCCTTAATATTCTGTGATTCCAAATGTGATATAAAAACCACTCAAAACAGTACACAAGTGCCCTAATGTGAAATATTCTTTCTTGTTTCATGGGATTAAGCTCTCATTTAGGTCACTGGAACTGGTAGTTTATGAATCACATGGTTTTACAATTTGCCTGGATAGATCTATAGCAAGGATTCCTTCTGTCTCATCAGCATTGCTGAATAGCTTGGCAAAGCTGGAAAGTTCGACCGTCAGTTTGAAGCCAGATTGCTAAGGAAGCAGAAAAGATGAACACCCCAAGGGGTCACAGAACACTAAGAGGCCGAGAAGATGTTAATTACACCATGTAGGAGCCAACTGAGTCATTTTATAGCTGTCACTGCTGGTCTGCCCCTTTACATAGCACTAGCAAGGTGGGTCTGGGATGGTATGATGGTTCCCTACGCCCTAGAAGATCTCAGTAAACGGAGTGAATCTGTTATTACTTTATTTATTTATTTGATTTATACAGCCTCATACTCGAAGGTTCCCAAGGAGGTTAACAACCAATAAAGAAATGACATGGAAAATTATGGTTATGAGCCAGAGATACAGTCAGTAACTAAGTAAACAGGGTGTCTTGATCCACATTACAGCAACTGAAGAAAGTGAAAACAGAAATGATTTAAGGCATTCACTGAAGAAAGGCAGAGATCTGGCTTCCCTTTCATATATTAAGACAACTGGGTGATGAATAAATTTGTTGTTATAACCTCATGTTGTAACAGAACAAAAGGAAGAGCAAATAAAGACACAAAAGCATGTCATCAAAACAAATCCACTAGCATAAAATTAAAATTTTTCTAAGTTTTGCAGCTAAAAGGAACCAAACCGGGGTAAGAACGCTGACCAAAAACATAAAAAAAAATGAAAATACAAACAACCTTTTCCTGACCTTCAGAAGTTATCAAAAGCCTGTTCTGATGCTTTTATCCCTAATGAAATTGCAGCGAATACAAAAAGGTGAATGCAAAACAGTGTTTATACCTTTTTTTAGCTGTGGCTTGTATGTGTAAGAAATGTTCACTATGGCAACATCTGCACAGGTGGAAGAGATCAACAAGTCGATCCCTTCCACCTGTGCAGGCCCAAGGGGGTTGCATCTTCATGCCGGGAGGCACACCCAGGCATGTGGTGTGCCTCAAAGGAATGGAATAGGCCCTCAGAGGTGTTCCTTCCCAGAGAATGAAGATAAATGGCAACCACATGACCATTCTAACTACCTGTGTTCTGCTTCATTCCCTGGCTTTGAAGTTTGCAAAGGAGTAAAGCATGCAGTTTGAAGACACTATGGACCTTTCTGCACTGGGCCTTATTTCAGATTATATCCCAGAATAAGAGCCTGCCATCCACATGCTGGTGCAGACAATGGCAGGCCCTGGTAATGTGTGAATGCAGGTGCAGTGAGATTACTCTCAAGTAAATAAATTTATTATTTTCTCCTCAGAACAGCAAAAGAGACTAGGAGAAATGATAAAGAGAAAAGGGCAACTAACCAACCTGGAACTGGTGTGGCAGTTCACCTTCAGCTCTTTAACCTTCTTGTTATTTTACTAAGAAAATTTGTCCTTTTCCGATGGAATGATCATATGGCCAATATAAACACAATGGCCTACACCAATTCCCAGCTGTTTTCAATGTGGATTCTTCATGCCAGCTGTTTGTTCAATCAGTTTCAACTGAACACTGCCCTGTGGTAAGCTCACTGTAGACAATTTTCTTTCCTGCAGTGAAGTGATGGTTTAACATTCTACTAAATTATCCTGCCTCTCTCTTGCTCTGACTGTTGGAGGTAATACTTAAAGACACTTTGAGACTGTAGTTTATGTGTGAAGCAGACAGATTGCATCTGTAACATCCAACACGCAATAACAACAATAAAACAGACTGGCATGTGTTTTTCTGTGTAAACACTTTCTCCTGAACACAGAGCCAGTGAAATGTTTTGGGAACTTTGACTTTTATGACTTTATTTATCATCTCTTTTGGAACATTTTCTTGTGGAGCCAATTTGTGTATTTTACATTCTCTACAGAAATAAAAAGTGTTTAAACATAAAATACTGATGTGATGGGATTTTATGAGGGTCCCTGCAAACCTGTGCACATAGACCAGTCAAGTTAGGACAATTTTCAGATGATGTAAATGGAAGTTCTGTAAACATCTGTAGTCCAAAAATGAGCGAGTGCAAACGCAGTCTGGCACTAAAGCAACTTCTGAAATAGAAATAAACTAAGCATGCATCCGACCATGAGGGAAGGAATAGATGGTGACAACATTTGTATACAGTATGGAATTTGTGATTATGGTTTAAAAATACAAAACAAAGGCTAGATGATTTGGTGAGCCCTTGACAAATGTGTTATCTGCAACAGACACTGACAAGTAGAGATGAGCAAGAATATCCAAAACATTTGAAGTGCAATTGAATTTGTTCAAATTCTTCTGTACATTTGTTTTTTAACATTTGAATGAATTCGAATGTTTTGAATCATTTGTACAAATTATTCAGACATTCGTATGCGTATGGATATGTATGCATTACGTATATATCCATACACATCTTATTTTATATTTATTTATTTATATTTATATTTATATCCCGCCCCATACCCAAAGGTCTCTGGGCGGCTCACAACAGTTAAAAATGAACATATTAAAATTGAATCAGACTGTGCTAAAATCCATACAAAGTTTAAAAAGCATGATGATGATGATGATGATGATGATGATGATGATGATGATGATGATGATAAAATAATAATAATAATAATAATAATAATAATAATAATAATAATAATAATAATAATAATAATAATAATAATAATAATAATAATAATAATAATAATAATAATAATAATAATAATAATAATAATAATAATAATAATAATAACACAAAAACAGTTTAAAAACAATAGTTTTTGCAGGGGGGAAGCATAGAGGGCATTTAGCCAAAGGCCTGAGTGAAGAGGTGCAACTTTACCGCCTTCCTGAATGTAAACAGAGAAGGGGCCTGACGCACCTCCAAGGGGAAGCCATTCCACAACCTGGGGGCCACAACTGAAAAGGCCCTCTCCCGGGTGCCCACCCGCCTAGCCGCTGAAGGCGGTGGGATAACCAGGAGGGCCTCTCCTGCAGATCCGTACGCGTTTGTGTCCATACGCGTTTGTATGGATACATATGGGACGAAAATGGGATGCATACAGAAAAAAACAGGATGTACGGACACATACGAATGTTGTCGACATTTGTATGATCAAATACGAATCAAATATTTGTATGAATAGATGTGAATGTATTCAATTCAGTTAAATTTGAATGTATTCGTTTTTTCTCTATTTATACGAATTTGGACATTTAAATATTCAATTTGAAGTGAATCGAATGTCAAAAATTGCATTTGTGTACACCTCTACTGACAAGTGATGACCCGGTTTACCAAGGAAGTAAACCTGCATAGCATTGCTATGAAAGAGTAAGTGTTCAAATACGGAAACGTTGCCCTGAAGCCACACGTGGATACAGGCATTTTCTGGGTAGAAATGTTCAAGGCAGCTTCCACCACAGGCAGCTTCCACACAGCCCATTTGGACTGCGATAGGTGTTATCAGGTAATGCAGGGAATGCTTGCTATCAATAGTCTGGCTACACAGGCCTTAGCTTCATGCTGGGAAGCACTCTAGCAGGGCACTACTTCAAAGTGCCCACCTGAGCATGCATGCATGCATACATACATCAAGTAAAAACAAAAATAAATAAATGAACATCATATGTACCATATGACACAGTTGCCTCTTTGCAAAATGGGCACGAAGACTCAAAAGAGACTGTTTTTCTCAGCATATCACACACTTGAGCCGAAAAGGGTGTGGGGCTGAGTCACCTATTTAAATTCCACTCTTGCTGGCCGCAGTGTTGCAAACAATGACTGTTTTATGAGTTTTGGGGTTTTTTTAAAATTACTATTGTTGTTATTATTATATGATGTATTATTTATTATAACGTACAATGTATTTTTGACTTATGTATTTATTTGACTAACTATATTTATTTGCCATATTTTTTTAAAATTCTATTCATATTATATGTTTTTTCCATTTGTTGTAAACTGCCTTGGGCAGAAATTTATTTTTGGAAAGGCGGTATATAAATAAAAATGGAAAATGGAAAAAAATACCTTCCCCCCTCCCCTGTGATAGACCAATTCTATTAGATTAGTTTTGGCTACAATCTAGACATACAGCAATGTTAGGTCAGTCTCAAATAATTCATCTGTCATCCAATATGTGTTCTCGAATGAGAAGTCTGGCTTAGCATGAATTACTGAGACTTGGGGCAATTTACACTTCCCTTCCCATCTGCTGGACAGGAAAGGAGCACAATGAACTAACGTTGACAAGTGGTCACATTTGGGAGCACTAGACAACATTAGCCTTTCCCCCTCGTGATTGAATACTTACCTCTGTCCGATCACAGGGCTGATCCTCTTGAGGCCACCACCATTTTGAGTGTGGCTCCCTCTGCGACTGTGTGTGTGTCAGCACCACACAGTCACACCAGGAGGTCACCAGAGCTGTCAGCATGCTTGCATGGCAATTCTGTTGACCTCCCTGTCCAGCAGAAGAGCAAACGGTCACTGGCTGGATGCAGAAGGTAAGCTTTTGAGGAAGTGATTTTATGGCCCACATCTAGTTGATAATTAGGCAACTTCTGGGAAGGCAGGGGGTGCCTGGAGGCTGTAACAGCCTCCTCTAGATGCAGATGCTCCTCCCCAGATGTTGCCTAATTATTAACTACAGGCCGAGGTGTGAAAAGGCCCCTGGACTGATAAGCTGGGGGTTCCTTCACTCACACAGCTCTGCTCCCCCCAAGCTACTCAATGCAAGATCATTACATAGTGGTGGGGTGAATCAGTGGCCGTTTCCATATTTCATATGCTGGCATAGGGTATGGAGCACATTTCTAGGTGCGTATCAGATGATCCAGGCCAGAAAGGTAGAGGCTGCTGGACCCTGTACTTTAAAGGCTGAAGAATGAAATCCCCCAAGCCTCTGAAGTTACAGGCCAGGATTTTTGTGAGTACCCCACTCCTTTTCCAGAACCCAGTGAAATGGCACTAGGCTCTGCTCACCACTTGGGCCAGTCTAGCAATCTACATGATTGACAGATGGACCAATCTACACTGGGAACACTTCAGAGATTGATTTCCACACTGGGAAGCACTCCAAGGTTAAGTTCCATGTGGCTACAACATTTCTTTCAGGCATGACAGTATCGAGTGGATCCTTTATTTTCCAGCAGCAGCTGGCTGCATCCAAAAGGACCACACAGAAGCTGCTACTATGGTCCATAAGGCACTTTGCCTTCTCCTGGTATTGAACTTTTAAGTTACTTTATTTCTATTTTGTGCATTTCACTTATTACAATCTGTCCTGAAATCTCAGGTACAAGGCAGGGTTTTAATGTAATAAATAAATATGAAATCAGTTCACCTCACTATGTTGGACCTTTCTTTTCCTTGACCCCAAATAAATTTATGTGAAGACATAAAACACTTCTGTTGTTAGCTGGTTTTAAATTAACACGGATCATCTCCATCCTCTTAATGCACAGATATCAGGAAGGTACTTGTATCCTAAGGGGGAAAGCTGCTAATAAGATTGCATTATTTCACCAATTGCTGAACATTTTCCTTCCTGAGCCACACTGTCTCGCCTAAGGCATCTTTTTAGGCAACAGGAAGCACTCCTAGCTGAGAGCAAAGTTTATATTTAATTTTTTCTCATCACAATCTCACAAAATAATTGCATGTTTATGATCACTCCTAGCTGCGAAAAGGGCAGACAGATTTTTATCTGGTTCATTGAATTTCTTCTGTGCTGGACTCTTACAAAGTGTTTTGGGAACCCTGTCCTTCTGCTCTCTTAGATAATGTCCCAAATCTAAGATGTCTGTAAGAACAGCAGAGGAGAGAGTTTGCCATGTGTTGTGGAGTAAGCATGGAGAAAGAGTAGATTTTTTAATCTATTTATTTCCCCCAAGATAGACTTTCTTTTGTCTGGTTGGCTCACTCACTTGTTAATGTGTTGTTAATTGTTGTTTTTGCTTTGTCTTCATCCTTGTTTGTAGCATTTTGTAAACTGCCTTGAGATCTTTAAAAAGTGGAATTCAGTATAAAATATCTTAAATAAGTTGAAATTTAGGCCCTTTATTAGTAAACCTGTACAGTACATGGCTTAGACTTCTTCTAGTGCATAACACAGAGGACACGCCCCCTGCTACTGCACTCCATCTGCATTGGTCAGAGCATAGTCCAGACTAGGGATGTGCACAAATTTTTTTGGCATTCGATTAGAAATGAATCAAATGTTCAGAAATCTGTATTCGTATGAATAGAATGCATTCGAATGTGTTAAAATTCTATTTGATACAAAGCTATTTGTATGTATTCGTACAAACGTTGCTACGAATAGATACATATCTGATACGAATAGATACGTAGCTGCTAAGAACAGATATGTATCTGATATGTTTCCCCAGCTCAACAAATGTACAAACTATTTGTACAAATGTCCGGAAACATTTGTATTTGTTTGAATGTTAGCATAAGAATATTGTAACATTCAATTTGAATTCAAATGACTGGATCTGGGTGAATCCGGGCAAATTTCGAATCTTATGGATATTCATGCACATTCCTAGTCCAGACTAGGTGGCTCTAAGACCATGCCCATCTCCCTGTGGGTATCAAAGCATCTTATCTTAAGCTTTGTCCACATGTTTTAAGTACATACATACGCTGCCTGTTCTAGAGGTGATAACAATGTGCCGTTCTTCCACTACAGAAAAAGTAGTTTCTGCATTTCAAGTTCCATTTCATCATTCCCATAATGTGGTAGCATCATGTGCCATTTTGTTTATTGGGGGTAGGTATCCCATTGTGGGTGCTCAATGGGAGATCTGGATGTCTGGGTATATTATCCAAGTACAGACAGCGCTGAATGCCACTTTCTCATTTCACCCTAGAAACCGATAGAAGCAGAACTGTGAACCTCAGAGTCTCCCTATTCTGAAATTCTCAAGATCTCTGCAAAATTTTCCATGTATGAATGGAATTTATACAAAAGAAAAAATGGAACCCACGGTTCATAACAAGAAATATGAAGTGACAGAGATAGCACCTATGTAAAGTTCTGCTTTATATGCAAAGAAGTTACTCATATTTTGATAGAACCATAACTGTCACCATGATGTATCAAGAGGTGTATCAGCAAAAGGAACAATGAGCAGTGCTCTTGATTTTCTAAGCTGGCTTTTTTAAACCTTACCTGCAGAATATATTAAAGCTTGTTTTGTGATGTTCTTGTTCTCATTTGAAAGAATGTTCAGAACCATCTACAGAGATGATAAAGAAGCTGGTCTTTTCTTTTTAAAAGAACGATAAACCTGCCACAAAACAGCCAACTGATGAATGTTTTTTTCACTTTCTATCCTTTTCTTTTCTTAGATAACCGGAGAACAGCAGCCACCTGCAATGCTCAGGTCTGTTGAACAAGACCTTCTCAGTATGGTATGGTTATTTTTAGCAGCTCAACAGCTCATCCTTTCCTGACTGGCCACTTCCTGCTCAACAGGTGGTGTTTAGCTGGGAAACTATTTACAAGGGAGTAGAAAGAAAGACTGAGCCCAATCTAACCACTTCCTCCTCCAATACTCCTGGGCCATTGTGATGTACCTATTATGCTTAATGGAACACAATAGGAGCATCCTGTGAATGGCATTTTACATCAGCCATCTGTAGAGTAGTGTACAAATAGAATTCCTAGAGCATCCCTTCAGACACTCGTGTCAGCAGGACATGTTCTGAATACCACCATTGTGAAAGCTGGTGGTCTTCTCTTGCTGCCCGAGGCCATGTGGATGGAGTTAGTGCCTCCTCTGGGCAGCACTTTGGGCAACTGTCCAGCTTGTCTGCCCCTTAATCTGGCTTTAGTGATCAAGTTGTGACCACAAGGGAGAAGTGGCAACACAGAAGGCCAAAAGAAAATGATTACAGGATATATGGAAGTGACCTAAATTTCCTGTTGTTTTCTATTCTAACCTGTTCTAGGCTGCATCCGCATGCAGGGAAAAAAGTAGTTTGAGAACATCTTAGAGCTGGTAGTGTGCAGACACTAGTGTTTCCATCCCACCTCTACTCCACATTAAAGGTCTTTAAAGTGCCCTTTAGAAGCTCTGATGTGTGGATGCAACCACCTCTAAGCTACTTTGAAGCCACTTTTTTCTGTGTATGGAGGGAGCCGAGTTTTAAAGCTTTCTTGACACTGGTGTCTAAACAGTATGTAGTATCACACTGCATGATATTGCTGTTGCACTCATGTCTGCTTACAGGCCATAGATATTTAGCTGCTCACTATGAGCACAGAGTACTGTGTAAAGTTAATCTTTGGTTAGGTATGACAAGGCTCTTTCTACCTTCTTACCAGTAACTTCTGTTCCCTGGGGTAAGGCCCATGGAGAGCATGTTGTAGCCGTATCCCCCTTTCATTCAAGCTTGCAAACGGAAGAGACATTGCTATTAAGAAGTAGTTCAGGAGATGGAAAGATTTAGATGGAGTCTCGGGAGAAATGTGAAACGAGGGCAAATTAAAGTCTCTATAGATTACTTAAAGCATTGACCTTTATTCTGACACTCTGATTCAAACTCTGCTTGTTCTCTTAAGTGAAATGGGAAGAAACCTTTGAAACATTTTCATTTCATTTGACCTCCTAACATTTGTGCTGCCCATTGGACTTCCCATGACAAATGGAAAGGCCATACATTATTATGAACATTCTTTGAGTGCAACAAATCACGTTTCTCCCTACCACTCTCTTTAATTTCTTCTCCAATATTTCCCTGTCAGCAACAGATCCTCACTTGACAGCACATGCAATTGTCTTCATTTAGTTTTTATCTTCAGGAATGCAAACCTTTGAGTCTAACTTATATAAACACGAATAAATAGGATCCTTCCATAATTTTAGATCAAGGATGTGGCACCTGTGGATTTCCAGGGCCTTTTCTGCACTTGGCCTTATTCAGGAATATATCTTGGGATAGGGGTCTGTTGTCTGCATGCTAATGTGGGCTATGGTAGGCCTCTCTTGGTGTCTGCTGTAGCCTGCATGATCAAGTGGACCTCAGGGTCCTATTCTGGGATATAATCCAGAATAAACTACGGGGGCATCCCCATGGTACTTTTTTGTCTCTCTATTGTCCCTCTATTGCAGCAGACTTTAAAAATGAGAGTTCAATTCCGAATTAAGCATCCCCATGAGGCTCAGTAAAACGCACATTTTAAATGCACCTTCTGTCCCCATGGAAGCCGTGTTTCCTTTGCCCGCATCTTTCTCTCCTCGCCCCCTCTCTGGTTGATAGGGTGCCGGCAGGAACGGGGAGGGACTGCGATCTGCGCAGCCACAGCCACAAAGCCTTTAATGTATTGGGAGTCAGCCAGACAACCAGCGCGACAACCCCTGACACGTCAATAAACCAAAAACCATCAGTATTCACTAGTGCTCCATCTTCCAAAGTGTCTCCCACGCCAGCAAAGGCAGCTGCCGGGCTGCAGCGCTTGTGCAATCGTGCACATGATCAGCAGGCTCTTATCTTTCTGCCCTTCACTCTTTCAATTGCAGATGCAACAATGTATCTTTTGTGATTGAAATGTCCGCCTACTGTTTCCTTGAATGTTATTATTGATGTCAGTGGGTGTATCTGAAGAGAAAACAAGGGAGAAGGCAGAAAAAAGAGGAAAGGTGGGACAGGAAATGTAAAAAGCAAAGAAGCGCAGGAACCCCCCCGCCCGCTAATACCGCGGCTGGCAATCCCCGCCCCCAATACCTCTTTTGCCATGGAGCGTCTCAATGCTCCATGTTGCTAGGAAAACCTGCGACTACCAAAAAATGCGCTGGTAGTCTTGTTTAAAGGGGTTTTCTTCTGCCGCAGATTTTCCTCCTTTGTGGTGCTGGAAGCCCAGAAAAAAGCTCTGCATGCAGACGCTCCGTGGCAAAAGAAGCTTTTTAACAGGCTTTTTATTGCATGGAGATGGAGCCTAAGTGCAGAAAGCCCCCAGGTTTTGTTGGACTATAATTTCTAACAGTTCTGGCCACAAGAGACTTGGAAAAAATAAACAAAAACATTCTACTGATTTGCTGTAGCAGAATGACAGGATTATCACTTTTTGAGGGGCTTCTGTAAGCACAGATTTCTGGGAGTGCTAGTCTGTTGGACAAAGTGTGCATTTCTCACAATGTGGCTTCCTTCACATAAGGGTGGAAAGCAGATACTTCATACCTTAAATCTGTTTCCCCTAGGGATGTGCACAAATGAAAAATTCAAGTTCATTTCACTATCAAAATAAATATCTGAAAATTCATTTTATCAAATAATTCATTTGGATATTCAGACGTTCACACTTGTGGGCAAACACATTAATGACATGTTTCAATTGAAAAAAAAAACTATTTCATGAGTAAAATACTGCAAAAGTGTGAAAATTCAATTGAACATTCATTTTCGCAAGCCAGGAGGGACAATGGTTTGTTTTCTTCAAAAGTCCGAATGTTCGAATGTTTATACTTCCTTTTCAATGCAAAATTTTGCGAATTTGAAAATTTGACCTAATTTTTGAATGAGAATTCATTCACACACATCCTAGTTTTCCCCATTAGGCACCTTCAGTCTCTTTGGCAATATACAATGGGAAAGAAATGCCCAACACTGTGGCTGTGATCAGACACCACAATAGGGCCCCATTCCCAGCCCACTGGGAACAGTCCAGATATGATGACTCTGTATCAAATTCAGATGCCTCAGAGCAATTAAAAACAACTTCTCTGTTTCTGTGCTGAAATCTAGAAGTATTTTATCTGATTGTAGTGAACAACAACAACAACATTTAAAGGCAGGCCTAGCCAAATCAATTTTGGCCAATAAAATATTTACTGGATCCATTTACAGTATACTGTTTTGTCATTTTTGGGTAATGACTGAGGGCACATCTACAGGCCCCAAATACTCCAGATTTAAGCTTGTTTTGCCTCGGAGCATCTCCATGCACAGCTTTACTCCGGGCTACATCAGGCACAAAGGAGGAAAATCCATGGCAGAACCCACCCACCCCTTTCAGACAGTACTAAATCCGACTTTAGGGGGCAACTGTGGGTTTTCCTGGGAGCATGGAGATGCTTACAAGCATCTGAAGCTGTAATTTGCCCTGCATACTTGCCGGCTACAAGTTGGCAGGCTTTGCACCCCTTGCCCCTCTCAAGTGAAGTTGACAAGGAGGGGGAAAGAGGAAAGCTAATCCAAGAGAAAGCGAAGGGAGGTGAAGACACACACACTCACAAGTGCAGCTGGCAAGGAGCAGGGAGAGAGAGGAAAGTGAAGCCAAAAGAAAGCGAAGGGAGGTGAAGACACACACACTCATGAGTGCAGCTGGCAAGGAGCAGGGGGAAAGAGGAAGTGAAGTGAGATGAAGACACACACACACAAGTGCAGCTGGCAAGGAGCAGGGGGAGAGAGGAAAGCTAGGCTAAGAGAAAGCGAAGGGAGATGAAGACACACATACTCACGAGTGCAGCTGGCAAGGAGCAGGGGGAGAGAGGAAAGTGATGCCAAAAGAAAGTGAAGGGAGGTGAAGACACACACACTCACAAGTGCAGCTGGCAAGGAGCAGGGGGAAAGAGGAAGCGAAGGGGGCAGATCACTGCTTTGCTTATGCACTAAAACAGCTACGTTACGTGAATGCAGGGAGCTGGATGACAGAAGGGAGCCTGTCATCGCTCCAGTGGGTGGGAGAGGGGAGAAAAAGATGCAGGCTCACAAAAAGCAGCTTTCATGGGGACAGGAAAGTACAATTTTAATCCACGATCCAAACCACATGGGGACTCTTTATTGTAAGTTACAATGTAGATTTTTATTAATCACATCACTAGCGAAGCAACCAGCTCCCATGGAGACGCACCCCTAATTAGTCTCCATTATCTGATCAAAGATGTTATTTCTAAAAAGAAACCTTTATGACTTGATTAATTTGAATAACATGAGACTGTGTCCACATCTCCATGTACCTTGGGAAACAGACTGAAGAAGTGCCTTTGCCACTGTGTCCCCACATGTGATGGCAAGAGGTTTGTTATTGTGAATGTGGTGGCCCTTTTTGGCTGCAATTGCCATCACAAATTGTGATTCCGTGCTTTGCCATAAAAGCTTTGGATCACTGCTTGAACCAATGCCTCTGTGCTAGAGATATGCACAAATGGTTTTTTTAAATATTCAATTCAAATTGAATTGAATTGAATTAAATACAAGAAAATTAGTATTTGTTCAAATAGATCCCCCTATGAATGTGGTAGGATTCATATTCAATAAAAATGTTCAATCCCATACAAATCCCATAGGAATGCATACGAATCCCATAGGAATCCTATAAGAAGCTTCACCTGAACGTATCAAAACATTAGATTCATATTTGAATGTCCATCTTTGAATGTGCCAACATTCAATTCAAATTCAAATGTACGAATTCAGCCAAATTCATAGGGATTTTGAATGTTACGAATATTCATGCACATCCCTACTTTGTGGTCCAAAATGGAGAGAAGGAAATATCTTCTGAAATCAAAATTATAACACCTCTCCTTACATGCCCAGCAAAAGCCACTTCCATCATCAAGTGGAGACCATTCCTCTGGCCCTTTCCACACTGGGTCTTATTCAACATTATATCTTTGAATAGGAGTCTGCCATCCACTTGCTGGTGTAGACTACAGC
The DNA here is from genome assembly GCA_023333525.1 of Aspidoscelis tigris stejnegeri. NCBI lineage: Eukaryota > Metazoa > Chordata > Lepidosauria > Squamata > Teiidae > Aspidoscelis > Aspidoscelis tigris. The sequence goes on from JALMGA010000008.1 coordinate 32,389,747, forward strand.
AAGCCCAGCATGGTGTTTGCATTAGCGTGGGGCCAGCAGGCCCCTATCCCAGGATATAATCTGCAATAAGCCTCAGTACAGAAAGGATCTCTGACTCTTGAAATCTGTGTATGGGAAATGAGAAAAACATAGTGAAGTGAGTGAAAGTTCCAGATCTTTGGAACCTTGATGCTGCCTCCAAGGTCTCGTCAGAGGCAGCAGTGGGGCATGGAGAAACCTTACGGGCTATATTCTGCATTTGTTCTGAGATTTGCCCTTTAGGTGGGATTTTACGGCAGTTGGAAACTGTTTACATCCACCTTCAGACTTGTGTGTAGTGAAGCCCTGACTGTGTGGTTCTTACTGCCTTCTGTGACATTAGCAGGATCCACACCATGGCAGTTCCTGTCACTAGATGGTCTGAAGCACATGTCCCAGCTGTAAAAGCAGGAAGTGTTGTGTTTTCATATTTTTCAAACATCAAAGCTGAGGAAGTTTTATTAGCCCGCTTTGATATTTCTGAGAGTTTCCCAAGACTGAGGGAACGACTCCAAAACCTGGACATTTTTTGTGTCTCTGAAGGACACACATTAGGTAAATCTGCAGGTAAGCAGGAGGGAGCCCTGTCAGAGTGCTTTCTCCTGCTCTGCCACTAAAGCTAGGGATGCGAAAGAATATTTGAAACATTCAAAATTTGATCAAGTTCATTCAAATTCGGACATTTGAATTTGAAGCAAATGTCTATACACTTATTTTTAACATTCAAATGAATTTGTTTTGAATCATTCATATGAATGTGTACAGATATGTTCACATTGCATATATATCTGTACGCATCTTATTCATATCTGTGCGCATTTCTACGGATACATATGGGATGAAAACAGAATGCATACGGGATAAAAATGGGAAATAATTGAATATTTGTACGAATAGATGTGAATGTATTCAACTCAGTTCAAAATTTAATACATTCATTTTTTCTCCATTTGTATGAATTTGGATATTTGAATATTCAATTTGAATAGAACTGAATGTTGAAAATTGCATTCATGCACACCCCTAACTAAAGCCCTGCCTCTTGTTGTGGGATGTGTGCTTGATAGGTGTGATGATGTGAGATGCCCACATTCTTGATATCTGTCTACAGATAATTGCTTTGAAAATATTATTTCTCTCACTTTTTCCCATTATCACAGTCATGTACACAAAGATCCATTGCTTTTCCTCCCCACTTTCAGGCAGTGTTATCTTTTCGCAGACTTTAGTGTTGATCATTGCAGAGATAAAGAAAAGTTTCTACATGTTTCAACACTTAGGGCTACAACCCTTCAGACCACTTCTGCATTGCAATCCTTTCCTGGGACACTGGCAATTTCCAATGTACCACAACCTTTGGCTGCATCCACACCTATTTTAAAAAAGCAAATCAAAAGCACCTTAGACATAGTAGGCATGTAGGCACAAGTGTTCCTATCCTACCTCTAATCCTCATTAAAGGTGAGATAGTGAATTTTGGAAGTACAGTTTGGCCTTGTTCCCAAAGGCAGTGAAATCTGGACAGGATTCAGTCTCGGCATCGAGGGATCCCATTAAATTCCCCAGTTGTCCAAATCCAGGAAGGGCCATTCCCATGCCGGTTCTTTCCCCCCAGATTTTCTGCAGAAACCTCTGCAGAAATCCGGGGGAGAAAAAAACCTTATCAGAAGAGGAGTTTCTGATCCAGTCCAGATTTTAGGCAAGTGAAGGAGGAGAGCCGGCAGCCGTGGCGAACAAACGGGGAGGGTGGGGAGGGGAGGCTGCCCCTCAGATGCGGCAGCATCGAACGGGGGTGCGGGGAGGGGAGGAATGGAGTGGGGGGAAGCAAGGAGGTTGCAGGCAGCCGAGAATCGAAGGAGGAGGCCAGCAGCGGTGGCAGTGGCGGCTCCTGTCCAAAAAACGCTGCACTGTTTGGTAGTGTGCTTGTGCGCACTTGTGGGTGCTGTTTGGGAACAGCCTGATGCATGCTCGGTCCTGTTCCCGGCCTTCCCTCAAATCTGCAGCGGAACCAGACCAGCGTAATCCAGATTTGCTGTAGGTGGGAATGCACCCTTTCTGGCCTTTAGTGTGTATTAAGCACTAGCATGTGGACAATACCACCTCTAAGCTGCTTTAGAGCCACTTTTTTTCTTTTTACTTTGATCAACTGAGAAATACCTTGTTCGTATCATCACCATCATTACCACCCAATGATGTTTGAGGCCTCTCTCTCTCTCTCCTAAGTGGTCAACGGAGAGAGAGAGAGAGCGTTTTAGGATTACAAATAAAATAAGTCTGGCTAGAGGTATTTTCAGCCGTGTCAGCATAATGAAAGTAGATGAGTGTGTTCAAACTCTGTTGGAAACAGTTACAGTTGCCAGCTGTACAACAATTTACCCCGTAGTGCTGGTTTAGAATGTAAAGTGGCCTTTGCAGGGTGTTAGATTAGTATATATAATGTTTTTCTCTCCTCTCTTTAATCTGCTTCTCTTCTTGTGCATTGTTTAGAGCAAGGAAGAGCACCACATCTGCAATCAACAAGGCATTTCTGCAGCCTAGCCCCCACTTATTTCAAGAGAGAGAGAGAAATTCCTAACAACTATAGCTATACAGGGCCTAGACAAAGAAAGCAAGATGGAATATTAACTTAAATAAGTGCAATATCAAATTCAGAAGTCAGCCAAACTAGTGGTTCCCAGGTCAGGATCCCAGCTGTGGTATACACCACATTCCTTGTTGGGTCTCACTCAGTGAGCGGTATATCTCTGGTTAGCTACAGATGTCCATCCTACCAACAACAGCCTAAAGAGAAGTATTTAGAACTAAGTCCTACTGATTGTGGTGGAACCTAGGCTGCATCCACAGAGGAAGCTGGGGGTCTATATATGAGATGCCTGCAAGCACAAGCAACGAATCCAAGGGTGCTTGTAGGCCAGAAGAAGACCTCAGAGGAAGATAAAGGACAAGGAACACACCTGTTTCTCTAAGGTGCCTGCATCACTGCCATGTAGATGCATACCAGTTAGGCAAGCAACCTACCTGGCGTGCTCTGTCCACTGAAACATTTTCTCTCACATAAAAAACAGACCACTTCAGCATGATGGAAAATCTCCCCCATTCAACCTTCTCTCTTTCCCTAAATTTGAAGTGGGGGGTGAGGGGCACAGTATGTAGACTAGGGGTGTGTACGAATGCAATTTTCTGGATTTGATTCAATTTGAGTCGAAGATCCAAAAATTTGAATTGATTCGAATTTTTAAAATTTGAATGCATTCATATTCGATTTGACGAGAATACATTTGAATCTACTTGTGCAAAATTTTTATTTGAATTTGCAAATACGAATGTCAACAACATTCGTATGTGCCCGTTCACATCCATACACATCCAATACGCATCCATCTGCATCAGTACGCTTCCCATATTCATCTCATATGCATCCCATCTTCGGCCCATACGGATCCATACAAATGCGTACAGATGCGGGAAAGACGCATATGGGCAAGTACACATTGTGTACATATCTGTATACATACAAATGCCCAAATAATTCATATGAATTATTTGTTCAAATGTTTAAATTCAAATTTATAGACATTCAATTCGAATTCAAACGTTCAAATTTTGGTTCAAATTTTGAATGTTTTGAATATCCATGTGCATCTCTAATGTAGACACTGCATGCCTCATTCCTGGGTGAGAGAAAACACTTGTCAGTTGAGTTGCAGCACATGGAGTTGGTGTGGTATTGATGAAAACCATTTCTTTTTCTTAATGCATTTCCTGATTATATATTGGTAATAGTTTTATTTGACTCCCCAAAGACTGCTTTAGTAGTCTTAATATGACATGCCATAATCTAGTAGGATTCCCTAAAGGAACATGAAGTTTTATAGTGAATTCAACTATACCATCATATGAATGTTCGATCAGAAGTATGTTCTAGACCCTAGAAAGTGATGCACAGATTTGCAGCTACAGTAGCTACAGAATTAGTCTGTGGTGATGAGTGAATGGCTAAATATATTCACCATCCCTGACTGTACAAATCTAACCATATCTGCTCAGAAGCATGTCTCAGTGTGCATAACGAGTAATGACGCTTGCTCCTAGAAAAATGAATTTAGGACTACACATTAGGGCTGCAGATGAATACGGTTTTCTAAAAAAGTGGCTCAATAGCAGTTTAAAGTCCTTATACTGGTGTGTTAATCCATATTAAAGGTGAGAAAATGCACTTGCAAAGATGCATTCTCTGCATCTTTGATGTTGTTTTTATCAACATGAAGAAGCTTCAAGATATGATCCTTAAGAAGCTTTAAAAATGTGGAAGAAAAATTAGCTCAGAAACCTTCCCAATTAGTGGAAAGATCAGATTGATCTATGTTTTTTAAACTCAATATTGCTTTTTCAAAGAGAAACAATATTTTCTACATTTCTTAAAAGCAATAAAAACAAAACATAAAATAAATGCATTAAAAACAATAAGAGTGCTTGGAAGTGGGGAAGGGAAGCTGTTTCCTTAGCCACGGGTCTGGGCAAATAGGTACATCTTCACTGATCCCCTGAGCATACAAAGTGAAGGTGTCTGGCACATCTCAGGGAGAAGACTGTTCCATAGTCTAGAGCCTACCTCTGAGAAGGGCTTATCCTGGGTCATTTTTAGTAACTAGCTTGTCATTCTCTTTTTGATGGATGCTTCAAATAAATAAACGAATGAATGGGTCTTTCTAAAAATAGTGAAATTAGGTTCTTAATTTACACAGAGGTTTGTGAAAGGAAATACAGTACTTGTCAATACTGCATTTTCAGATTATTTTACACATTATTTTAAAACTTGTCTGACTTGTCTTCTTCCATTTAATGGGACTGTTGTCTGGGCCATGAAAGAAGTTGCATAACTACAGTATCATCAAGGCTCAGCCAAAACAGATTTCAGTAGTATGCAATGGAATAGGTTCCCATAGAATTTTCTCTTGGACAAAAATGTCTAGGAAACATTCCTCCCTAAGGGACTCATCTCAGCAATACCTTGGGGGTGGGGGAGGTCACTTGTTTTGTTATATTTTTAAAGCCACTGAGCAGAGGAGTTTTGTGGGACATACTCATGTCGAATGCAATTAATTTATATACAGTATCTGCTCCAAAGAGTCCAGAAAATTGTGCTAGTTAGTTTCTAACAGCCCACCCCCCACGCAATCGAACGCTTACCTGTGTTTGATCACCAGGCTACTTCTCTTCTGGGCACCGCCATCTTGAGTGCAGTGCCCTCTGTAATGGCACATGCATCAGTGCCCTTGTGATGACAGTGCTGATGCTCTGTACAGACACAGGCACATCAGGGGGTCATCAAAGCTGCCAGCGTGCTTGCGCAGGAGCCCCAATGACCTCCCCAGGTGAGGTGTGAATGGTCACCGCTGGGTACTTCAGGTAAGTTCCTGGTAAGGATTAGTATGCTTTGTAGAGCACGATTTCATGCTCCACAGCTAGCATGCAATTAGTCAACCTCTGGGCAGGCAGGGGGCGTTTCTAGTCTGTAAACCTCCTGACGATGCAGATGCACCTGCCCAGATGTTGCCAAAGGAAGGAAGGAAGGAAGGAAGGAAGGAAGGAAGGAAGGAAGGAAGGAAGGAAGGAAGGAAGGAAGGAAGGAAGGAAGGAAGGAAGGAAGGCACTTATGCTAATACCCTAAGGAAGAGGATTTCCATTTGTACAGTGCAATTAAGAGGAATATAAGGGAAGCAACAGTGTAATCTGACTGTATGACCAAAGAGGCATAGAGAAGAGCGGTGCCTCAGGCCATGTCTCCACACATAACGTGGAGGGTGTCTGGGGGTGGGCACCTCAACAGCAGTATCTGCCCCAGTGCATCACTGAGTGCTTCCACGGAGTCATTTTGGCATGTGAAGGCACCCAACAGTGGAGCAAATGAGCCACCCTTGGTCCAAGGTGCCTCAGGCTGGCTCATACTCTTTGATATGCATGTCATGCTACTGATGTGACTTTAAAGTCACACCCACTAATGCTGGAACAATAAGTGGAAATGCAGCCTCTAGGTTCTCACAGGCTTGAATTGGGTCTTTGTGGAAAGCTGAAGAAAGCAACAGGTTGTGAAGGCTCTGGCCTCTCCGAAGAAATGTCCACCTACTTCACTGATGTGATGTTACTCTCCAAATGGACAAGAATAAGATGGCATTTGAGAGGTGACCTGACTGAAGCATATAAAATCATGCATGGTGTAGGAAAGGAGAATAGAGAAAAATTCTTTTCTCAGAACACCTGAACCAAGGGGCATTCTATGAAGCTGAAAAGCAGGAAAGCTGGGACCAAAAAAGGGATGTATTTTTTCACCCACATGGTCATTGGTCTGTGAAATTTATTACCAGAAGAGGTGAAGATAGCAACCACCCTGGATCATTTTTAAAAAGGGCTGTACAAATGTATGGTGAACAATTGTATACTATCAATGACTACTGGAGTTAATGCTTAGATACTGCCTCCAGGTTGGAGAGGCAGGCAGGATGCCTTTAAAGGCCATTTGCAAGGAGATAAGAGGTGAAGATATCTCCATGGTTTCCTGCTTAAGATGTCCAGAGGCAATTGGTGGGCCATTCTGTGAGACAGGATGCTGGAATAAATGGCCTGTGCCCATCAGAGCTCCTCTAATGTTCTTACACAGAATAAGCAAACATGAAGGAGAACTTCTCAGTAACAGAGGTTCAAAATGAGAGAAAGGAGAAGGAAAATAATTTCTGTTATTTATGATGTGCAATTTTAGGTTTGACTTCAGTGGTCACTCGGGTCTTAAGAGAGGTGGAGTTCAAGAGCAATATATCCAATGTGAGTGATAATTCTGCTAAATGAAGAAATGGTTGGTTTCCTGTCAGGGATGGGGTTGCACAGAGACTGAGCAGATTGTCAGCAAAAAAGAAGAGTTGGATCACACCTTTCTGAGCTGCCTTCCATGGGTTTCTAGCAGCCACCTGAAGATTCTGTAGGAATAATGACTGAAATGTTTAATAACATTTTTTCACCCTTAGCCACACTCTGGAATGCTCTTCCTTCATACTTTTGTGAAGCACCTATAATTGTATAATTATATTTTTTTAGGTACCTGTTGAGAACTTATTTATTCACCTAGGCATTCCCCCACCCTAGTTCTTAATAGTGTTTTAATATTTTGGTCTTTTAAACCATTTGAATGAATGAATGAATGAATGAATGAACTTTATTGATTAGTCGCTTGACCGTATCAAGTATCAAGTATACAAAGATAAAACCATAGAAGAATAAAATCAGTATATACAAGAGTAAAATCAGGTCTGTACATACCTTAGGGTTAGATAATGCGGAAAGGAAATGATTGGTCAGTTTGCCATCGTGTTTTCGCATTCTGAAAGTGGACTGAAAGTGAATTAAAACTTAGGTGTGAACACAGCCTTAGAAATTATTTTTCTCGGTCAGTTCTAGTCTTGCCACTCTAGGACAGACCTTCACTTTAAGCCATATTTAGTCCATCTTCAGGTCTGACTGCTCATACCTTTTCATTTCTGTTTTATTTGTGGACTTTCCATTCAGAAAATTCCAAACAGAGGGGGGTAAATACAAAAGATAGAAATGAAAAAGTCAGATCTGAAGATGGACTGTCATCATAATCCTCTCAAGATGAGCAGCTAATACCTGCACCAAAGTGTTTCAGTTCAATATGCTATTAAACTGATTTGGGACAGGAATATTCCATATAGGATGATCTGGGTTTGTCTTGTCCCACAGCAGTTCATACCACTAGATTCTGCCACTGAGCTTAGAGTGGAGTAATGCTTCTGCGTCCAGTACTTTAGTGTTGTATAGTGTCGCTATCTTTGCATCTTGTTTTCAGAAAGTCCAGTTTTTATGTCCTTGATTGTTCTTAGAGCAGATCTCTTTTTAACACTTATTTAAGGTGCATGAGTGCTTGATTTGCTGGCAATAAATTAAAAGCAAAAGCAAAAAATTATGATAGAGCATGGAGGTTCCTGCCTAAAATAATGAAAAGTGATACCGTATTTAATCTGGGCAACAGGATCCTGATAGAAACAGGGAGACAACAGGAGAAATAGATCTGCTGGAGATGGAGAGCCATCACCTAACAAGGTGCAGCAATTGCTTGAAGGCTTTTGTCCTTTCTGAGGTATCCTCCACTCAATAAAGCCTAGGCAGCAATGCTGCTGAGCCATGGCACATGTTTGTACACATGTCAATCTGCCATAAAATTTTTCTCATCCATAACCGTTTTATGTTGCAGTTTTATTGTCTTCAATGTCTGATTTTTAAATATTTTTATTGTTTCTAAATTGGTTGTTTGCTGCCTTAAAAGCCTTCAGGTTGATGAACAGGATGGAAATTTGATAAATACAGGTGTTCTGGATTACAACTCTCTGGCAATTACAAATGCTTGGCAATTGGTTATGCTGCTGAGTGAGGCCAATGCATTATTGGCCAAGATGTCTCCATTGGAGGTTGTATAATTAGGAAGCCTCAAGTCTCTTACATTCTCAAGAAGAAAATAAAAGCCCAAGGGTTTCTTTCTCTCTCCCCTCCCCCTTTCCTTCCTTCTCTTTGTTTCTCTACTCAGAGCGCTTGCTAGATGATTTAACAATCTTAAACTGAAACCACTGAATAGATTTGTAGTGCAAAACATCTGAATAGCCTCAAAAAATGAGGAAGGCTGTTAAAGTGGACAATCTCATAAACCCTTCTGAATCAAAACACCAGTTTTGGCCTTCCCTTTTTATGTTTAGATTTATAAAGAGACAAAATCTTCCAGTCCAGACCTCTGCTATTCATAGAAGCAACAGAGACCCTGCCCACCATTAGTACATTTCATCCTCACTGGATAGAGCCATAGACCAGGGGCCTATTTGCACTTAGGCCTCTGGCATGCAATTAGGACGGCTCTGGTACGGATACCAGAGCTGTCCTAATTGCATGTCAGAGGCCTAAGTGCAAATATGTCCCGGGTTAAGGCACTATAATGGCACCATATCCTGGTCTGCTGTATTATTTCTTTAAAAGACTCCAGAACCACAACACTGTTTGTATCCTGGACTACTAAGGTTGTGTGTGGAAATCATGCCCCATAGAGTTCAGAATAAAATGGGGAGTCATTTGGGCAGTGCATCAGGAAGCACCACAAGAAGTATTGGTAGAACTTCAAAGACTGTGAACTTTCAATCCCTATCTTTAAAGGCTAAGTTCCAACTTGACCACAGCTTTTTAAGTTGATGCTTCACCTAGGCTGGGTTGTCTGGAATGTGGACAGCCTTATCCTACCCACATCATTGGATGTTCTAATAGTAAATTTCTGGGAGAGATTTGGACAGCATTCCCCAAGCATCCAGACTTATCTAGTCCATGGCCAATTTCCTCAGCCACTTCCTGTGCTGGGCAATACTGAACTGAGAAACAAAGGCCCTGGTAACACCTTTAGTTTAGGACAATTTCAGGTTGCCCTCAGGTTGCGTTACTCACATTATTTTTATTCAGTTCAATTTCCAAGTTGGTTTACTCTCGTTAGATCATTCTAACTGGTCCAGTTTTTCAGAAGACTCAGCCTCATCCTGACATTCCAGGCCATCTTCACTTCTTCAGTGTGAGTGGGGGGATGGGCTAAAGGAGGCTGAACAGTGCTGTGATGGGTGGGTCCAGTCTTTCATCCAATATCTAGGGGTGCGTGGCATGTGTGAAGTTTGTGAGGCACCTCCCTTTCCCTCCCGAGCTTATGTACATAATTCCTCTGTCTAGTGTTTTCAACAAAATTATTATTATTATTTTAAAAATTAATAGAATGGAAAAGAAAAGCACATTAAAAAAGGAAGGGGGCATGGAGGCGGGGAAGCAGACTTTTTTTAAAAAAACTGCAAACACACGTCCTCATCTCCCTTGAGTGAAAGAACGGCATCCAATAAGAAAGGAGGTAGATTTGATGGAGCAAAAGGGGTGGAGAGCCAATAGTTCCATGGAGAAGGCTCAGGTTGATAGCAGATAAAGCTGTGAGCGATGCAGCCCAGAGCAAGGAAGGCCTGAGGATGGCCTTTAATGATCTATGTGTAAACAGAACTGGTATAACTTCAGTTTGAATTATGAACCTGGATGTCCTGTCTCATATAGATGTGTCCAGTGACAATGGTTTCCTATTTCAGTGTTCCCCTTGCTCAGAACAATAGCAAGCCTGCAAACATCTTATGCCTGCCCTGTGATCAACAAGCTGTCTTCTTCTTTTTTCAAATAGAGTTTGATGATGCAAAACACCAATGCCTTCCTCCCTTTGGATGATTGTTAATCTTTTTACCTTTTTACAGTTCTTTATCCTCATTTAAAAAACTGTTCTTAGTATTGTTTTTAAAATTCTAAAATTTGCATACTAGCCTCTGAACTAGTTCCAGACGTTTTTTATAGGAAGTGGTATTGAAATATTTTATGCAAAATAATTTAATAATAAACCGGATGTGAAACATAGAACTCCTCAAAGAGAGGATGACTCCCAAAAGGGAATCATCTTCTGTGAGTTAAACCACAATTCTAGTGAAACAATTTAAGCTCCCCAACCCACCTTCATTCCTAGTGTATATATTTCTCCAATCTGGGTCCCTCTCACCGTTTTGGACTAAAACTCCCATGAGCCATAGCTAGAACATCCATGCTGTCTGATGCTGACTGAATTATAGACTGCATCTCCTCGTACAAAAGGAGGTGTCCACTACTGCCAGAGAAGGCATCTGTTGTTGCCCCATCTCCATTTGCAGTAGCATGGGATGCCTTGTTGCAATTGCACCACCTCATTTTCAGATGTTATCATGAACGTTGGTCCATTATTGCAGGGCATGATATTGCACTATAAATGGAGACACTTCTCTTCACCACTGAAAGGACACTTCCGTACTTGGAAATGGAGATCGAGGAGGCAACTTTCTCAGTGATGGTAGGAGAGTGCCTCTCCCACACATTTCCTCAATAGCTGCTTCAACAAGTAAGTTGAGATCTAGCAATAGCCAAAATGTCAATTTGTCCAGACAGAGCACATGTTCTTCTTCAGATGGAGTACACATTCTCCTTATCTTTAAAGTAATTTTACTTCCAAACCAATAGCCAGCACAGAACTATGATGTATGACTTTAGGCCCTTTCTGCACAGGCTTTAAAAACGGATTTAGAGCCTGTTCAGGGAGGGATTAAGACGTGGCTGCCACACTGGAGACCACATTGGAGCCCCTTTGAGGATGCCACGTCTGCATTTCGGCGTGCAAGGGTGGTTTCTTAAACCGGTTTTGCTGCCGAAATCCTACCCAGATGTAAGACCTAAAAAATTAGGTCTCACATCTGGCTTTTCCCCTGAAACTGTTTCAGAAGCAAACACTTCCACAACAGCAGGGGGAAAGCCGGATTGCCGGTGCATGCCCAGTTGTCAAAGAGGAACAGCGCATGCTCTCCCTGTCTGACAGCTGGGTCGGCCCCCAACCTCCGCCATTGGCTCCATCAGAGCCAGCATGGCGAGCCCAGCAGCCGGATTTGCCAGGTTCCCCTTCACCCAAGAAGACACGATGGCACCTTCTTGGGCGAGAGGGAAGCTGCAGCCCTCACCCCCCCACTCCACCCAGGGTCACGCGCTTGTGATTGGCATCTTACCTCCTCACTACCGGGCGACTTCTGGCAGTGGGAGGCCCGGCATCAACTGTGCATGTGTGCACCATGGCCTCCCATTGGCCAGCCACCCTCATGAGGGTGGCTGGCCAATGGGAAGGGGCCAGCCACATTCCTGAGGGCAGCTGGCCAATGGGAGGCTGCGGCACCCACACGCGCAGTGGACACTGGGCCTCCCACTGCCAGATGTGGTCCGGCAGTGATGAGGTAAGGAGAGAATCACTCGTGGGCGGTCCCGGGCAGGGTGGGGGCTGCGGCTTCTCTCTCACTCGAGAAGGCACCATCGTGCCTTCTTGGGTGAAGGGGAACACAGTGGAGCCAGCTACTGGTCTCGCCATGCTGTCTTCGATGGAACCAGTGGCAGAGCCCGGGGGCCAGCCCAGCTGTCAAACAGGGAGAGCATGCGCTCTCCCTCTTAAGACAGGGCAGGGCCTTCAGAGGCCGGATTGGGGTGGAAACTGGCACATCTGCACCAGCACCCTCTCCAATCCGGCCCTGCCACCACTGCCCCACAAGTGTGCGGATGCGCAGGGCCTCTGAGAATCTGTCCTTGTTTGGGACAGATTATTGGAGAAAACTGTTCACCGGAAAACAGATCTTATAGATCCGTTTTCCGGTGGCAAATGTGGAAAGGCCCTTAGACCACTTTTGATAGAAATAAGGCTGTTACAGACATCTCTATAAATAGCCCAGTGTGCACTGATGAGCAAGAATGGTTCCATCCACTCACTGCTGAAACCCATCCACACACCACCACCTTCCTGGAGCTCATTAAGCAAAGTCCTAACTAGCTGTGGACTGCTAAAGTCCAGAGTGCAGCTTAAATGTGAGCAGCTAAGTAGCTCGTGGGCAGCAGTGTTTGCACCCTTTTCCAGGTGCGACACTTCAAATGGATGTGGTGGCCTGGGTGCACAGTTGCACACTACGTCCCACTCACATGACAATGGCTGAGTGTGTGCTGGTTTGGGACTTCACTAGCCCTTGAAGTGTGTATGGTCCCATGGGTTTTTTGCATTCAATTAATATGAAATCGAATGTTAAAAAATTCGTATTCATTCAAATAGATCCCCTTCGAACGTGGTAGGATTCTATTTGATATGAATGTATTTGTACGAATTTGTACAAATATCTGATACAAACACATATGTTTGTGACACATCCGATACGTATCCAAAATATATCCCGTAACATACCCACTGTGAAAGTGTCAAATTCGCCCTGAATCCACTTTGAATCTGCTCTCAATACATATCGAATGCACTCTGGGTCCACTGGAGATGTGGCTGGCACCTCCCAGGTTCATGAATGTCCTGAAGCCTTTGTACGAATGTCCTGAAACATTCACATTCATACGAATCTCGATGTACGAATGTTGTAACATTTGATTTGTACACGGATATCCAAATTCGTACGAACATTGAATGGTACGGATATCCGTGCACATCCCTGGCCCCATCTGCACTTGATAATTATACCATACCAGTTAGGAAAGGGAACATGCTGAGAGATCATATGTCAGAGAAAGAAAAAAATTAATACTTGTTCTCCTCTAAAAAAAAAAAAAAAAAAACCTGGGAAAACCCTGCATAAGAACTCATAGAATAATAAAGCAAATGTAAAAAGGACCGTGAAAAAGTAGCAGTGAAGGCTACTGGCACATTTTAAGTATTATTTCAATAGCTTGAACATGAGAGTTACGGAGTGAAAACGGGAGCAGAAGAAATTTGTCGGAGCTGCTTTGCCTTGTGAGCCTAAGAGCAAGGAAACTGCTTCTTTGAATATTGTACAAACATAAGCAGTTCTTCTGAGCTGCCATTTTATGTCGCTTTACCTTCAATGGCAATTACACCGAATCACATTGGCATTACAAAGATTTGTGGCAATCTCTTCTTTCCACATCGCTGACAGCTCAGGAGATGCATCTGAAATTCATAGTAGCCTCATTGCCTATGGCGAGAGAAATTCATGCTGCTAAATTTTTATTTTAGAATTCAAGCTGCTTTCCCTCAATCTAGGCTCTCCTGTTTTTTAATCTTTTCCTGCCTCATCCACTGTATCAGAATAACCAGCCAATACTGTTTAGCTGTCAGGAGGTCTCTGCTGCCTCCGAATTTTATCAGTAGAAATAAATATGATAGCAATAAAAAAAAGGGGGAGGATGGAAATAAAAGGATTTTTAAAGGATTTTTTGGGGGGAGAAAGAGAATGAAGATTAAAAATGGAAAATATCTGTAAACTTCAACTTGACTGTTCTTTTTTGTTTAAAGGGAGGGGGGAAACCTTTTTGAGAATCTGGAAGAGAATAGTCGGGCTGATTTACTACACAGACAGATAGAGATGCCAGCCTGCATCCCAAAATTGAACTGCATTCAAGGGAAAGAGAATTTAAAATCCCAGAAAGAAGAAATATTTCCAAATTAATGGCATTGCCCGAATGCCTTGGCTCTTTGCACCCCACCAGGAAGGTTTATTATTTTCTGGTAAAATGTTGCTAGAATGGAGAGTGGTAGTCAGTGATGCGTCAGAGCTGCTCTTTGAAGGCATTAAAAAGCTGAATGCACAACAAAGAACAGATGTTCCAGCATGCTTTATTTATGCACCCATCAGCAATATTCCAATGACCACAAAACATAGGCTTCCCCCCCAACACTGCACAATATTATTTTCTGATCAACCCATGCTATATATTTTATTCCATATCTGAAGGCTTTAGTGAATGCATGTGTGTGTATGTGCGTCCACACACAAATACACAAACATGTGTGCATGTGTGTGTGTTTGAAAGTCTGCCTCATCAAAGCGGCTTCTATTGAACTGTAGAACAGGTGTGGATTCTGCAATTAGATCACATTTCAGGAGGAGGGAGAGGCAGAGAAAGAGAAAGAGCAAAGAGAGAGAGGGTAATAATGGCGGCGAATTCTTCACAGTCAAATGCAGCACTATAGCGACCAAGTAACAATGAAGAATAATAGGTATTAGTATTTGAATGATTATTTTTAGTTTATGAACTCATTTGACTGAATACTGCCATAAGGCACCATTAAAGTGTGTGCAGAACTCGCCGGCTGTAGAGCAAACTTGTATTACTGGTGCTTCAGTGAGATTTTCATCTCTCCCATCCCCTTAACCTACTATTGGAACAAAAAATAACGATTAGGAAGTGAGATGTAGTAGAGATTAAATGTTATGACGGACCATGAGCTGGATAGGATGCATTAAAAACTCACTTGGATTTGATATTTCAAAAACACAGGGCTGATGCCTATTTGCATTTGTCTGAACGGCTTCCATCTTTGAAACATAAAACTAAAGGGCAATGAGAAAAAAAACACAAAGGATTCCATACACTGCTATCTATTCGTCTATCAATCCATTATAAGAAACCTGTTCAGTAGGAAGCTTTCTAATTTATATTGTAGCTGTTTTGTTTTACAGCTGTACATGCTGTAAAATATGGGCTAAGTGCAGCCTAGACTCAGCAATTTGGTGTTTCTGATTTAAAAGCAGTTGAATTCTCCAAAATACATAGGCCAAATGTTGCATTTCAAAACAGAAGCTTTTAAAATCTAGTTGTCATTATTATTATTATTGTTGTTGTTGTTGTTGTTGTTGTTAAAGTTTATTTCTTGAGCGCTATAAATGTACAATGTCATTAGCTGTCATCACCTAGGAATCCAGAACATATTATAAAGAATGTGGCAGTACCTTTATATTTGTTTAAATCTGGTAGGGCAAAGGTGAATGGAGGTACTTTCAAAAGTGGCTTGTTTCTTAGATCCTTTCTGCATTGGGCCTTATTCCAGATTATATCCTGCAGTAGGGACTTGCCATCTACCTGCTGGGGCAGATTATGGCAGGATCTGCCCAGGCCATAGTGCTTTCCACTAGCATATGGATGGCAGGTCCCTATTCCAGAATATAATCTGAAATAAGACTCAGTTCAGAAAGTGTCTTTGTATTTTCTGACTTACTTTTTGTGGCAATCACAGCTGTTTATGTGATCCAGTATTCAAAATGTTTTTCTTTCTGTGTCACTTTTGTGCACTTTTCTACCAATGCCCGAGTCCCATAAAATCATTAACATATATCAGCCAGTCAGTTGAGTTCTACTGTGACCTCTGACTAAAAGAATACATAAACAATAGATCCAACTATCTACCCAACAACTGAACAGTTTGTTCACAGTGTGTGGAAGAATCTGTTTGTAAAAGTTTTGTGTGTTTGGTTTTAGAATGAAGAGCAAAGTAGCGTGACCTGCAGTTTGGAGCTTCAGCTAGGAGATCACACCTACAATTCCATCATTTTATTATGCCCCAACATGTAGGAAACAGATCACTTACTACAAAATCAATTTTGCTCCTAATTTTCACAACCAAATATTGCTGGGCTAAGACTTGCTTTACAGTAGGGATGTGCACGATTTTTTTTTTTTTTTTGGCATTCAATTCAAAACAAATCAAATGTTCGAAAATCCATATTCGTATGAATAGATCACATTTGGAAGTGGCAAAATTCTATTTGATACAAATCTATTCATACATATTTGTACAAACATTCGATATGTACTTGATATAAATAGATACGTATTTGATATGAATAGATACATATCTGATACAAACAGTTATGTATCTGATACAAACAAATATGTATCTGATATGAACAAATACGTATCTGATACGAACGGATTCGTATCTGATAGAGATACATATCTAATATGAATGGATAAGTATCTTACGAACAAATACGTATCTGATATGAATGGATACGTATCTGATACAAACAGATACATATCTGATACAAACAAATACGTATCTGATATGAACAAATACGTATCTGATACGAACGGATTCGTATCTGATAGAGATACATATCTAATATGAATGGATAAGTATCTGATACGAACAAATACGTATCTGATACGAACGGATTTGTATCTGATAGAGATACATATCTAATATGAATGGATACATATCTGATACAAACAAATACATATCTGATATGAATAGATACGTATCTGATACAAACAGACACATATCTGATACGAACAGATACGTATCTGATACAAACAAATATGTATCTGATATGAACAAATACATATCTGATACAAATGGATACATATCTGATACAAACAGATACATATCTAACACAAACAGATATGTATCTGATACGAATAAATATGTATCTGATACATTCCCCCAGTTTAACGAATTTCTGAACTATTCATAGGAATGTCCGGAAGCATTTGCATTCATTCAAATGTTAGCATATGAATATTGTAACATTTTATTCAAGTTTGAATCTCTAAATTTGGCTGAATTCAGCCGAATTTTGAATATTACAAGTATTTGTGCACATCCCTGCTTTACAGACCTTGAATTAAGGAGCTTGAGGTGGAGATAGAAAAAAAAATAACTCAGATCTAGGGCATATATTTTGTGGAGATAAATTCAAAATCTGCTTCAAGGAATCAAGCAGTCTGTGCTGAGACAAAGATCTCTGCGTGGAGGTAAAAAAAAACCCATTTTTAAGAGTGGAAGTACTGTATGGGGCCCCATCCCAGAAGGGGGACGTGTGTTGTATGTTTCATGATCATTAAACTCAAAGCTGGGAAATGAAAGTTCTACAGGTCTGAAGTTTCTGTCCAAGGCCAATAAGTGACAAGCAGCAAATGGTCCCAGAAATCAGTCATTTTCACTTAATTGTCATGAGTAGACATTTGCAGCAGCACCATCAGTTGATACAACAGAGGTCCCCAATTGCAGCAAGTGCTTTGCAGAACAGGTTATCCCAGTCTGCAAAACTCTTATTTCCAAGAGAGAATTTCAACCTGAGAGCCAGATTATGGGCCCCACAATCATACTGGTGTGTAGACACTCAGCCCCTTTAGGGTCTTGCCAAGTGCCCCTTTTTACCCATGGAAATCCTTCCTAGAAGCTTGAATAAAGCAGCTTCTTATATAATATTTACCTAAGTTGAAGTTCTCTCCTAAATAAGACTCAAGTTCCAATTCCTGTTATTATTTATTTACGGTATTTATTTATTTATTTATTTATTCATTCATTTATTTATATTGTAAAGCAGTGTCTATGTCTTGGTCCATTCAAAGTTGTGAAGTGTGGCAGTGCATAGTTGATGGTTTATGCTCTCATGGACACTAAATTCTAAAGCTTATTAAGTTTAGAAAAAGCAATGCAGCATTCTACAGCTCATAAAATTTTATGCCCTCTTAAGGGCAGACCAACAAGAATACTGCATGCTATAGCCAAAGGGCTGAATGTCTTAAGAATAAAATCAGTTACAGTGCTACATTCAATACTCAGCTGTGGCAACCTTCTTAAGAACTGACTAACCACAGTACTGTGTTCCACACCTAATTACAAGTTCTTAACAAGCAGGCTCTTTCAGGTGGTTTCTCCAGTATACAGTTAAGGCATCTTAATCTGGCCTTCGGGGCAGCTGGTCCCCACTGGGAATAATGGAAATCAGCCCCATTTAAGGTACCACTGGTGTGTAATGGAGACACAGATTCCTCCTTCACTTTCAACACAGCAAAACTGTACTTCCTTAGAGTGTTGGGGACTTCCATGTATACAAAGCTGCAATTCCAATCAAAGGAGGGGGCCTATCAAATAAACTGAGGACCTTTTCACACTTGGGCAAAAAGGCCAATCCAGGGATGCTCCTGCACAGAGCATATGCACCACGTGGAGCTGCTTCACATGTGCCAGACCATTCCCTGGTCAGATAGCAATGGAACACTAAAAAGTCTAGGACACAGCTAGTAAACTTTAGCATGCTCTCTTCACACTGCTTGCAGGCAAAGGGTGTAAGGGGTAGCATGGCACAGTTGCAGTTGCACAGCGCTTTGGCCACTTGGTGCAGAAACAGCTGGCAGTTATGGCCATTGGCATGTCAATGGGATCACTGATAGAATGGTGGCTTTCTGAGTTAGGTGACACTTGGCTGGGTAAGTTTGTGACAGGTTGGGTGATTGAAGTGCAAGCGCCCAATCCATTTCAGATCTTCAGTTCCTTGGGTGTCCCAGGGAAGTGAAGGCATAAAAATGACTAGAGTTTTGAAGCAGATGTCTTTTCTTCCTAGAACATTTCCTGCCCTCAGAATCCAAATTTACTGGTTGAGGCTGTTGACCAAAGACTGGAAGCTCTATGTATGTGATTTGTGATCTGGAACTTTAGGTTTCTTTACTGAGGAGAGTTTACAGAGAGAAGGGATAAAAAGGCCCTATGTTTAGAGTTAAAGGCAGTATTTAGGCTATCCTTATTAATGTTTACTTAAGTATATAAGCAACTTAGGCAATAACAAAGCAACAACAGAGTGTTATTAAAGCAACAGCAAAAACCCTCAAAGCAACACAAAGAGGCACAAAGAGAACTGAATCTTAAGAAGCAAGAGAAAGTAAAGAGCCTAAGCTTCAAAGTTCCAGTCAGCGTCCATCTTGTGTGCAACTGAGAGACACATAAAGTATTTGTTCATTTGCCTTAAGAAAGAAACTAAAATTGTTTATGTGTCTTGTTTGCCTTAAAATAAATCATGTTAATTCCTGTTTAAACAAAGACCCAGAGCATTTCTTTGGAAATTACCTGAAGATAGACCCCAGTGTCCCCTCAGATAGTAGAACATAGGCCTAACCCTAAGAGACTAGAGCGGCCATCAGACCTATTGTTCCAGATATTCCCAAGTAAATACAGAAAGGCCCTTAGTTAAACAGAATCAGAGTGATCCTAAACTTAATTACTACCCAGAAGGAGGCATTTCAGCAGATACAGCTTGTCATGCAGAAATTCCCCTTTCAATGCAACCAGTAAGTGTGTAGGAGCCTTTTCCTCTTTTTGATGGGACACTAGGAGTTCCAAGATATTAATTTCACACTTCATTACAATGAACACAGCAAGTGTAAAGTGATCAGAAACAGACCTGAGGCATTTCCGCACTGAATCGCGTTCCAGACGGAACGCGTTCAGGCGGAAAGCTTAAGCCAGCTTCGGGCGCTTTCCCCGTTCACACACAGACGCGCCAGAACGCGTGTAAACGCGTTCCGGAGCGTCTGGGTGCGAATGGTCAAAGCGCCCGAAGCTGCCTTAGCCGGCAAACGCCGGCCAGGGGCGCGCCGGCAGCCGCGGAGGCAGATCGACAATCAGCTGTTTGAAAAACAGCTGATTGTCAAAGCCGCGCGGCGTCGGAGGCGCGCCGGCAGCCGTTCGGGAGACAGAAGAAGCGCGAACGCTTCTTCTTCCGAACGGCTGCCGGCGGCTCGTCCGCGTTGGAACGCGTGTAGAGCACTTCGAAGTGCTCTACATTTCGAACGCGGAAAAGACAGGTGAGGACACGTCGGAACGCAAGCCGCGCGCGGCCAATGCGGATGACGTGTCCTCACCTGTCTTTTCCGCGTTCCGTTCAGCCCCGTGCGAAAACGCCTCTGCTCAACAGCCAGTTTGGTCAAGCAGCATAGGACCTTTCTGTGCTTGACTTGGTAGTCAAGATGGAGGGAACTCACTGATGGTGCATCCACACCTCACAGAGCCATTTCTTAACCTGCTCCACTAATCTGGGAGCTTCCCACAAGTTATGTAAGTGTGGAGCACTTAAAAGGACTCCATGCTTACACTAGTGACAAGGCTGGTTAAACCCTGGATGTTCCATCCACACATCTTCCAACAGGAAGATGTGCAGGAGGAGCACCTGACTGGCAGTGCATGCAAGCTGATGAGCTGCACCACCTGGTTGCTCTGGTGACAGCACTGCACAGACACATTGGTGCTGTCACCTGAATTCTGCAATGGCTACCATCTTGGCAGCCATTCATACATCAAATATATTTAGACTGCTCTATAGTATTCTAGTGCTTTGCCTCCCAGAAATTGGAGGCAAAGTGCAAATTCACTCATATTTACCCATGACTAAGATGAACAATTTTGCATTATGAGTCCAAAAAGCCATTTGCAAGCATTCTGGTAAAACTGGAATGGTATTAATGTACTAATAGCACAAAGGCTGGATCATGAAGATAAATAAGAATCCAGATCTTTGTAAAAGTTCTGCAGAGGTACAACATAGTTTTTACTTTAATAAAGGAATATAAGATGGCGCAGTCAGAAAATATCGACTGGTACCACCTGGTAAAATAGAAAATCCCAGCCACCTGGTACCTAAAAATCTGTTATAATTGCATTTTATTTCACACAGATGATAAAAAATAGAGATGAGCTATATTATTTATGCTTATGATGTATCATTTTTGAAAACAACATGTTATAGCCAGACAGTTCTGTCATCACCATGTCATTTGAAGAGTTGCTTTTATCATCACCACATATTGTTTTCACAGCATGCATTATTGACATGATATTCTTACAATAGCTACCTCCTGAACTGCAACAAGCTGACTTCGTAGCAATTAAAGATGTATGCTAACCCTCTTGCTATCACAGCATCACCGTGACCCAGGACACGTATGAAAGTCACCTGTAGAGTCTGTGTGTTTGGGGAATGAGAACTTCACTGCCAAACACAACTGAAGCATTAAGGTAGCCTTCTAGGATACATTCTTAGGCTTCTTGTCTTGAAGAGAAAATCCAGCCAATCGTGCTAAGGTATTGTCTGAAATAATATAAAGAGGATATATGGAAAGGAAGAAAGAGATCCCATACCTTCAGTGGTTCTGCATAAGAGGAAATTTCAACAGAAGCTGCCTGCCTGGTGAGGAACATCTGCCTGGTGAGGAAGATGTAGGACTCTTTCCTTCCATTTGACCACCCTAAAGGCACAGGTAGCCACTTATGTTGGATCTAGGGATGTGTATGAATATTCGTAACATTTGTTATTCATACAAATTAATCTGAATTCGGGCATTCGTACACAAATCAAATGTTACAACATTCATACATTAACATTCGTACAAATGCGAATACAGTTGCATTCAATGTGGATCGAGAACAGATTAAATGTGGATTCAGGTCAGATTTGATGCTTTCAGAGTGGATAAGTTATGGATATGTGTCAGATACATATTCATTCGTATTGGATGCGTATTGGATATTTATACGAATTTGTATGAATACATTCGTATCAAATATAATCCTACCATAATAGAAGGTGAACTATTCAAATGAATATGGATTTTCTAACCATTAATTTGTTATGAATCAAATGCAAACAAAACCCATCTGTGCACATCCCTGGTTGGATGCCCAAAGGCAGTTCAGGAGATGCCCAGGAGTGGGTATCTCTGTGGAATTGCCCTCCCTCACCAAGTGCTTCCTTGTATCCATGCACAGTGAAGGGAAGGACTATTTTCCACTAGGGATATGTACAAATATTTGTTACATTTGAAATTTGTACAAATTCATGCAAATTTGGAAATTCAAATCAAATGTTGGGACACTTGAAGATTGACATTCAAATACAAATGGAATGCTTCAATATATTCGTATGAAGCTTTGTTACATTCGTGAACCTGGGGAGGTGGGAGAGAAGCTGCCCCCGTCACATCTGCAATAGAAACAGAGTGGATTCAAAGCGAATTCGGATTGGATTAAAAGTGGATTGAGAGAGGATTTGAGGTGTTCAGAGCAGATAGGTAGGGGATTCATAGGCAATTCCTAGCAGGGGTTCATAGCAGGGGTTCATGCATTGTGAAAAGTGGGGATTAAAACCTATTTTCCATTTATCCAAAGGCTAGGGCAAAGAGGCGTGACTTCACTGCCTTCCTAAACATGTATAGTGCTGAGCTACAACTTCATCTGCTCCAAACAGCACAATCTCGGCAAAGAACGAGGGAAACTGATTCGATAACACTGGAAGGACCCAAAGAGCACCTCAGAGGCTGCATGTGGACCTCAAAGGGCTTTCCAGCAGCCTGTGAGGAAGTAGTCAGTGTGTTTGCTGCCCTTGCCCCACCCTTCCCCAAGACATAAAAACTGGCTGCTGTTGACTGGGAGAAAGAGCAAGACTCGGGCTGTTTGCTGCAGTGACTTGCTTGCTGTTTCCCCCCTCCCCTATAAGAACTGGAGGAGGAGGAAGACCGGTTATCCTTGCTGCCTTTGAATGGTCATGTGCTGCTGCCTTGTTGGGTATGAACCATAGAAGAGACTCTGTCATGTGCTCTTCATGGAATTATTTTATATTGTTGTGGGTCTCTTCCTGTTTGTCATAAACTGCCCTGAGCAATTTCTTCATAAGATAGTATACAAATATAATGGAAATTGATTTTTTTTTTTTGATAGGCAGGTTTGATCCTCAGGTTTCACATTCCCCCTGGTTCAGGTACCACTATTCATGGTAGTCAGGGTCAGAACCCAAAGTAGGCATTGCTTGGGCTGCAGTTAAAAATGGTTTCGGACAGGGCCAGGTATCAGGAAATGTTCTCTCTTTTTGTCACACTTCTTTCCATGTCAGCTTTCTTCATTTCCCCCCATACTAACCACCTGCTCAACTACCCTGAGCTTCCTTTTATTGTGAAAGGATATCCATGCCCAATCTTAGCAGATAACAGCATTAAAATACCATTTTAAACTAGGTTTTGTTAAAAGCAACTGTGCTTTATCAATTCTGTATCTTATGGGAATAAGAAACACTTCAACAAGAAAGAGAATCTGAGTATTTGTTAATGGAGAACATGAAAGCAACCAGCCCTTACGGATGCCATTCAAATTATTAATCTATAATAGGTTTTATCCTATAGCAGTACAAAAGTGAAATGAAATAAAATGGGACAGTTTGGGGACAAAAGAGCACACCAGAGAGAGAAAAAAGAGAGACAGTCCCCCCCCCTACCCTTTCCCCTCCCAAGTAAAGCGGTCTGACAGGTGCAGCATTATTCCGCAGATGGATCAGGAGTGGCAAAATACAATTATATAAGTCTGGCACACATGTGCTTCTGTTTCACCTTACATGCCAGCTAGCCAGTCTGCAGCCAGATTTTTGGGGACATCCCCAACAGTTGTTTTGCAGAAAAAAGAAAGCATGAAATCTATCCATGACAGAACATCATTAGCCATTTTCCAAAATGGGGCTTGTGTCTGAGCCAGAGCAGCCTTGCTCACTTTCTCTTTTTCAAAAAAAGAAGAAGAAAAAAGCCTACTATTATGTCATGAAATTCATTTTACTCAAAACTCAGATGTGCTTTCTGCTTTCAGGGCACATTTTATATTCCTAAGTGGTCAGCTTGTTATCAAACAAAGGGCCTCTGCTTGGTGAAGCATTGTCAAACAAATGAACATCTGGTCTTTACCCACCCATAGATATCAACTAGTCTATGGACAATCATTTTGGAGAAACATGGGAGGTCATGTGTGCAGGTTTAACTACTTGGGCTTCTAGACACAGAGCAAAACACAAAGAAAATAGTTAAGAAGACTTACTGAAGGAAGGACTTTGACCTTCTGCCTGCCCTGGTATTGCCAGTGAACGTGCTCAATTGACAATAGCAGTGCAAGAATACTATAGAAATGCAAGAAGAAGATAAATGTGGATACTTTTTAAAATTTCCTGCCCTCCACCTGAAGGTCTCAGGACAGGTCACAATATTCAACTCATTCCTAGCCTTTAGCACAGTTTCCTGATGTATATGACTCCAATGTGGTTCCCCTATATACCACACAAGTAATAATAATAATAAAATTGAAGGCTATTTATGTGCAAACTAAGGAACGGCTGACAACTTGGAAGAAGATGCTGCTAATAATATCTGGCTAAGTGATAGATGAGTTTAAACCTCAAGCACAGTCGTGCTTCTTTCAAATAAAATGGAATAGCCAATGAAGCTCTTGGTTGTTCATGCTACCAAGAGTTCATTATGATCTGTTTTGTTTTATGTGTTGATGCAAATGCTTTTCAAAATATGCAAGGAAAGCTCTCCAAAATGTCTGTGATGGGTAAAGCATGAAAGCCAGAGAGCTTTGTTTTTGCATTACACAAATCAAAGTTTGATAAGAATCAACTGCTGAAATTTGGAAAAGCTGGGCTTCAGGTCAAACGGTGCTGGTTGTCTCTTCTGAGTCATAATTCCAGAAATGAGGGCAGCCATTCTGGAATTCACTGTGATTTTGTCAAATCCTCCTTTGCATCTTACACATATGCATTAATTATTGCATTCCCGTATGATTTAAACATTTTATTGTTATTATTCCAAATGCTTTGTATTTTTATAAAGCATGCACCCTCTCAGCCAAATAATTCTGCTGTGTGATTCAGCATTGCAGCCTGGATTGATCAGTTCCAGGGCTAAAATAAAACAAAATAATGCAAGTTTAGTGCATCCGATCCAAGCTATCAACGTTTCATTGTGACTTTGGGTTACTAATTCTGTGATACACTTATTAGACCTTCTTTTAGACATCGATATTCCTCAGTGAACAATGGTGCCCTTTTGTTTTCTAAGAAGAAGACTCCAGCTTCATGGCATATGCAGTTGTAAGGATCTAGTAAAAACTCATCAAGGTGGAAGCCTCTTCGCTAAAGAGTACAGAAAATATCTTAGGCTGCGTTCACACCTAGGTTTTAATCCAGCTTCAGTCCAGCTTCAGAGTGAGAGAACACATTAGCAAAGTGACCAATCATTTCTTTACACATTATCTATCCCAAAGATGAATTTTCTGAGTTATTTAACTGAAAGAAAGCAGAGGCCTATTCCCACGAGGGCCACTGGGGCACAATGAGCCCCGTCCCAGGGTGGCCTAATTGCGGCCAGAGTGTGCACCTGGCCCAAGCCATCTCTGGGCCCTGGGCCACCCTGCCGCCATTGGGCCGCTTCGAGCCCTCTGGCTAATAGCCCCTTTCGGGGGAGGGGTGAGACCGGGCTGTCCCGTCCTGGGGTCCCGCGGGGTTTAGCCAACCCAATCGGGTCGGCTGCAGCCCACAGGGATCCCCTGGGCACCCACCCATCCAAGGGACTGCACCACTCTCGAGATGCACCCTCGCGCATGATTTAAATCTTTGGAGATTGGGATCAGACTGGCAAGCCCAGGGGGCAAGGCTTGTGAGTTTAATCTGTGACGTTGTGCACCCCATCAAATCAGGTGTTGTGCACAGGCATGTGCTGCGCCCCAGTCACAGGCCACAGCGCATGCAGGTGGACAACGCCATGGATTGGACTCACAAGTCCCCCCCCCTCAGGGCCTGTCAGTCCAATCCCAACCTCTGAAGAGGTAAATTGCGCATGTGTTTGTCTCGGGAGGAGCATGGTCCCCTGGGTGGATGGGGGTGCCCAGGGGGTTCCTGCGGGCTGATCGAGTCAGCTAAAGCCCGCGAGACCCTAAGATGGACTGGGATCAATCTGTCTGCCAGTGAGGTGACACAGCCCTGAGTGGGGCGTCCCATCCCTGTGCCAGCCTTTTTGGGCTGGGGCACATGGGGACAGATTCCCTTAGCTGCCTAGATGTGTTTGGGGAATCTGTCGCCACATGTCCCAGCCTAACTGCTGTTCACTTTGCTTGTATTCTCTCGCTCTGAAAGTGGACTGTAGTTGTACATGTCCACAGCCTTGTCCACAATAGACAAAATTTGTTTTAACAATCAAATAGCCCAAGTTTTTGTTAGGATGCTTCTTATGCTCATTTTGATACTTCCATATATTAGTCACAAAGCTTAATAAAGCGGCATGCTAAGGGAAAGATAGTTAATCTTAACTATGAAAGGATTCCATATTCACCAACCCAGGCTGGTAAACTTTGGCACTTTCTGCACTAGGGTTTTCAAAAACTGTGGCCCTCTCTGTACTAGATCTGAACCAGTTCTGGGGCCTCCTCATCTGCATGTTAATCTGGATTAGGAGACCCCATTCCTTATTAGGCCAGATCCATCTGCACGAGACAAGGCTAGATCCAGCCCTTGATCTGGATCTAGTGTAGATCTGATATATTGGGTCTACAATCTGGTCTAAGGGCTTTAATTTGGATCATGGAAGCATGCAGATGACTGAAAATCACCCCTCATGCTCTGTGACTGAGATCTTTCACTCCTAGCCATCGGGGGGTGGTTGCAAGACTCATGTTGCATGAGTTTCACAACCTCAGGAGAGTTGATCCAGACTAGTGCCATCTATGCAGATGCTGCTGATCTGGCCTTCACCTCCCATGATCCATATCATTAGATCCAGGGAATCCAGAGCAACAGATCTGGATCTACTGCCCCTCAGTGTAGAAAGGCCCTGTGGCTGTTGCTATGTGGTAGCATCAAGAGCTTTAAGTAGAGCTCTAAGTAGAGCTCTATTCTCCCTAGCTGTCATTTGGGCTACAGAATCCAGCCCCTGGCATGGAGTGCCTGCCCTGAGGCCACACATTTGTGGATTACATTGGATGCCACCGCAAAGCCTCATGGAATCACTGAAGAAGCAAAATGGCACTTGCAGCAACCTAAAACAAACTCTTGGAGTTGCTGCTAAAGACCTATAGTGCAGGCACAGTTCTACTGCATTTTCAGCCCCAACAGCAATTCTACGGCCTTTGTCCACTAGGGCTTAGAACTGTTTTAAGACCCCATTAGGAACCTGATTAGTAACTGATTGGTACCAATTGGGAAGGCCCTGTCCTCACCTGGGTCCTATTGAAGGCCTCACCTGCAAGGCCCTGTCCCCATGAGGGCAGGGGAAATCCGGATTTAATGGGTCCTTCAGGCCCTTAAATCTGTATTCCGTGTGGACCTAATTAAATGTGTTCACAATGGGGTCTTCAGGTATCTTCAAGATCCGGATGTCCAGGAGGACTGCAGATCTTTGACTGTGTGTGGGAAAATGGGGCTAGGTGCATTTTCAACATCTGAGGCAATTCTTGGCCACCATGCACATCCGAACAGCAGCCAGGAGTTGAATCCCCCCCCCCCAGCAAAAGTAAACTCTAAGCAGGCTTACCAGTAGGGGGTTGAACCATTCAGGGACCCCAAGAGGCAGACCCTTTTGTCTGCCCAACCTTGCAGATGTCATGAGGCCCTTAAAAAGAGTTTAAGAATGGATACATATATGTTTATTTATATATATTTAGTCATCCTTTCATCACTTTTTTTCTTTTTAATTTCAGCTTTTTCTACGTTTTAAATGTTACGTGCTATACATTTTTAAAGTGTCTAATTAAGAAAAAGAGCCCATATGGATGGTGCTTTCAGAGCAAAAGCAGGAAGACACTTACCTGCTTCTGTGGCTCCTGCTCAGATATTCAAGACCTTGTCAGGTGCTTGCTCTATAACATGTGGGCGCCATTTTGAATAAGTAAAGCTGCCAGCTACTATTTGGGCTGCTTAGAATGGCTACTGTTACAGCATGGAGCCTTAGAGGAAGAGAATGTTAATCAAAGCCGCACTGTGCTGGCTTGTCAGAACACTACAGCCAGGCACGTGCCTGGCCAGACTAGGGACAGCGCATGGGAGTGCTGCCCTGAGAGTGCCGCCTTGGCAGCAGACACAGTTTGGTTTTCCCCGGTGGCTGCGACATGTGTGAGGTCAGCGTTAAGTGAAGTGCCATCTCAGCAAACACATTAAGGATATTTTGGGATATATAAAATATGGCAAGATAGATAAAACTCTTTATGAATAGCAGGCAGATAAATCTTCTTTAATCTGTACTGAATTCCTCAGCCTGCTCTGCACTTAGAACTAACTACTGTCATTAAAAATGTTTACTCCTTCTCCTGTGCATCATCAAATTGCACCAATTTTCATAACAAAATCTTTGCCCCTGATATAAATTACTCAGTGCTGCCGATTGAGCAGGAAAACTGGGGGTTGGGGAGAGAGACTGAGAAAGAGAGAGTGTGAGAGTTTCCTCGATGCTCAGAGAACCTTTTGGGGGGGGACTGAACCAAAGAATGAATTAAGACACATTACAATGAAGAGAAAAACACAAAGATAATTCATTGATGCTAATGAAAGAAACAGGATTTACTGTATTTGAAATCTGTCTCAATGCTTAGGCTGTTTCTCCACAGACCTACGTGCAGAGTAGCTCTGATGATGGCAGGTCAAGTGCATGAAATGCCACACCGAATTGCTGGTAACATGGCATAACATGAAACCTGTTTCTGGCAGGTTTCCTGTCGTCTTGACTCAACTTTCCAGGAGCCAGCATGGCAACCAGAACACTTCAGGAAAATCCCAATGGAGGATGGAAAGTCCACAAATAAAATGGATGGAAATGAACAGGTATGAGTGGTCAGACCTGAAGAGGGACTGAAGAAGGTTTAAGATGGACTGAAGAAGTATGTCTAAGATGGCATCCAGACACAGACAATGAAATCCAAAACCTGAGCTGGAGCTCTGCATATGGGGATAATGAGGTGCAAAAATGTGTGAACATTACCCTGCCTTGCCCCAGAATGCTGGCACAATGGCCGTCTCCCCATGCAAGTTTGGTACGGTTCTGACCACAGGATCAGCAAGGGGCATCCCCATGCGTTTTGGATTTGGCCCACAAAAAGCAAGCCAAATCCCCCCAAACCGTGCCAGAAGGGCGCCAAATTTGATACCTGAAAAAACAAGTCTCGGTACAGTTTGGGGGACCAGCACACATTGCTTAAAGTGCCGGGACCACACAAGGGGACGATGGGGGGCT
The DNA here is from genome assembly GCA_023333525.1 of Aspidoscelis tigris stejnegeri. Lineage (NCBI taxonomy): Eukaryota > Metazoa > Chordata > Lepidosauria > Squamata > Teiidae > Aspidoscelis > Aspidoscelis tigris. The sequence goes on from JALMGA010000008.1 coordinate 32,418,979, forward strand.
AACGGGGAGGAGATTGGCGTTCACGTCATTGGGAGGTGGGATGTGCTTGCTGTCCCTGCCCTCTGCATTGAAGATCGCAGCCACTGACTTTTTAAAATGCTGATTGCAAAGACAGGCTGGATAATGGCTTAATTTTTTTTTCCATTTCCACCCTGTTTCACAAATGCCAAGGTGGGCTGCATAATGGCTTGATTTTTGTTCCATTTGCAACCCCCATTTCCCTGATCATCAAGGTGATCATAAATAAAGGCTTGATTTTCTGCCTTTTAGACTTGAAGGGCGTTCTCACGATTCCCTGTGGAGCAGAGGTGCACAAAACTGCTCAAGCGCCTAACTGCCGCTAAACCTCATAGTAGCTTTCAGTCTTTTAAAATTATTTATAAATTTATTATTATGAAATAAGCTTTATTTTAACTTTTTTTGTGCCTCCCAGCCCAGTCCTGGCTTTCAGTGCCACTAAGGGGGGGGGGATGCAGCACATGGGTAGGCTGACATCAATCCAGCTTTCAATAAGGGGAGAGGGGGCAGAGAGGTGGTGGTGCTGCTCCCCCGTGCCAGAGTTCGGCACAGTTTGCATGGGGACACTTCCATCCGCGCCCAAACCGTACCTGTCCCGTGTTGCTGGGAATGACATGGGGATGCCTGAGATTTGGTCTTAGTCCCAAGCCCAGCCTATGCAAACCCAAACAGCACCAAACAGCTTGCATGGGGACACGGCCAATAGTTAGCAATAGGCTCAATCTAGTCAGACAAGAAATTCAATCAGTGCTCATCTTAGTGCAGTGATGGCCAACCTATGACACGCGTGTCACAGGTGACACGCCAAGCCCTTTTGGGTGACACACATGGTCACCCTGGCACCCGGGCATGTAGTGCTTGCTTGTTCTTGAAGTGTGCGAAATATCAACTTTCAATTGAAGATTTAGCAAACAAAAGTCAGCAACAAAAGTCACTAATTTAAAGAATTATTCGTTTTTGCTTTTAATAAAATACATATATCAAAAATGTAACTTTTTAACTAGATCTACAAGTATCACAAAATTATGGCTATTTCTAGAAGTGACACAGCACCTGAGTTAAGCTAGGTTTTCTTGCGAATTTTGACACACTGAGCTCAAAAGGTTCGCCATCACTGTCTTAGTGTAAGGTCATATGAACCAAGAAGCAGAAAGAAACCTCACTATCCAAACCTAGGTATACTTTGACTAGATGAGCACATATGTACATATGAATTCTTTGCCTAGAATGGGCCTTGAAGGTGGCTGGTGGGATATTCTGACATTGCCCACCAAAGTGTCTTCTGGAGTCATGCGCTGGCTGGGAGTGAGTGCAGGTGTTGTCATGTGTAGGCAGCCTGCAACTGAACCTAAGAACTAGAACTAGCCATCTGATTGTAGAGAATATTCATAAAATAAAATAAATCTAAATAAATTGCAGTCTAGCCTAGACAGCACTTTTTGGTCTATTTTAAAATGAAGACTTTATTTATTTACTTATATAGATAACAAACTGATAACAAACTGACACTTAAAAATAACACTTCTTGAAAAGACATATTCCAAAGGGTTCTGTCTTTAAAATAAAATTTGTTCAACTTTTTTTCGACACGAGGGGGTCAACTTTCTTCCCATTTAAAACTTAGCAGGGGAATAAAATCTGTCAAGGGCAGATTTTTGAACGCCTGGAAGAACACAAAAGTCATTTAAAATATAAGAGGCTGTATTTTGCTATGCAAAAATGTTCTCTTTAAACAGCTGCTTTATAAAAATTTTACTGGAGTTTGAAAACTGTGTTTTCTCAAAAGATAAGTTAGTTCCTGGGAGCTCTGCTTACACACTCAGTCACTCAAACACACACACACACACACACATGTATATGCTTCAAGACGGTTTATGTGAACATTTTCATTTGACTTCCTGATGGACTTCTGGAGTAAGGCATTTAATATGAATTTCTGTCTTTTGGCACAACCAAAGACTGCCTTCAGACCTTTTACTTGGAGGCTGCCTAACAAAAGTCGAAAGAGACCCTGGCAGCATGGTGCCATTTTGGAACCTTGGATGTTCAGTGAGGACCTAGTTACTGCTTGACGCTGTCCCCTCTTAGCACATTCAGTATGGAAGTACAGCGTGGCTCTTCTACCCCACCATTTTTATTTATACTTTATTTTGTTTAAGACTTTATATCTGTTAGGTCCCCTATTGTTCTTGTCTTTTATCATGCACATTTTTGCATGAAACATTCCCTTGATATCCCCAGTTTTCTTGAAGAGATATCTTTTGTCTTCCCCATTCTATTGTTTTCTTCTATTTCTTTGCATTCCTGACTTAGGAAGGCCTTATTATGTCTCCTTCTTCTTCTCTAGAAAACTGTATTTAGTTAAATATGTCTTTCCCTTTCTCCCTCATCAGCCAACCATTTTGCTCTTTTTTTATTTGGGATGTTTTCTGTTGCTGCCTCTTAAGCTTCATCCAGACAGTACTTACTTATTCTGCATTATCTGGGTAAACCAGAATAAAGCATGTGTCTGGATGTGATTTACTCCAGATTATTCAGTGCTCTGTGAATGTTAAAAACCTCTGTGCATAGCTGTTAAGGCATACTGTCTTCCACTGCTTATTCATAAGGCATAGTGTTTAGGTTTCCCTCCTTTCTTCAATTAAATACCCTTTCTGGACTTACTAGCCCAAGATCTGAATCAGTGGGTCTTGGTTCAGATTGTAGGACGGCATGGGCCAGATCAGGGCCATGATGGTGCTGATCCAGCCCATGCCTCCCTGCTAACTGTAAAGCTCATGCAAGCTTCACAACTGCCCCTCCCACATCTCCAAAGGCTAGGACTAAAGGTTCCTAGCCTCAAAATTTGGGGGTATCTGAAGACCACCCCATTTGTAGTCCTGGACCATGGAAGTATGCCATGCCTCCCATGCTGCGGAACAAGTCTCTGGTCCTCTGGTGGACCTGATCAAACAAGCCCACCAAAGATCCAGATTAAGGGCCTCTTAATCCTCTACCACTGGCAACCCCCGAGACAGTTTGGGAACAATGTCTGAGATGGGGCAGCTTCCTCCTCCACTTGTTTTAATGGAGGTGGGTGTAAACAAGTTATAAAAATGGGATAGGTTGCTGGTGGAGCAGGACAGAGCCATTTGTGTTTGGATACCTCCACATGGAGATATTCAACTATACCGGCTAGGGTGTCATTTTCACAAAGTGGACAAAGTGTGATGGGGTAGGGTTTGGCCTAGTCCACACTAGTGTGCAGACTGAAGGCCTTTATTCCAGAATTTGTTCTGAAATAAGAGGCAGTGCAGAAACGGTCTTAGTTATTCAATCTGCAATAAAATGTTGGATTTTTAAATATTTGTGACTCTAGTAAATGGAATTCATTCTTTTGATCCTTCTTTATGGGTCTTCTCTATTGCACAACAGTAGAACCAGAGGACACTCTGTGAAGCTGATTGATAGTATTGATCAGAAAAGGGAAAGTATTTATTCACTCAGAGAGTCATCGGTCTGAGGAATTTGCTGCCAGAAGAAGTGGTAACAGCAACCTGTCTAGATAGCTTTAAGAAAGGGTTATTCAAATTCATGGATGACAGGTATATCAATGACTACTAGAATGGATACCTAAGTACATCCTCTAGGTTGGGGAGACAGGCAGGATGCCTCTAAAAGACCATTTGCAGGGATTTGAGAGCGGGTGAGGGTTTTACTTTTGACTTCTCCTTAAGATGCCCATAAGCAATTGGTGGGTCACTGTGTGAGACAGGATACTGGACTAGATGGGCTGTGGCCCAATCCAGCAGGAATCCTCTTATGTTCTTATGTATCTTGTACTGTATACAGACTACATTCTTGGAGAAATAATTTCTAAGTATGTAGAAAGTTTGCTAAACTGTACTCTTGTTCAATATGTTATTTTTTTACAAGAAGAAGTAATCTGACAACAGCTAGCAGAAAAAAGGCATTTTTCTTAAAACTGATCAGAGGAGCTATATCTAAAATGTATATATTTCTAGTTTATGGGTCACAGCTAACTTTATAGTCACATATAAACTGTACTTCTGTGTACTGTAAGGTATTCCCTATCTCACAATAAAAATATTATGGAACATTGTATTTCCATATAGTAATGGCACTCTTATTTTACTAGTAGGAAAGCTATTGTACTAATTTAATTGACTGCCATAAAAGTCTCACATGCAAGATCAATATTTTATTTTCTCAACAGGTTTTCATCAATGAAGATTTAATATCCTGTGTATTTGGTTTTGTGTGTCCTGAAATCATAATCAGCACCACAACATGCTTTTTGATGTGGCTTTCTATAGCTAAGAATAATTTTCTGATACAGCAACAGAAGTTTAAAAAATCCTACTACACATTCTGAACATGATGAGTATAATCGTGATCCAACAAAACACAGGGTAAAGCTGTGCCTTCATCTCACAGATGTTTGAACTGCCTCTTCAGATCAAAGCCAACAGAACATCCAGATCATTTTTTTGAAAACATATCTTCCACATACTCAGATCAGTGTAAGCAAGGCAAACATTACAGCTCTTTGGTCATCAGAAATTTGTCTGGTTGCTATGAAAAGCAAGTTTGTTCAGCTATGGCACCTCTTGTATAGAAAGTCCCTTCTAGGAAGATCTATCCAGTGTCTCCATTGACCTTTGCACGCTGGGTCTTATTCTGAATTATATACTGGAATAGGGAGCTGTCATCATTATGCTGGTTCAGACAATAGTAGGCTGGAGCCTGCCATAGTCTGTACCAGTATGTGGACAGCATGTTCCTATTTTGGGATATAATCTGGAATAAGGACCCGTGCAGAAAGGGCCATTGACAGGGCTCTTGACAGTTGATTTATTTTTTTAAAATGCACACTACTTCAAACACTGGACTTTATTTCAAATATCTTTTCTCTTTTTTTTTTTGGCTTTTTTTTTGGCTTCTACTTTGATTTGTTAATATTTTTTGAAACCCATTTTTTTCTCATTTGTTTTAATTACGCTTTTTGTGAGGCATGTTCAAGTTCTTTCTAAAAGAACAATGGGACATATAGCTTCAATCCTGGTTTCTAAATGAACTGTATTTTACACTGACCACAAATTCATATTAGGATTAATTGGAACATTATTGATGTTACATCGTTTAGACCAGCAGTTCTCAATCTTCCTAATGCTGCAAACCCTTAATGCAGTTCTTCATGTTCTGGAGACCCCCAACCACAGGGGTGGGGCAGCTGGGGTCATGGGGCGGGGCAGCTGGGGTCATGGGGTGGGGCAGCTGGGGTCATGGGGGCAGGGCCTCAGAGGAATCCACAGTGAAAACATTACATAGCTTTCTCGTCTGGCTGCAACTATGCCTGGCTCAACTTCATGCCGCTGCTGCTCTTTGCCAGCAAGTTTGGGCGGTTGCTGGTGCTGCGCAGCCCACATGGGCCCATGTGTTCAGCTATATCTCACTGCACCTGTGCTCCACCTTCTCTACCTTCGCCTCAATCAGCTACAATGGCAGCACGGTGGGGTGGAGAGGCAACCTTGCTGCCGGCCTCCTTGAGGGACACCCAAAGGGGTCCTGACCCACAGGTTGAGAACCGCTGGTTTAGACAATAGCTAGAAGCTTCTTGACCATTCTTATGATCAAATTGTGAGCCAGTTTGGTCTAGTGGTTAGGGAGCTGGACTCCTATCTGGGAATACTGGATTTGATTCTGCCCTCCCCCATGAAGCCAGCTGGATGACCTTGGGCTAGTCACAGCTCTTTTCTGAGCTCTCACAGCCCCATCCACCTCACAGGGTATTCTGTTGTGGGGAGAAGAATAGAAAGTTTTGTCAGACTCTTTCACTCCCCTTAAATAGGTGAGAAAAGTGGGGCTGAAAAGCCAATTCTTCTTCTTCAAAGAGGATGTTATGAGCCTCTTCTTCATATCTACAAGCCATTGTTTGGAGGACTAGCTGAGTTAGATCAATATTGAATTTAGAAGATATTGAGCATAGAATGACTTTGATCATCCCACCTTCATAACTCTCTGGATTTCTTATAAGTTAAGCAGTGTTGTAATTTGTTGTAACAATTTCACCCAATTAAACAACATTCCCTTATACCAAAATACTTACTATTTCAGGGGCTTGGATTTCATCCAGGCTATTTGCATAAATGTGGGTGTACAGAACATGCAGAAAATGAATCTGAAAATAAATTAGCACCAACTTCTTCTAACCAACTTCTCTCCTTGTAAAATATTAGCTACAGAAAGTGAACACAAACAGGACAGAAAAGAGGGAATAAAGACAATTCAGGTAAAAATCTACACATTCCCTCATCAGGCCTCTTTGCAGCTGTTGGACATACTAAACTGCTCATTTGATTTGGATATCCAAGGAAACCTATTTGTAGGCATCTTTTTCAGTTCTCAAATTTCAGCACAGAGAGCAAACTAATAAAGCACCATTGAAAAAAATATATAGATCTATATTTTCTTGATTGCAAGGATCTTTGCTCGCTCCAGCAGGTGTTTGAATTGCAGTGAATCTTCCACAGTTCATCTTCTGGTGCTGAATTAGATCCTCAAATTGGAAACACTGCGATAGAAACCTGAGACACTTTATGAATACCACACAGCCCAAGAGCAATATTAACAGCTTTGCTGGTGACTACAAAACCTTTCAATAGTTCTGAAGTTTGGAAGCCTTATTCTTTCTTACTACACTTCCACATTAGCTAGTATACTGGAACAGCAAACACATTAGAAGCTTCAGCATCATGACCACATAGGGATGTACACAAATATTTGTAGGCATTTGAAATCAGATTGAATGTGCTGAATTTTGGCATTCAAAGTCGAATAGAATGTCCTAAAATTCAAATGCCAACATTCAAAGTGAATTTCAAACTTTGGATCTATTAATTCGAATTATGTGTATGGGTTCATACACGATGTGTACTTGAAGGTCTGCATCTTTCCCACATCAATACTCATTTGTACAGATTTGTACGGGATGAAAATGGGTTGCATACAGGATAACTGCAGGATGCATATGGATGTGTACAGATGTGTACGGATGTTGGGAAGATGCGTACGTGCACATACAAATGTGGTTGACACCGTTCAAATAAAAAATTTCAAAATCTTGTTAAATTCGAATTTAAAAGATTTGAACTGAATTGGATTTTTGTATATTCAATTCAAATAGAATGTCAAAAAAACCATTCGTGCACATCTCTACTTCCACACACTGATGTGGTCTATGGAAGACCCCATTTGGTAGACCAGAAGAAGAAGAGTTGGCTTTTCTACCCCATTTTTCTGATCCATTTAAGGGGTCTCAAAGTGGCTAACAAAGCTTTCTGTTCTTCTCCCCACAACAGAACACCCTGTGAGGTAAATGGGGCTGTGAGAGCTCAGACAAGAACTTTGACTAGCCAAAGGTCACCCAGATGGCTTCGTGGAGGAGGATGGAATCAAACCCGGTATTCCCAGGTAAGAGTCCGGCTCCCTAACCAGTAGACCAAACTGGCTCAGCCAGTGCAGGATCACTCTTAAACCCCTATTCTGGAGTTCTCTCCATTACATTCATAGCTGGGATGTCCTGCCTAGTGAAGTTCTGACAAATAAATAGATCAAGACTAGATCAGAGGAAGGGAAGTGCCACTTTGAGGTATCTCTCCCTTGAACAGCCCCTGTTTGATAAGCACCAGCTAGCTAAACCTAGCTAAATGGCGAGGATTTGGTCAGCTTGTGAATGAAACCTTCAAGAAGCTCAATGGGCTGGCTTGCACTTCTGCCCACTGTTGCCCTCTCCTGCTCACTCTCTCACTGAATCTGTGCCTACCTGCCAACTCCCCCAGTGACTTCTTTGTACTTGGCACATTTCTTCACAGCTTACAGCTGTTGCCTTTGTCCTCGCTGCATTTCTTCATGGCTGGCACCCTCCTCTGGGGCTACAGTTCTCAGAAGTGGAAGCAATAGAAATAGCTTTTTCCTCTGCCACCAGATAAATCACTTCATAAGCAGGAAAGAGAATTCTTATTGGTGGGTCAGGATCATGAGAGAATGGGAGAGAGACAGAAGGGTCTTAATCATAAGGTCAAAAAGGTTAGCTATCTATAGCATAATGGAAACATCCAGGAGAAATCAGCAGCCTCTGGTTAGGCCATAGGGAGGTGGTAAAGAGAAGACATTCCATTTGGAGGCCTCTCATTTACTTTCTTGAACTGTGATTTGATCTGCCATGGATAAAGATCAGTGAGATAAAAGGCAAACAGCTTCCAATATTTGTCTTGGCTTTCCCCTGCAACTATGCAGCTCTGTTTCATGGACCATTATGGTGGGAAGCTAATACTATATAAAATAGAATCAAGAACACAATTACCTCGGTAGTCTAGACTGTTTAATCAAAACCAACGAGAAGCTATTCAATCAAGAACAGGGCAAAGTAGGTAGCACCAATCAGACCCAGGAGACCCATTTTTTCCCTTTCTTCTTCACATATAGTTCAGTTTAGGGCTGAGTAATGTCCTAAATTTTATCCTTTTATTTTTCTAAAGTAAAATTTCATGCAAATTTGAACTGGGATCACCTACTTACTACACTTCTAAATGTATTCTGACCCCAATACATTTCCTGTTACTTTGCCCTCCATCCAACCAGTCCCAATATGCACCTTCTACCTCACTTTTAAAGTCCTGCATTTGCAAAAGGTCTAGCTTGGAAGTAATACATTTGGAAACTTGAAGGAGTGTCCACAGGAGGAGGGAAAGGATGAGGCTCAGCTGCAAAGGTAGGAGGTGCACCATCTAAATGGCAACACCTTTCCTGGTCTCTGAAGTCCTTGCAGATGCATGATGGAAGGCAATGTTAGAAGTTGGGCAGTGTTGGACTGATGGTGAACCAGGACTGGTGGAAACTGTTGCTGCCTCCTCTGCTGCCATCACTCTACACAGTGGCAGAAGGAGGCAAATGAAGGCACATTCCAACCTTGGAGCTCTTCACCCTTCCCTGTGCATATAGTGGCTCAGAGGGTGGCTTTACACCCCCAGGGTTTTCTTATGGGCCCAGTGCATGAGGGTGCTATTTGCCAGTGGGCACCAGAGCATTCCTTTTGCCCTGTGTGGATGCATTCCGAAACAATTGCAGGCTACAAAGCCTCAAGAATCATGGTGTGTCTGCTAAAAAGTCTACTTTAGTCTTCAAATGTAATCAAAGTCCAATAGTGATCTAAAGCTAAGAGTTCTATACTATTCAGGCTCAATCAAGCTTCATCTAGACTGTTGGATCTAGTAAGTTCTAGCTACTTCATTTTAAGAAGGAAAATGAACCACTGTAAGATGTCTAGAAGAAGACAATGAAGATTCTGAAAAGCAAGGTCAAATCAGGAATATTGTAATTGTTCCAGAACTAAAGTCAATGAATGTATTGCCTGGACTAGTATCTACTTCTGGTTTCTTCTTCTCCATGAGATGGGGAGCTCAAAAGCTTTGGCATGCCACACCTGTCCAGTGTTAAACTGTGCAAGAACAATTCTAAGGTGGAACATATTAGGTCAGGAGTTAGTGAGCCTTTCTTTACCATAGTTTTTTGAGTGAAACAGTGACTCAGGGGGCAGAAATGCTGCTTTGCAGCTTGCATCACAGATTAGATTTCTCCAGAATTCTTTGAGGACAGTGGTGCTGAACTATCCTTGCTTGCTGCTTCTCTGCCATTGCTAAAATCTCATCCAAATGCCTGTCCTATTGAACTTTGGGAGGACAGAAGGCCTGCTACATTACAGAGGAAACTCTTTATTCTCTCAATCAGAGACATATATCTGTGTCATAGCATTCTTATCCACATTAGAGTTTGTTTTAACATTGCTGGTGGAAATCAACCAGTGAAATAGAAAATGTCTTCCAGTCTTCTCTTTCTCTATGTGCATGGTGCATGCTGTGTGTGAGAGATGGAAGGAGGGAGGGAGAATTGTGTCTTTCCACTCTGTTTGTGGAAGCCACAAATGATCTTAAAAGGCCAGACAGCAACACTGTCTGCCCTGGTTATTCAAAGAACTTTCAAAACTGGTAGAGTAACTTTGTCATCTGGGAGTTTTATTCATCCTTTGCTAGAAGCCACATTAAATAGCAACATCAGTCCGCATTTCAGCTCCACAGCAGTGCTCTTATTCAGCCTGTGCAGATGGGTGATTCCCTGTGTGCTCGCTTTAATGGCCATGCTTCCGAAGACACTAATATTGTAAGACATCTCTCTCCAGAGTGTTGTTGATGTTGTAGTAAAATGAAATTTATGTCCTGCTCCCCCTCCCTCTGGCCCATTCAGGTACCCTAGCAATGGGGTGCTGCAGTTGGAAGGCCACTTTATAGCACCATCGCACAAAGACCTCATCAGAGAGAACCTAAGTTCCATTATCTCCCAAGCCAAATGCATAAACGGCAACATCTCCAAATGCTTAGAAACACTGAAATCACTTATTCCCTTTGAATCTGAGACCCTGGTACCTGAGATGATTGTGGAATTGTTCCCCATTGCTGGTGTGCATGGAAGGCACTATGCTACATGCAAAGTCAAACATTACTTCCCCTCCCCTCCATTTTCTCTCTAGCTGACTTTTCAATAATAACATGGTTCTTTCGAGGAGATGAGAAGGGGGGAGTCCAGCTCCAAAACATTTCACAACAGGAAAGCAAGGGGTTTCCACCTTTGGGAATTTGCCCTGCACATCTTCTGGATCTTAACTGATTGATAATTTTGGTTGCCAGTTGCTGGTTGCTTCTGTTAGCATCTGGGTACGTTATGTTGTTCTTTTTATTCATATCTATAACTTGATGATTTATAGCAATAACATGTGTTTTATCACAACAGCCTAGAGCTAATAGGCAGACAGAGGATGCACGCATTAAGTACACATTTAAAACACTTGCAAAATTCCCGTCCACACTGTAGCACCCATTAGAGACACATCGAGGAGTCCGCTTCTGCATTGGCTCACGCACAATCTGTCTCTTATGTGTGTTAAGAGGCCCTTAAACCAGTTTCCCAGAAGACCTGATTGGAGGTAGTCTTAATGGGTACTTAATCCGTCCTTGTGCTCTAAATCCGCATCAACGGAGGATGCTTCCACACACGGACGGGAGAGAGAACACATGTGGGCAGGACAGGAAGTCGCCATGTTGAGTGAGGCAGCAGCAGGAAGCTGCCATGTTGAGTGAGGTGGCAGCAGCAAGCTGCCATATTGAGAGATGCGGGAGAAGCACAGTCCAGCCATGAGGTCCCTCTCACATGGGCTTCACATTGGGCAGGTGCCCAGCTACAGTGTCAAAGGGACAGCAAGTCTGAATGTAGCAATTCCACGCACAAAATGCAGGCTTTGGGCCCCAGGTGGGCACTAGATCTCGGACATGCCATTGATTGGTCTGAGCACAGCAGGAAATGAGTGGTGACTGACGGCTGAATGCTCCAATCATGCGGCTCCTGGGGTGTCTGTCTGGAAATCTGTGCTACTGCATCCACACTGCAAAGGCATAATGTATTCTTCGCAATCCGTCCTTCCCAAGCGAGTGCAGAAGCATGAGGCCTTATTAGATCCATACGTATTTGAGATGGATCTTGCTAGAGACACAGGTTGCTTCCGCACAGGCCCTTTAACACACATTAGGCACACTTTTGGAAGCACGCGACTGCACATGTGTTGCTGTTTGACACACTTCCGGTGAGGTGTGTCCGCACAGCAATGTCGTTTTCAAACCGGTTTTCGGCGGCGCGTCCGCATTTGTGGGGTCTATTAGACACACTTCCGGTAGGTGCGTCCGCACCTATCCATGACTAAAGTGTGCCTAATGGGTGTTAATAACACACATTTCAAGTGGTCTTGCGCCGTGAAAACGCATCCACTTTGGATGCGTACACTCGGCACAAGTGTGCCTAGCCAGGGCCCTCCCCCGGCCTGCCATGATTGGCTCCCTGGAGCCAAGCATGGCGAGCTGGGAGACCTCGCTGCCGCAGCTCGCCCTCACCCCAGAAGCGGCGGATCGCTGCTTCTGGAGCCAGGGCGAGCTTCCCTAAAGCCCGCCCTAGCCTACCCTGGGGGTAGCACGGCGAATCCCCTCCTTACCTTGTCAGCATTGACCGGTTTCTGAGGGTCGGTGCCCAAGATGCAGCACGCCTGCGTCCTGCGTGCCTCCTGAGTGGCTGGGGCTGCTACTGGCAGCCCTTGCCCTCAGGAGGCGTTCTGAGCAGGCACACCATCTACTAAGGGCAATGCACCTGCTCAGAACGCCTCCTGAGGGCAAGGGCTGCCAGTAGCAGCCCCGGCCACTCAGGAGATACGCAGGACACAGGCGCGCTGCATCCTTGGCACCGACCCTCAGAAACTGGCCAACGCTGACAAGGTAAGGAGGGGATTCGCCACGCTACCCCCAGGGTGGGCTAGGGAGGGGTTTAGGGAAGCTCCCCCTAGCCCCAGAAGTGGTGATCCGCCGCTTCTGGGGCGAGGGCAAGCTGTGGCAGTGAGGTCCCCGGCTCGCCATGCTTGGCTTCGGGGAGCCAATCATGGTGGGCTGAGGGAGGGCCGGGGGTAATGGATGGGAGGCAGGTGCTGTGCCTCCGCACAGCACCCACCTCCAATCCAGATCCACGCCGCGTGTATGAAGGCACGGGGTGAGGGGTAGATCCGCATCTCTTAGATGTGGATCTACCCCCCTTAATCCGGATCTACCGGGGATCTGGTTTTATTAAATCCGGGTGCAGTAGATCCGGATTAATTAGCCCCTGTGCAGAAGCAGCCACATATCATAAAAACGGATTTACTTAATCCGGTTTTCAATGGGCCAGTGTGGAAAGGGCCCAAGTGTGAATGGTCAAGTAAAGAACCTGTACTTGCACCTGTTGAAGCATCATTTCAAATTCAGGCATATCCGAAGTTGAGACACAGTGGATAAGACCAGGAAGCATTTGTATTTGTTTGCTGTGCCATTTATTTGTGTCTTTATTTCCAGAAACTCAAGAAGGCGAATGTTATATTTCCCCCTTCCATTCCTCCTCTGCTACATGTTAATATATATTCATTGAAGGGAGTTGTTTATACAATATACTGGCTTGGTCTAGACTCGGTTACTTGCCTTAATTCATATATTTTTAGGAAATTGTCTGCATTTCAAGTAAATCTTGATTTCCTCATTCTCAATGGAAGCAAAAGGAACTCCAGTTTTACACCAACTTCTCCATTTATGTGTCTTTCTATTAACTTCAGCATTTCTGCTGTTATACTGTAGTGTGTTTCTATACGATAAAAAGGACCTTTCTTTTAGGGCTCGGCAACAGGCTCCAACCCAGGACGTCACTTAAACATATGGTTAGCTTTATGGAAGTGAATAATCTATCGAACTCAATATGGGGCTACTTATGTGTTTAAACTCAGGATTAAATGTCTGCAGAATCAACATCACCATGAGGGGTAAATGAGGTAAAATGTTGCCAGTACATTTTGTTGTTAAAGCTATAAAGAAAAAAACAGCCACCACCACAACAAAGAGCCCTTAAAATTATTGTTCTTTCTACATTCTGGAGGGGAAAAGTTGCAGCACTGCAGAAGGAAGCTCAATTGTAGGGACTTTTGCTTGGTTTCTATAGCTAATGCCAGCATTGTTGGAGACTACTTCCAGAAATCTACAGATCTCAATTAACTGTCTCTAGTTCTGCAGATTGACGTATTCTTACTCTGGGTTAGGGATGTGCATGGATATTCATCACATTCATACGAATTCATTCAAGAATTCAGACGTTCGAATTCAAATCAAATGTAGATATATTCAAAGATTGACATTCAAATGTGAATCAAATGCTTCTATACATTTGTATGGAGCTTCATTTTACATCTGTAAACCTGGGGACATGGGAAAGTGGCTGCCCAGTCACAACTGCAGCAGATCCAGAGTGGATTCAAAGCAGAACCAGAGCAGATTCAATGTGGATTCAGAGCAGATTTGACACATTAGGAGCAGATTCGTAGGGGATTCGTAGGTGCAACCAAGAGCAGGGATTTGAATTGGATTTGAAAAGCATACAAATTAATAATAATAATAATAATAATAATAATAATAATAATAATAATAATAATAATAATAATAATAATAATAATAATTATTATTATTATTATTATTATTATTATTATTATTATTATTATTATTATTATTATTATTATTATTATTATTATTATTATTATTTGTATACCGCCCTGTGGCGAACCAATCCGGGCGGTTGACAACAATAAATACAAAAACATCATATAAGAATAAAACATTATGGTCCCTCTCCCCCTTAAAAAGTATTAAACAATATGACAAATTAAAATACAGTATCAAAAATATAAGACAAAATATAAAACATAATTAAATGGGCTAACAGCCCTAATATCCCTCCGGAGCTCCTCAACCAACATTTATTATGGGTCCACGAGGGGGTCAGGAAGCCCGAGCCGGGATGGTTTATCTGGGGAAAATTAATCTGGAAAGGCCTGCCGGAAGAGAGCCGTCTTGACAGCTTTTTTAAAGCTGTCTAGTGATGTCAACATTCATATCGAATTTGAATCCTACCACATCTGAAGGGGATCTATTTGAACAAATGTGAATTTCCTCACATTTGATCTGAATCAAGCATGTGATAATTCATAAGTCAGAAATGCCTTTTTTTACTGCTGGGCTGTTAAAACGATTATAGTGATGTCCATATGATATATGTTTTGTACATATGTATTTTTAAATTTATAACCAGTCCTCTTCAGCATGATCTCAGGATGGTTAACAAAGTTTAATGAGAAGAGAATGAAAGTTCCTGGCCTCAAAGTTCCTGGGGGACCTGTTTGGACGGTGCAGTGAACCTCCCTAATTAGAACACAGAGACATGCACCTTCTGTCCAGCTCTGTGTTCTGGATTAGGCCCCACTAGTATGCTGTAGGTCTTAATATTGGGGTCTACTGCCAATGCAGATCAAAGGCATCTTGGTTTGGGGTGTACTAGCAGTGTGCAGTGTCTCCCATATTCCACATTAATGAGCATATACAAGGCCTTTATTGCACTTGCTGGTGTGGAACATCAGCAAATGCAAAAGACCCTAAAATCTACAAAGGTAAATAAAAATAAAAAGCAGTAGAAGGGTCCGATAATTGTTGTAAAACCAGGTAAAACATATATATGCATGCATTCCTCTAATATACCTCCTGTATTCTTCTCAGTATACTTTTGTAGATTTTTTTTCTCAATATAAAGTCCACAGTCATACCCCTTTTCTTGAATCAACGTTGTCATGAGAAATTTAGACAATTACATAGTCTTTTGATAAATTCTAGAACTTCGTGTTCTAATCTGTGTATAAATGCAGGATCTGCAAATCAAATCTGTTCAATTCAAAATGCTGCTCAAATAAATTCCTTGTTCATCATGTCCTACTAGTTTGGCTTTATCTAGTACCATGAGCACGGGTTGTCTCCAGAACTATGCCATTACATGATTCTTGATGTCCATGGGTTGCATCGTCACACTGGACAAGGTGCCTCTAACGCACCTTCTGCTGCCACATCTTCACTCACGCTGCAGAAACTCATGGTGACCACACTGCCCTTAGAGCATAATTGCTTACAGATGTACCATTTTTGCACTGTGTTATTTTTTTCAGCCTGAATGAAGGCACTTAGGTCTCTCACAATGCACTTGCACATGGAGATATGGTAGGAAAAGGACACTCTGTTAGCCTCTGAGATTCAGCAGTTGCTGCCATCAGACTCATAGGCTGCATCCGCACGGCATGCCTTAATTCGGTTTAACGAAACCGAAATAACTGAACCGGAACAAAACTGTCTCCACTGGCTTTCAACTTGATCCGTGTCAAGAGCATCCCGCCAACAACCTTAT
This sequence comes from Aspidoscelis tigris stejnegeri, assembly GCA_023333525.1. NCBI lineage: Eukaryota > Metazoa > Chordata > Lepidosauria > Squamata > Teiidae > Aspidoscelis > Aspidoscelis tigris. The sequence continues at coordinate 32,434,885 of JALMGA010000008.1, forward strand.
CGGATTCAATCTTGGGAGGCCCCACGGCAAGTCCTCCCTGCCCATTGCCAGTCCACCCCTTCTCTCTGATTGCTGTTCCCTCCCAGGATCAGCCCCTCTCACTTAGTTCAAAGTAACAGAGATCAGACCTCTCCCTCATGGCTGTGCAGCTCTCCGCCTCCTTTCCTCTGCACCACGTTTCCCTCCCCCTTTTCTTCCAGCTTTGTGCTCTTCCCTCATCACCCCCATCAAAGAAGTCTGGATCCCCCTTTCCCACCCGTGCTTCCCTTGCGCCGAGAGGTTGGGCTGGAGGGGAGTGAGGGGCAGCAGCAGCAAGTAAAGCCCCATGTTTAAATACAGAATCTCAGCTGCTTCGCCTCCTTTCACTTTCAAAGGTCTGAACTTCTGAAATTGCGCAAATTTGCAACATTGTTAATCAGGAGTGAAGGGGCTTTCTTGATACACTGTAGCACTCCTCTGTGAAGGCTGGTCCAAGAAGTTCAGGCTTGCAAGAGAAAGGAGGGGAAGCATTAATGTTTAAAGGAATGGGGGCTTTACTTGCTGCTGCTGCTGCTGTTTTGCTTCAGATCAGGCAGAGAAACACACACACACCCAATGACGTGCCCAGCATATGGACAGCCATTGGATACAGTGCAATTGGGGGAGGGACACCCTGAACACGAAATCTCATCCCTTAACACGGTACTGTCCACACAGTTAAAAAGGAAACACGTATCGACGCATGATTCGGAGTGAGACCTGTTGCAATCAGGATTTATTTCAAAACGTTTTAACGTGGTTTAACACGGAAATAGCGTGTTAAGCCGAACTGCCATCTGAACTGGGAGAACTCAAAACGTTTTGAATTCGAGATAACGATGCCGTGCGGATGCAGTCATAGTGATCTCAAAGGTGGGAATTCTGCTATCAACGGTGTTCTACAAGTAAAACATTTCCAAGAGTAGATTTTATCTCCATGCATCCTTGTGAAGCAACAGCAAGGAAGACTTACAAGGATGGTTTTTGCCCAACACGATTTAGCGCTGGACAGAAAATGGTTGACCTCCAAGGCTATTTCGTGGCCAGTGCAAAGACCCCAAGGAGAGAAGAAGATGAGTTGACTTTTCTACTCTGCTTTT
>JALMGA010000008.1:32441002-32736002 GCA_023333525.1 Aspidoscelis tigris stejnegeri
TCATGGTGTTACAACACTGCTCTAGAATAGAGATGTGCACGAGTATTTGTAACCATTATTCATACAAATTCAGACTTTTGTACATGAATCAAATGTTACGATATGCATACATTGACATTTGTACGAATATGAGTGCTTCTGGATGTTCACACAAATAGTTTGGACATTTGTTAACTGCCCCAGGCACATCTGCAATGAATCTAGAATGCATTCGGCATGGATTGAGAGTGTATTAAAAGTGGATTCAGGTTGGATTTGATGCTTTCAGAGCAGATTTATTATGGGATATGTGTTGGATGCATATCTTGGATATGTATTGGATACATATTCATTCATACCCAATATGTATTCATTTGTATGGGATATTCGTACGAATTTGTATGAATGCATCAGTGTAGAATAGAATTTTACCACATTCAAAAGGCTCTATTTGTACAAATATGAATTTTCTAACATTTGATTTGTTATGAACTGAATGTCCAAGAAGACATTCATGTGTTCCTACTCTACTGTGTGTTTTAGCAGCATTCCCACTCATAGGATTTCTAGGACTACTGGTTTGGTTTGAGTGATACCTGATTGGGGCCAATCTCAAGGAAAGGGGAAATACTTGACTGATCATTATATAAAGGTACTTTAAAAATAAAAATAAAATGACTTTATTACAAAGTAAATAGCAATAATAAAAATAAATAATAATAAATAATGGTCTCCCCTTTATTTTTGCTAGGAATTTTCTTTAACTAAAATACAAATAAAAGGAAAGAGGAAAAAGGAAGAGAGCAAATTTAATGTGTAATGAAGGAAGATATCAGTGGGAACTGAAAAGAGAGTAAAATGAGGGAAATCTACTTAGGATAGATGGAATTAAAACCCTGTTTGTACTTATCTGCTAGTGATGATGATATCTTCCCAGAGTTTGCCAACCCTTCCTCAGTCTTGACTTGCTGGGAGTGCTAAAAAGCACTCTGTAGTTTGACCAGGAGAGGCTAGGTGGCTCCTCTTCTGCACCCTGTTCTGGGTACAGCGCTGGGAGTGGCAAGCCATGTCCAGATCACCATGTCAGCATCTGGGCATACACCAGACGTTGCCGTGACCATTGCCATGGCAATCCAGCCTACCTTGCTCTGTCGATCTTCACTTCATGTGCACATGATCTGGGATGGGGATTGACCAGTCCTTGAAGTACAAATGGCTGCGCAGCTCCTGAACCTTACCACCTTAGTTTGATATTGTAATACCATACTAGGCTGTTAAGTGTGAACATGCCCTATCTCCTTCTAGGATCTTTTGTGAGCCTCTGTGTTCCAAGCTAGCATAGGTTGGTCCACCAATAGACCTCAGTATCAAGATTTACAGTTAATCCTTTGCTCTGTCCTATGTGGATGGAGAGTACCAGTGGAGGGTGGGGCCTCCCAGATCCCCAATAATGTGTGGACTGATAAGGCCCTGAAGTGGACTGCAAGGGGTTCTAGAACTAAATAAAGGTAAATGCAGGGAGAGTCTGTATTAATTTCTGGCTTTACTAGCACTGAGAATGGGGTCAGTGATGTAAAGCCTTGGACATGTGAAATTTGCTCTTCCTTCCTCTTCTCAGCCAGAGGAGCCACCATGGTTCCCACAGCCTTTGACTTTCCATAAGTGACAATTACTTAAGACACTGTATTGGTTTGCAGAAACCAGACCAATTATGTTGTGCAGGAATTGGTTTGCAGGAACCAGACCATCAGACTGGAAAGTTTTAAGAAAGGTTTAGACAAATTCATGGAGGACACGTTTATCAATGGCTACTAGAATGGAAGTCTAGTTACTACCTCCAGCTTAAAAAGACAGGCAGGAAGCCTCTAAAGGATATTTGGAGGTTTTGCCTTTGTTTTCTTCTTGAGAATACCAAGAAACAATGGGTGGGCGACTGCGTGTGATTAGATGGGCTGTGGTCTGATCCAGCAGGACTTCTCTTATGTTCTTATCCTCTGTAACATTTATTCTTCAGCCCCCTCTTCTGGTAGGAAGGATGGTCTATCTTAACAGGAAGCAGAAAGAAGGTGAGGCTGAAGCACTGTGTAAAGAAGGAAACAATACTATCTCAGAATTCAGAAAAGTTCCATTCTTAGTCCACATAGCAAAGGATTATGGGGTTTGTGGCTACAAAAGTGAACTTTTCCAAATTCTGATTTACTGTATAAATGATGCCTGAAGACTGAAGCAAATGTAACATCAATCTTCAAAAAAAGATCCAGGGGTGATCCAGAAAATTACAGACCAGTCATCATCAGTTCCAGGAAAAGTGATGGGAACCATCATTAAGAAAAAAATTACTGTGCACATAGAACAACAAGCTTTGTTGACAAAAAATCAGCATAGCTTTTGCAAAGAGAAATCATGCCTTACAACCTTGTTAGAATTCTTTGAGAGTGTCCATAAGCATGTGAATAAAGGTGACCCAGGTGACATTATCTATCTGGACTTTCAGAAAGTTTTTGACAAAGTCCCTCCTCAAAGGTTTCTGAAGGAACTCATGAGTTATGGAATAAGAGGACCGGTCCTCCTGGCCTGGTTACTGGCTAAAGGACGGGAAACAGAGTAGTAATAAATTGACAGTTTTCAGAGTAGAAAGAGGTGAGAAGTGCCTCCCCCAAGGTTCAGTATTAGGGCCCATGCCTTTTAATTTATTCATAAATGGTCCAGAAGTAGGGGTAAGTAGCGAGAGGTACAGCATCAGGTTGGAGAGACATGCATGATGCCTCTCAAGGCCACTTGCAGGGAACTGAAAGCTAGTAAAGTTTTTGCCTTCATCTTCTGCTTAAGATGTCCAAAAGCAATTGGTGAGTCATTGTGTGAGACAGGATGTTGGGCTAGGTGGGCTGTGGCCTGATCCAGCAAGCTATTATGTTCTTATGCCCTGTGAAGTACTTCTGTGAAGGCATGGGGGGGGGACCTCCCCTTTGATCTCCTCAAAACGTACTTTGATCTGCTGGTTCTGTCACTCCATTTTTTAAACTTAGTCCAGGAGAATAAACGTAACAAAAGAGAACCTAAAGGAAAACAGGTTTTTACATTCCTTTAAAGTATGTTATCTACCTATATATCCATACATTATCCAGTACTAAGCATCAGAACCCAGTGGCTCATTGGTTTGGTTCTCAGAGCCTAAAGAAAGCTAAAATGTTTAGCAAAAGACAAAACCAGAAAATGGCTAATACTTATGATGCCACAATTGCTTTGGCTTCTGTGACATCCAGCTATTTCTCCACAGTCTCCTGCCATTACAAAGTAGCTTCTACTGCTATCATCAGTTCAGACAGTGGCCTGGGAAGAATGTGGAATGCCCTAACACAAGGGAAAGCATGACTGAAATGAAGGAAGCTGATGTTCTCCTTGAGCAGATCTTTCTGCCTGAAAGCAAGCGGCACAGCGTAGGAGCTAATGTGACTTTACAGAACCCCCATGGGGAGTGAACATACCTCATACCATATATACTCTCATGCATGCTTTGCCTGGAGGGACGCTAAGATGCAGCATCAGCCCCCAGCAAACTCTAGCTCAGTCACACACACACACCCAGTCCTTCTTCCATTAACTCACAACAAGCTCTGACTTCTTCATTGTTTTGTTCCTACGAGTTAACTAAATGTTAAGAGACCATTTTTAATTCAGCATTACTTAAGCAGAAAATAAGCCCTCGTTCATTCGTCCTGTAAGTAGCAGTTTTATTTTTACTAATTAAACAATTGTTTACTTTATAGTGGCAGTAAAAAATACTGAAAGTACTTTTAGCCTAAGGCAACCAGATGCCCCAGTTTCCCCAGGCCAGATAGCTTCTTCTTTTTTTTAATGGAACTTCCTGTTACAAATTGTCTGGGTGCTGAGCCGTTCCAGGATTTTCACAGCCCTTTCTCCTTCCTCCCATACAACCCTATGTTCCAGCACTAGTTCACACTTGTGCCTGACATCTGCACCATTAGACTCCAGAAAGGTGGGCAGGTAGCCCAGTAGTCAGAAACCCAGCCTCTTTCCTTGGCTGTTTCCCAACAACCCTGCTGCCCTTGCCACAAAAATCTTCCAGGATACTAAGACTGCAAATCTGGTCAGCTTATTTTAGCCAATTGTATAAAGGGACTGGGACTGGCTAAAGCAATCATTATTTGTTGCTTCAAAATATCGACCTCTTCGAGAGAACGTCCATTTTAGGTTTTGCATTTTGTTTGTCTGGCAGGGTATGATTTTACCGTAGGCTGGTTGTGTGTGCATTTAATATTGTGGTCCTCTACTTGTCTTCTCCACCATTAATGCCTTTTTGGCTGCTAATCTTGAACAAATCACATGTAGCTGCAATAAGAGATTGTCACACTGCTGGGGGGAAATTTGCTAAACGAAAGTCTTTTAGAATAACCCTAACATTAGTGAGAAACCGAAGGCAGAGCCCAAAAGATACTTTGCCATTCTTTCACAGGAAAACTGTTATTTGACAACCACCACAACAAAAAGGCACAAGGCATGCCTAAGTGCTTCTTGCCACATGAAAAGTGCCTCTTTTTTCTTTTCCTTCTTTAAAAGAGTGTTTAAAGTGTTCTGTGTTATTGGTAGCTGTTGTGAGCTGAATGAAAAGAAATTTTGGTGGTAAACTGAGCTCTTAATGTAAGGGGGCAATACTCTATTTTGCTTTGCACTATGATCCTAAATTATAGGAGCGCCCACTGCAGCTGCTTGAATTAAAGCTATGTTGGTATATCTGTTCAAATAAACCCAACACTTAAGCAAAAAAGAATTATGATTTAGCCACAACATTTCTTGTGAGGGGTGTTAGATTTGTATTTTATCTCTCCCTTTTTTCTCTCCCTCTCCCTCTCCCTCTCCTCCTTTCTTTTCTTCTTTTTTTAACAAATTCCAAAAGGGGAACTTGAAGCTTGAAAAATATTTCTGAACACCTTTGTTTAAAAATTCCCTGGAGATAATTTTGATTTAAAGAGGGACTTTGTATTGTTAGGCAGTAAAATGAACAGTTTTTGGCAGCAGCAGCATTTGATCATAGACAGAATTAAAACATTTATTTCACTGAATCACTGTTGTGAATCTCGTTCTTAAAAGCAAAACAAAATGTCTATCATGTGAAGACTTTTACTTCTGTTGCTCAACTACAAAGTAGTGCATAGTTTGCACTTTAAGGAAAAAATAAATAACTTCTGCAGCACAATTTGTGTACTAAGAAAAGCTAGACTGGTACAAAGCCAAACCAAGCAAACTGATCAGCACTTGCTCACACAGATTTTTGACAGCTAGACTAGATTGCTGTAATGTTTTCTGCAGTTTTCAGTTAGCCTGAATATTCTGGCCTTGATCTATGAAACTTGGGTCCAAGTTCTTTCAGATTGCCCTTTCCATAGTCCCAAACAGCCTCAAGAGCCCTTTCCCCTGAGTTCATTATTAAGATTAATTAGCTGGTGATCACAAGCAACAAGGCTTTTGCAATGGTTTTTAAAAAGATGTGGTGCTTGTTCTGCTGCTCTCCATTAATGAGCTGAACCTAGGGCCTATTCGCACTTGGCTTTATTCTGGAATATATCCCGGAATAGGGACTTGCTGTCCATATTCTAGTACAGGCTTCAGCAGGCCCAAAGTGAGGTCTGCCAGAGTCTGCATTAGCATGAGGACCACAGACCCCTATCCTGAGATATACTCCAGAAAAAGGCCAAGTGCGAACAGGCCCCTAGTATCTGACCTGGGAGGAATTCACACTTCAGCCCATAGTATGCAATTAGGGAACTTCTGGGCAGTGGCACCTGCACTTGCAGGAAGTGTTTACAGCCTAGAAATGCCCCCTGCCTGCACAGAGGTTGCCTAATTGCATACTGGCTGTGGAGCATGAAATCATGTTCCACAAGCATACTAACCCTTACGAGAGACTTACTTTTAGCACCCAGCCAGCAACCATCTGCACTTCTGCAGGCTGGGAAGGTCATTGAAGCTGCTGCGCAAGCGTGCTGGCAGCTCCAATGACCCCCCTGACACAACTGCACAGTGCATTGGTGTCATCATAGTGACGGCGCTGATGCACACAGTCACAGAGGCCGCCGCACTCAAGATGGCGGCGCCCAGGAGTGGAGCAGCTCAGTGATCAAACACAGGTGAGTGTTCAATTGCACATGGAGCGGCCTGTTATCAACTAGTGCTCACATGTTTGAGCCCATTAGATAACACGTGCCATACTTCTCCTATTATTTTTTGACTATTCCAGAAACAGGCACGGGGCAGGAGGATTCTCTTGCATTCTGTAGGCATGAGAGAAGGTTCTAGGCATGAAGCACACATTCTGTATACATCAGTCCTTCTATTATGGATTTCTTCCATGTTGTGGGAAATTTTATGTTCTTGTCGCTTCCATGTTTAAATCTGTAGAAATCCTTCCATTGTTACACAAATACACACAGGGAGAGGGCCTGTTTGCACTTTTACTTACTGGCATGGTATATTATAATAGTAGCATAACATACTGTATAAAGAAAAAGTAGTGCAGTAGACATTTAACCTTGCTTTCTAAGCATTCCACAACACTGTTGGAAGAGTTGGATAAAAGAACAAGAGAAAGGAAAGGAAAAACAGTCACTATCATGCATTTTAATTTGAGCTCTGCCTATGCTTTCCCCTTCCACATTCAGCTCCTTCACCACGACCACATACTTACACTGTCCATCTGAAGTTTTTCACCTGAAGTGCTTGAATGCATCCACCTAGTCACCCTTTGTACATGAAAGAACCTTGGCTTGAAGTCCGTGGAGCCCTCCTCCTCCTTCAGATGTCTTCTTAAGTCACCTTTTTCTACAATGCCTACAAACACTTGACAATGGCTAGGCAGCTGGTGTGCTGTGATTGCTGCTTATTATGCTAATCAAAATCATCTCAGTGCTAACTTGCTCTCCCCCTTTCTGTTTGTTGTATCCACCTGTTGTCTCTTGACATATATTTAGGGATGGCTGGAAACCCCACTGAAGTAAGCAAAAGATTTGACAGCCTTAGATTGGACGTTTGGATTAGCTTTGTGGAATGGAGGCTAGATTTTGTTTCTCAAAGGTAAAAAGTATGTAGTAGCCTTAATAAATGGACCTTAAATTTAGGCTCTTTTTCCTAATAGCTGGCCCTGTGGTCTGAACAAAAGGGAAGTCTGACATGAATCCTACGCTGCATATCCACATACTGAAAACAAAAAAGCAGCCACACATTCATGTTTGTATCCCACCTCTAATCCTGATGGTCATAAAATGCTCTCCCAAAGCGCTCTCTCTCTCTCTTTTTTGTTTTTTGGTTGCACACTGGTCAGGATGAGTGTTGTCCTGGACATGTGAGTCATTCCTGCAGCGAGAGGCATGGAGAAGTACAGCAAGCACATGCACCCTACTTCCCAGCCTGAAACCACCCTGAAGCCTTGCAGCTGAGAAATCCAAGTTCTGCATCTGTGAAGTTTTGCAGGAGTGCTTTCACACCAGATTCGCTGGTGAGGTGTGAATTTCCGCAATCACCTCTATTCTAGAGGTTATCGCATCAGCACAGGGCAATGGCACAACCATGCCTGCACCACCCCTCCACAGGCTCCATTAGAAGCTCTTCTACCCAGAAGACATGTGAATGGAGCCATGCCGGGCAACAGTTAGGATAGATACAGAACAGTTAAAATTGTTCTACATCCACATGCATGCGGAGTCGCTTCTGGTTAAGTAGTGTCTCAATGTAATGCGGATGCAATGTGCAAGTGTGTCCCTGGAGTTCGCCATGCAAATATAATATCTGAACACTTGTTGAGCTACCCAAAAACATGAAGATTGTGAGATGACAGTGGATGTTCAGAGTAAAAGCAGATGTAGAAGGTGGTATTTAATGCTATAAAGTGAGATTAGTAGCCAAAGGGTTTTCCAAGTACATGCTATGGATTACAATGAGATTTTCACATCTGAGGTCTAACACACATCATAAGGATTCTTCTTAGTATTGCACTTTCTAGCAAGATGCATGTTGAGCATCTAGATGTGAAGCCTGCTTTCCACCACAACAAAATCATGAAATCTCAAACCATGAAAACTCAAAGCAAGCTGCCAGCGTCTGGAGTGAGAAGCTCAGCCAAACACTTCTAAAGGAGGGATTTTCACAAGGAAAGGCTGATCCCTGCCTGTAAAGTAGATTCAGAGATAACAGAAGAACTTACATTTTGGTTTCCATTGATGATTTAATTCTTTGTTATGAAGACAAACAAGACAATGACAATATTGTCACAGAGCTGAACAAGGAGATAGAGGTGAAACGACAAGAATACATAAAAGGGAAAAAAATGGAAGTTACATTCTGATAAAAGACATTTTGGAAAGCCTACAGCTAACAGAGTCAAATAAAGTCCAGACATCAATGCGAACTCATTTCCTGAAGGACAAAGGAAACCAAGAATCCATACCAAATAACAACCTATACAGTACAGCAATTGGAAAGCTTTTGCTTTTTGCAACAGTAACCAGACCAGACACTGCTGCAGATCTTGGCTTCCTCGGTAGGTTAGTATGTGCACTGACTCAGAGGGACTGGAAGGAAGTTGAAAGACCGGGAAAATACCCGAAAGACACAGTGCATCTGAGACTCAGGCTGCCTGCAAGCAACAACCCTATACTAGGATACATGGATGTAGACTGGGCTGGAGAACAAGCAGATTGCAAATCAACTAGTGTTGTCTATGAAGGTGGAGCTGTGAGTTAGTTGGTGCATCAGAAAGCAAGCAACCGTCCCCTTGTCATGCATCAGTCACAGAGGCATGCAAAGAGATTGCCTGCCTGCACAAGCTGCTGGAAAGCATAGGAGTGCATGAGCCAAATCCTACCATAGTGCTCAAGAACAGCCAAAGATGCATCTAACTGTCCATAAGTCAAGGACAAGGCGCAATGATATAAAATATCTTTATGTGTGGGATGTCCAGGACCAAGGGCTTGTCAAACTAAGGGCCAATTCTCATTATTATTAGGTGCAGTGTCCAGCAGCAAACCTCTGGAATCATTTGGGTGTCCATACCTTGCAATGCCTGATCCATTCCAAACCTAGGGCTATATCCAGATTAATGGAATAAGATCCACTGTTAGAGAAAAAAGCTCAGCTTGCCTGCTGCGAAGCCACAACACACAGTCTGGACTCCAGCCACCAGCCTCCATGCAGCTTTCTCAGAGAAAGCTGTGGTACTTCCGTGGCACGCATGGTGAGGCACACATCACTTGAGATGGTGCAGCCAATGGGAGCTAAGCTGTCAGCTCAGCTCTCGTTCACCGTTCTTGCCATCCTGTCTGGACTGGTGAGAACATTCAAATTTACCCAATGCTCATCTTTCTGCAGTAGGTAAATTCAAAGTATGCCGCCGCTATGCAGAATTGGGCATCAGGTGTGATGCCCATACCCTGACTGCGCATCAGAATGAACAGTATCTGTAAGTCTAGACACACCGTAGCTGGCGCAAAGGCAGCTCAGTCACCTTGACTTGGTAACAGGCATGCATGGTGCCACTGCTGCAGCTATGGCATAATGTGGTGTGCAATTGCACCTGCACCACCCCACCACACGCGTTGTTCACCCAGAAGAAGTGTCAATGGAATATGCTCAGTTATACTACCTAGCAGCTAGTATAGTTGTAGAACACTTTTTAGCACTTTACAGCTATATGCTGCCTGAGAGATACCCAGGCACGCGTGGAGCCACTTCTGGCACAGAAAGGCCCACAGTGTGTGCAAGCGTCCTGATCACCTCTAGCTGTGGAGCATTAAAAACTATTTGACAGCTTAACCAAGAGTGTGCACGATGCCCTTGGTACACCCCTGAATGCAGCGTTCACATTCATTCCATATGTGAACACTGCATGGAGGCAGGGCAACACAGCTGCACAATTGCACTCCATGTTGCAGTCACTATAGCAATGGTCCAGTGCACATGGACATTACTACAGTGATGTGGATGGTCTGGAATGGAGCTGTCTGCACTTCAAGGGCCTCCAGGTAGGTTTTAGGGGTAGCTGTGTTGCTCACAATGGAGATGCTAGGCCACTGTCCCTGAAGTTAACTTCTGTGGGATACTATCCCATGGCAGTGAAGTACAAAAAGAGGGTCCTTATTCAAGTAGGGGCTTTGATTAAGGCAATTTCCTCTTGACGGGACTTTGAACCTAACTGAGTTGCACCTTGGATTTAACCCAGATAGAGCGCTCAATCAGATGTTCAGCCTGGGGGAAGAGCATTCAGACAAAACCTTGCCCTGAGCCCATCCCCAAACCAGCTTGATGAGGGACAGGGTATGGTGACCTCAGAGCAGAAATTTCTGGCTCTGAAGTAGTCCTGTGTATCCCCAATTGGGGCACTGGTGGGGTGTGCACTATGCAACTAACTGTCATAGAAATGGGCGAAGTGCTTTCCACATAAATGTGGCGTCTACCACATGAACAGCCTTCCTTGACAACTGTACTGTCCCCACTCAGGCTTTCTTAAGGGCTGTCATCTGAACGCAGCCAGTGTCAGCCTCTGTTCCCGGATGGCTCCAGCAGAATACAGTGGGTTAACCTCCTGGCAATGCTAATCTTGTGATCTGGGTCACTGAGCTGAGCATTTGCAGAAAGGTATCCATTGGAACAACAGCATGAGCCAGTTTGTTCTAGTGCTTAGGGAGCCGGACTCTTACCTGGGAATACTGGGTTCAATTCCGCCCTCCCCCATCAAGCCAGCTGGGTGACCTTGGGCTAGTCACAGCTCTCTTCTGGGCTCTCATAGCCCCGTCTACCTCACAGGGTGTTCTGTTGTGGGGAGAAGAATAGAAAAGATTTGTCAGCTACTTTGAGTTCTCCTAAATGGGTGAGAAAAGCAGGGTAGAAAAGCCAACGCTGCTGCTGCTGCTGCTGCTGCTGCTGCTTCATGAAAAGAAAGACTGTATCCCTTTGGTCAATAAGCTGTGCCTTTTCTGACTTTGCCCAGGGACTTTGTGCTTCTTATCTGTACCTGTCTATGCTTTCTTCTGCAGGTTAATTTGGCAGCAAGGTTTGCTGGGGTCTGGCCAGTGCATGGGGTGTTGTTGGTGGTGGATAATAGTTCCAGAAATGGAATTTTGAGCGGCTCTGTACTAACAATGCCCAGGCTCTTTTCCCAAACAGAGGTTCCAATACTGAGTTCCTCAGTCACAAAAGGTATCACTCCAAAAGCAAAGATCATGTGTATTTTACCAGCCTAGCTTAGGTGAGGCCACAGCAAGTCATACTACAGATAATGTAAACCTGCATTCCCTCCAGCTAATGCAGAAATAACACTTTGGATTACTGATCTTGACTTGAACTTGAAAAGGAGGCTGAAGCATTCAGGACTGTCCTGTTGCCTTTTGGCTCAACAATCCCTCTCTGCTTTCATCTTGGTATCACTCCGGACTAGAGAGGAGAGGACCCATGTGAACATAAGTTTAGAACTAGCATTAGAGCCTCCTCTAGCCTATTTATATAAAAAGAAAGTATTTAAAAAATAACTCTGGTGCCCTCCTCCCATTTTTTTTTCATTTCAACACCAATGCAAGAGCCAAATGGTTTACCAGCCTGCATTGCTAACACTTACATAATGATCTGAGATTTCACAACCCCTCTTCATAGCAGGGAAGAACATTAGTCTAGATGCACATTGTTGCATCGGAAAATGGGGTGGAGTGGGGGTTGAGGGTGAGATGATGAAGAAGCTATTCCTGTAAACTTCAAAAATGTCTTGGAAACTTAACACTATCCAAGGCACATTTCCCTTTAAAGAACTGTAAGTTACCCCAAGAAAGCAACAAGAATTAAAAAGAGGAGGCTGCTTCAGGGATTCCACTGGACTAAGACCACAAATGATCAGCTGAAGAAGGACACCAGTCCTTTGTTATCTATATGTACCTTTCCAACCAAGAAGGCAGGGGGATTTTCAACGCTTATCTACAGGACAGTTCCAGGTAGATCACTAGAACATGTTTGCACTGTGGTCTTCTGCAGTTTTCCCCAAGGCTATCTGAACTATTCTAGAACCTTATCTGCTGTGGACAATTTTAAGTGCTATCAATAGGAGTTTCTGTAGCATCAGGAACTATTCCGAACAGATGCATTTGCAACAGTTCCAGATGTTGTGGTGCAGGCTGCTGGTCTGGGCCTGTCACCGACAATTGCCCAATCACAGCTAGTGGTGGGTGAGGCATCCAACATCAGGATATCTCACCAGGAATGAAAGAGGACGACATGCCATTCGCATTGTTAGGGGCTGTTGGGCAGAAACAGAACTGCTTCAGTGCTCAGCATGCAAATGGCCACAACTGCTGTCAGCTGGCCTAGGATGGTCTTCAGAGATTATTCCACAAAGCTAAGTGCAAAATTGCCCTGGGCTTTAGAACACTAGATGAACAAACATTCAGACTGGATGCCCAGGTACTTCCTCCAAGCAGGGAAGACAGGCAGGATACCTCTAAAGACCATTTGCAGGGATTTGAAAACAGATGGTTTTGCCATTGTCTTCTGCTTGAGATATCCATAAGCGATTGGTGGGCCACTGTGTGGGACAGGATGTTGGACTGGATGTGGCCTGATCCAGCAGGTCTCTGCTTATATTCTTATGAAAACTCAATCCATGTGGTATCTGACAAAAAGCAAGCATAGTGTCCTCCATATGCTGTGGATTATACCAGGGCCACCATGAAGGATGAAGGAGGATGTAGTCCAACAACACCTGGAGACTCGTTGTTGAATACTGCTGCATGTCCTCTATTATTCATCCTAGAAGAGATGCACTTGGCCTGTGGTGTCACCTTCACTTTAAACCTTCTTCTGTCCATCTTCAGATCAGCTCAGACTTTTGCCTTTCTATGAATTTTATTTGTGGACTTTCCATTCAGGAAAGGCTGGATGGAAGGTGGAAAGACCACAAATAAAATTCATAGAAAGGCAAAGGTCTGAGCAGTCAGACCTCAAGATGGACTGAAGAAGGTTTAAAGTGAAGGTGTGACCACAGCCATTGTTTCAGTGGAGAATGCCATGAGATCATTCCTCCATCACTGCAGTGTTCTGTATGATACACATAGAGAGACTGGGTATTTGGGGTGGGGGAGTGGAAGAGAGGGAAGACAGGAGGGAACAGCTCTTTCGAAAAGATCTCTGCTTGTGAAGTTTGCCAAACACCATCAGCGTCATTGAACTAATGAATAACAAGAATGGGTTGTCTCAGGCTTTCATGCAGCCTGTTATGAAAAGATGCAAAACTGCTCAGGACCTGCCGTGTTGATCTGCCTCTTCCAGGTACAGCTTCAATGATTTTTATCTCAGCTTGGAACACAGAGTGTGTTCTGATACTAATACTGATAAAAGCATAAAGGCTGATGCCATCTGCCATGGCAACTATCAAGATGGCAGCTGCTTTTCATCAGTTTTATCTGAACTTTGCATTAATGGGAATTCAGGCACTGTGGGTGCTTTTAAAAAGAAAGAGAGGAAGAAAGAGAGAGGAAGAAAGGAGGGCGGGGGGAAGTCGGAGCACTCCTCAGAATGAAATCACTGTGTTCATATATCAGCCTACTTTTATCTCCTGCATCACTCAGGAAAGAATGGGGAAAGATTCCACGAGCTCTCTTTAGATCACCTTGTCTGTTTATGAGTGCCGTTCCCTAATGCCTTTCATGAGAGAGCAGCAGGGCTATAACCCTATGAAGATCCAACACTGAATCTTCATACTGGCATTGCTCCGGCAGCAAATGGGATTCAAATGTGGCACCTCTGAGGGCAGAGCAATCAAGAAAATAGCACACCAGTGCTCGGAGTCTGCTGCAGACAATAACCAAGGCATGTTTTCAAACCTATTTCTCTCGCTCCCTTTTCATATTCCAGCCATAACAGTGAGTTGTTGCTCTTGCTCTTTAGATTACACTAGGTAGACGCCATTTCAGGGTTCACAGTGACAACAATTGCAGAGAGGATGCTAACAGCTAACCAGTAATTTTGTGATACTAGAAACACAGAATGTTCACTATTGACATGATTTTGCGTTTCTCCCTGTGTGTTCAAGAATGATGAATTGCCCACTGCTTCTGCTCAGAACATGAAAAACTTGGTGTTCTCTTTTCCCGCCTCTCTCTCCTTGTGGTACTACGCATAGGAAACATGGTGAATATTAAAAGTTGTTATAAATATGTTATAAAATAACGCTTCTATCTGCATAGCCATTTGTAGCCCTCTTTCAAGCACCTGGGGGGTGTGGGGGTAGGCTTGGCGGAAAAATCCTCCCTTCCAATTCAGCCCTCAAGCCTTTCAGAACTTCAGTGAGGGAGACCTTTTGATGAGTCTCTTAGGCCGCTCTCACCATTGGAGTTGACTTCTAGCTTTCATATGCATAGTGCCCAAAAGTTGACTTGAGAGCTGAAAACCCAGCCAGAATCACAACGCATTACCCTTTCAGCTCACTTCTAGTCCATGGAAGCAATATCAGGCCAGCTGAACCCTGCCTTGTTTGGATGGTGCCTATGATCCACAATTACTGGCGGCAAATGTCTAAAAGCTGGTATACAGTACTATAACTTTATAATACTATAACTCAGAGGTGTCAAACTCAATCCGGCCAAGGGCCGGATTCAAAAAAAAAAAAAGTGAGGGCCAGGGGGCGTGGTGGGGGGTGTGGCGGGGGGCGTGGCTGGGATACAGAGGAGGGGCTGGGGTGTGGTTGGGGCGTGGTTGGGGGCGGGGCTAGGGCAATGAGAAGGGTTAGGGGCGTGGGCGGGGCGGGGTTAGCGAGGGGCTGGCTGTTCATGGCGCCGCCCGCCCGCCCGCGCGCTTGCCTCGCCTCGCCTCCTTCCGGCCCAAGGAGGGCGTCGGCGTGCGTCGGCAGGCGGCGCGCGCGTTGGCCCGGCACGCGGCGTGCATCAGCAGCAGGCTGCAGCCGCAGGCGGCCCGCTTCGGCAGCGGCGGCGGCAGCAGCAGGCGAGCTGCTTCGGCGGCGGCGACGAGGAGGGTTAGGGGCGGAGCCGGGGTGGGGCTAGGGAGGGGCTGGCTGTTCATGGCGCCGCCCGCGCGCTCGCTCGCCTCGCCTCGCCTCCTTCCGGCCCAAGGAGGGCGTCGGCCCGGTGCGCGGCGTGCATCAGTGGCGGTCTGCAGCCGCAGGCGGGCCGTTTCGGCGGCGGCGGCAGCAGGCGAGCTGCTTCGGCGGCGGCGACGAGGAGGGTTAGGGGCGGAGCCGGGGTGGGGCTAGGGAGGGGCTGGCTGTTCATGGCGCCGCCCGCGCGCTCGCTCGCCTCGCCTCGCCTCCTTCCGGCCCAAGGAGGGCGTCGGCCCGGTGCGCGGCGTGCATCAGTGGCGGTCTGCAGCCGCAGGCGGGCCGTTTCGGCGGCGGCGGCAGCAGGCGAGCTGCTGCGGCGGCGGCGGCGGCGGCGGCGCTGCGCGGTGGCGGGACGCCGGCGGCGGCGCTGCGCGGTGGCGGGACGCCGCCGCCACCACCGCCGCGGTGGCGGCGGCGGGCAGCCGCGGGCCGGATTGGAACGCCTCGCGGGCCGGGTCCGGCCCGCGGGCCGTAAGTTTGACATGCCTGCTATAACTGTTGCTATTAAAAGCAACAGCAACAAACAAGCAGGGATATAAGCAGGGACCTACTGCAAAACAGCAATGGTGAATGGTGAAGAAGTAGCACCACAACTATTCACATAGCACATTTGAAGCCTGGAGGCCCAATTTTGTTGCAGAATGGAACTGGACTGTAGGAAAAAAGAATAATTTCAAAAATATTGTGCCTATCAGAATAGCCACCAGCACACTACCCAGAATTTGCTGGTCTTTCCAATCAATAACAGATGATTAAATCCTGAAACATACAGGTTTCTTTCAATAACTTGTCAAATGCCTATCTAGATGTCAGAATAGCAGCATAGACTCAAATGGCTTTTGCCATATTTCCAGCTTGGTGTAGCAATTAGTTAACATGTGGCTCTCTCCAGACACTGCTGAACTACAGTTCCTGCCATCTGTTTCTCACATATATCTTAACTGTAAGTCAAATTGTTCTGTTGTTCTATTGTATTTATTTCTAATGATTGATGGCCATTAAATGTAACAGATCTATCTAATTGGATCCTCTCTTCCCACCATTCTGGAAGGTGATGCGTTTAGATATAATCAAAAGGGCACCTCAAAGTATATAGGATATAATCAGGCTTGAAGTTGGCCCGAGTTCTTCCTCTTCTGACTGTTTGCAAGGGATCTGCTGTTTCTGCAGATTAAAGGTCTCAAAACGCAGAGTATCCCTATTCAGATTAAAGGGGGTCTTGTTGCTGGATTTAGAAATACTCCACACTATTTAGCAAAGGGGAACACAAACATTTTTTTGGGGGGAGGGAACCATACTTTAGGGGCATTCTCCTCAGTTTTCCCTGATCCAATAAGCCATTATTTCCTCTTCCTAGTCCCCTCTTCCCCGGGCTTTCTGCCATTACGTGCTAAGGAGATCAGGCTGGCTGAAGGGGGAAGGAGGTGAAGAATTAACAGATCCTGCGGTACCTAACAATGTATCAAGAGATCAGACTATGTAGTACCTGATTTTATAAAGAGGGCCTCTCTGGCAGTGATTGTGAAAGACTTTGGTCATTTTGCACTGATCTGCAGTAACAGTCCAGTGCAAAGCTTTATTGTCAGCTCCTGTGTTAAAGCCTGACTGACTGGCTGCCTCCTCCCTCCCTCCTTCCTTCCATGATCACCTCTGCACAAAGCTCCATTATAAGAAAAACGGGAAAGTGATATTTAATGCTCTACTGTCTTGTTAACAGGAGAAAGAAGTTGTGCTATGGTTGATACAAGATAGCAGAAGTGACAAGCAGTGAACCAAAGCTGCTGCCGAAGGGCTTCATGACCTGGGAATAGATTTGGTTGGGTAAGGGCAAAGTCCAGCAGGCTCTGCACTCCTCCCACCATTTTGCTGTATGATTCTGAACATGCAGCTAACAAACAATGTGCTCTCGTGTCCATTTAATGTTTCAGGTGCTGCAAAAGCATAAAGTTGCAATAGCAAGCTTTCCCCAGAGTTGAAGACAAGCCACAATATATTTATCGGCTGGATAAAGGAGTAGAGGAGGGGGACATGAATTGTATCAAAAAGTTAGCAATACTAAAGGAAGACAAGTAGGGTAGATTGCCAAGTGGTGTAAATCAGCTCCCTGAAAACCATTTTCACAGATGTGAGAATATGGCTTCATATTTCAGATGTCTGATGGGAATCTGCTGACCCACATCTGGTCTGGATTCATTATTTTTATGGGTAGCAATAGCACTGGTGGTAGGGATGAAATGTCCATGCTAAAATATTCCTACTCCTCCTTAACATCTGCATCTGGGAAGGACACTCTATAAGTAGCTGACTCTGCCACAAAGACTTGATTGTTGTATTTTTCATACTCATCATAGAGATGATTGTTTTCTTCCCTGCAATTTGCCATTGAAGTTATGCACTCATTTTTATCGTTCTCTTTGCATTGTGAACCAAATTCAGGGAGGATTGCATGGGTGACCTTTATTTTCAGTTGTATGAAGTGCGGGAGGGAAGGAAGTACGCCAGAAGATTGTTCTGAGTGCACACTTTCTGTTTCTCAGAAATGATATGTTTGCTGAAATTGGGGGTTGATTGACTCAAACTATTCTTGTTTAATACATATGGAACCTTCTGGGACACCCTTACAGCCCCCACCCACAGCTAACCATACATGCAACTAAACTCATGTCCTTTGAATGTGATAATTTCCAAATGTTTCAGAGGCTGCAACACAGAAGAAGACCTTAGGCAGGATCCACCTGACAACAACCATCAAGCAAACATCCCACCTGTTAACTGTTAACACCTGTTAATTGCAGAGTGAAAAAAAAACCTCTTAGTTTTCTCCTTCTTTCCTGCCCCACTGCTGCACTGCCACATATGAGGACCTGTCTCCATTGGCCTGGATTGTAAGGTTCAGTTTGGAGAGGCACACAAAATGGCCAGCATCCATGGCCATTCCCTGCACCTCCCAGAAACATCAAAACCAGGGAACAAAGGCTACTTGACTTGTAACACCTACATGGCAGGGAGTAGAGATCAGCACATTTCCTGTTCTTGCAAATGGTCCAGCCCTGAAGTGGCAGGAACTGCCATCATGCAGCCCCTGCCTTAATCCCACCTTCTTTATGGAAACACCTGCCTGACAGCTACACTTATATCATTTATTCACTTCTTATATTTATATAAGCACCATCTAATTCATGATTCTCTGGATGACTCACAAATACTCAAAACAGTTCAGATACAGGTCAGTCACAGTTTCTGCACTTACCTCTAGTCTGGATCTAGAAGGGGACTATGGGCCTTCCTTCAGCATGGTAGTCTGATGTAAGGGAAGGCCTCACCCCCTGCTAGTCTGCTCTACTCCATCTGCACCAGATGAACCATAGTCTAGATCAGGAGTCTCCTGATTCAGTCTAGTCCAGGGTTACCAGAGGACCTGTACGCCTCCATGTTCTGGACTAGCCCCAGTACCTGGATTATCTTCCATCTAATGCAGATGGAGCATAACAGTTAAGTGGGATCTCACAGATTCATATTAATGTGAACTTCTAATACTGATCTAAGGATAAGCGCAGAAAGACCCTCAAAGCAGAACTTGTTCCACTGTCATGAAGATTTTGTTTGTCCTGGGCCTCCAAATTAGGCTACAGTTAGATATATGAAAAGTGGTCACATCACAGGGACAAAGCCTTTACATTTACTTATATCAAAGAGATTAAATGCTACGTTTAAGAACATCAAAACCACAATACATTTTGTACCTCTAAAGATACAAAGTAAAAGATAAATAAAAATCAAACAACATGCCAAAAATGTGATTTGGAAATAGGAAGTTCCAGAACAATCAGAGATTGTTCTGCCACTGCCGATTGCCATCAAGATTTTCTCCATCAAAGGGACCAAATGACTCAGGGTCAGTCCAGACATGCATAAGAAGGACAGGGATCTAAATAAAATCTGAATAAGCTAAATTTAACAAACTCTAATGTAAATACATCTCATCCTAGTGATGAAGATTGTGACCTGCATATCTGTTGTCAGAATCCTTTGTCTTTTGAAGGAGAATGAACTGGCTGGCCTGTTGATGTTGAGAACTGGCTTTGGTCAACCTTTAAAAAAATATAAGACTATCTACAGGGAAGAAGAAGGTGGGTGCTGTTCTAAGCAATGATGATACATATGTTGGCCATAGGGTACTCATTCTAGGGTACAGTCTAAAGACTGAGGAGACCATCACCAATGGGAAGCCTGGATTTGTTTTAGCCCTCTCTTACTCTGCACATGTTAAGAAGGCCAAAGATTATGGGAGTAGGATGGTGTGCCTGGTGGCATCTGTGGGATCCCCAGGGTTTGTTTTCATCTTCTTCTACTTACCATGCACTGTTCTAAGGCCTTTGGGGAAGGGAAGAAGAAAGGCTCCAACCGGTGTGTCACCTTTGATTTTTCTGAATTACATTTTGATTTGCATGAGATTCAACTGAAGTTCAGAGAAATCAAATATGAGGCTCCAATTGGAGTCCTGCTGTTTTGCCTTGAGTCCCAAATTCTGTCAGGTTAGTGAAAAGTGAGAGGATTATGCAGCACAGAAATGGCTTTGCATGGAGCAAAGTCTGCAGCTACTTGTTCACATTCCCATGTTTTCCCATGTTTTCATTCTGATTTTATTTCAGATTTCAAAATCTTAGCACAAACTGTCTGCTTTAGCCATAATTAAGGTGACTCAAAGGGGCTGACAAAGCTTTCTATACTTCTCCCCACAACAGACAGAAGAGAGCTGTGACTAGCCCAAGGCCACCCAGCTGGCATCATGGAGGAGTGCAGAATCAAACCCAGTATTCCTAGATAACAGTCCAGCTCCCTAACCACTAGACCCTAACTGTGCAAAAGTTGTGACAAAAAAGGCCCACCTCTGGGGCCCTTTAGAGCACAACAGATGCTCTTTCTTTGGAACTGAACCTTCAGCCTTGTAGAGAGAGGGGTGAGATGCGGCACATGTGTCATATGCCCCACACCTGAGCAGGAACAAGTGCTTTTACTCTGAAGTCCTTGCCACCGTGGCTGTGTTAAAACAACCAAGATCATCAGATTAGCTCCTCTGAACATGCTCAGACAGCAGCACTTCATCACACGAGGTGCCAAGGGAGGGTAAAATGGTGAATCTTTCACAGAATCTTTGTTTAGGCCCTCTCTTGCAGTTTGCATGCCAGCTGCTGCTGCATTTTGAGTTGTAAATCAGAAAAATTAATAAACACTAACCATTCCACAGTAAAATCACCTTAGTAATAAAGAGGATCAACTGTTTGGCTCTAATTTGAGAGATAGCAAGCCACTTTAGTTGTTGAAGTTGCATAACAAACACTTTAAAAAAACCAACTTTCACAATACAAGTTCCAGTGTGCGAAAAGTCAATTCACCTCTCCCCTCGGAAAAACATTACATAAATGTTTAATGCTTGTAGCAAAAGATCAGTGTCTCTTGAAGTGAAGGGAATGGAAGAATACACAAGAGCCGGCATGTTTTTCTGTGCTGGACACTCTTCGTGAGACCTGTGAGCATAATCTGTTTACAATAAACAACGGAGAAACAAGGCTAATTCTCAGGGCTCCAGTCCTTGCCATATAGACCGAGTTGCTCACTCCACTGACTTCACTGGGACTTTCAAGGAAGCAGGTTTAGGAGACTATTTTTAAAAGGTCTGTCTTTACCCTCATCATTTTGTGAGTTCTATTCATACAGTAAGTGCAAGAAGAGTGTCGTGTGCGTTGCACATATCAACTATGAATCTTACAATTTCAAGATACAGAGCGGAAGGTAAATCAAATATATACATGTTGTATTGACACCGTGGGCCAATTTTTTAAAAATATATATATATATCGTCCTTTACCACATAGTCTCAGGGCTGGTAACAATACAAATGTAAAATATTAAAACATAATTAAAATTATCACCCCTCCCTCCCTAATTAAACAACAAAAGCCTGGGTGAAGATATGTTTTCACCAGACTTCAAAAACTAATCAATGTACGTGCCTGACAAACCTCAAGAGAGAGGCTGTTCCAGAGTCTAGGTGCCACCACAAAAAAAGGTCCTCTTGCACATCCCTATACCTTGTACCTGTGAAGAAACTACAAGAAGGCCCTCTCCTTGAGATTTCAGTGGACAGGCAGGTCTATATGGGAGAACGTCTATATGTAATACTGGCCACAGAATCCCACACAGCTACTGAATGGTACTTGGGAGAATTCTAGTGAGATACCACTTCATATTAGCCTTTTGTGTGAGTCAGATGGCAGTAAGAGCAGCCTAGGCTTCATTCCAGAGACAGGAGATATTTTTCTTTGGTCCAAAAGATGGCCTAGGTTCATACCGTAATACCAGAACTGTGGTGAGTGGGAGTCACACAATGGAACTAAATCTTGGAAGAGATAGGACAGATAAAAAGAAACATTTTCCCCACAGGCATAGTTAAACTTTGGAATAGCCCAGTCCCATCATGAACTGATCCAAACTCTTTTTGTAGTCTTATAAGCTGGTGGCAAACAGTATATACCGCAAGAGGTAGTGTTGGTCACCAATTTAGAAGACTTCAGAAAGGTTTGGATCAGTTCATAATGCACTGGGTTATCAGTTGCTTGTCAGCTTGGTGGCTATCCACCTCCTCTGACATTGGCCCCGTCCAGATGGGAGAAAATACAGCTATGCTGGGATTGCCACATATATATTCATTACATTGAAACAAATGTTTGGGCTGGGAAATTGGTGAGGACATGAGGAGATCAATGTTATGTGGATGATGTCAAAATATTTGACCTTTGATGGCCAAATCTGAATAATTTCAGACTTTGGCCCATTCCACACAGGCAAGTATCCAAGCCCATGGAGGGGGTCATCATTCTGCAAACTAGTGTGGAACAGATCCCCTTGGCATGCTCTTTCCACACTAGATGACACATAGCATGAGATACAGCACCCAAAATGTCACTCTACTGCAGTCTACCAGTAGACTTTGACAAAAAGGTCCAACAGCGTACTAGTCAGCAGCACAAGGTTGGCTCATTTTGGCAGCACTTCAGTAAGAACTGCTGGAAGTGGCACCAGAAATCAATGTGCCACCAAATCAGGACCTCCCAGCAACTTCAAAGGCCGGGAACTTTAAAGGCTCTATGCCAGTTTCTAAGGCTGGGCACAGCCATTGAAGTTGGCACTGGGAGCTAAGACAGAAGGTACTGTCCAAGTGCAGACAGCCCTATTCTGACCCACTGGCAACCTGTCCTAGGTTGGGACAAGTTGTGTATTCTGAGCTACAGTGTCCTGCTTTGGTCCAGGATAGTCAAGGTAGGTGCCAAGAGAAGGGCAGCATTCCATGGTTCCTAAACATATTTTGTCATGACTGGATTGTTTTAGACAGTTTATTCATTTGGATTAGTGGCTACCAGCGTGGAGGGTCGGCCAGTTGAAGGGAACAGTGATTCACCACTCATCTTTGATGTCTCTGATATTGCAGGAGTGAACAGTTCTTCTTGGATCAAATTCTCTGGCTTCAAAGAATGTTCTTCCTTGGTACTTGAAAGCTGGCTGCTGCTGACTTAAACGTGTTCCTTCACTCTCAGCAATATATTTGTAAGGTACTTTGAAGATAAAGTCACTCATCTCCATGTTGACATGAATGCTGCTTTTGCTACAGGGTCTAGTGTGGTGATGGCCAACCTATGACACGCGTGTCACAGGTGACACGCCAAGCCCTTTTAGGTGACACACCTGGTCACCCTGGTACCTGGGCATGTAGTGCTTGCTTGTTCTTGAAGTGTACAAAATACCAACTTTCAATTGAAGATTTAGCAAATGTAAAGAATTATTCATTTTTGCTTTTAATCAAATACATATATCAAAAATATAACTTTCTTACTGGAGCTACAAATATCACAAAATTATGGATATTTCTGGAAGTGACACAGCACCCGAGTTAAGCTAGGTTTTCTTGTGAATTTTGACACACCAAGCTCAAAAGGTTAGCCATCACTGGTCTAGTGGGTCTATCTGGGTCCATTGTTATGGAATCGCCTTCAGTTTTGTGGACCTGATGATATGGAGAAGATGTTTGCCTATAATTCTGTCTTCAGCATCTGTCCATCAGCATCTGTCCAGCTGTCCAGCTGTCTTCAGCATCTGTCCATCAGCATCTGTCCAGCTGTCCAGCTGGCTGAATCAAGGAGTAATGAAGGCTTTGCTACTAAAAGCAGCGGTGTCACCATCCCTCGGCTGTGTGCTATTTCTCCATAACATCTTAGTTGGGCAAGGCTGTGAGTGTTTAAAATACATAAATAATGCACAATTTTCTGCAAAACCTGCAAGACTGTTTGTGCACAGATGTGATCATTTTTAACACCTAGGCGATGTCCCTAATAGCTGGACACTAAAAATAGAAGAAATAATGAATAAGGACAGAGATAGGGACTGGCACCAAACTGTAGTTGCAGATAACATTTTAACCCAACAATGAAAGAAACAAATAAAATTGTTAGTCGTGCAAATAGAACCCAGGCACAGAGGTCAATGAAAATTACTCTTTTACTTTCTAAGAAGCTGCTTAAAAGGCCACTTATTGAATTTAGTTCATGGTTCAGGTCACATTAATATGAAAAAGGCATTATAGAAAGTTGGAATGTACAAGAGAGGGCAATTGGAATGATACAAGGTGTTAAGAATCTTAATTATTTAAATCACAGAAAACATTTGCTCTATGTGCTCCGGTTTGAGAAAGATGATTACAAAATTCAATAAAGAAAAAATGTGAAAAGGGCCTAGAAACAGCAAATATCAGAGGGAAAAACCAAAGGGATTCTTGCTTTTACATTTCCACTAATTTTAAAAGTGAAGAACAAGAATCTTGCACTTTGCATTTTGCAAAACAATGTAAGAGGAAGTTACCACAGTGGCAGAGCCCCTATCTTTTAGCTTTCCATTCCCATCAGTTATTGGCATAATTACTGCCATTTTTCCAGACATGGCAGTTTAAACCATTGCATTATGCAAAGGATGTTGTTGCCCTTTCCCAAGTGTGGAAAACTCCAGTTTTTAAAACCATGTTACTGAAAACTGTAGCACACATTAGAGAAATAATGTTATTTTTTAAAAATAAATAAATCCAAAGCTCTGTTTAACTGCATCTCCAACCTCGAATCCTGTTCTGTGTGAGAACTTGGAGTTTTTCCCACTAACGCTAAGTACCCATTAAGAACCCATTAGGCTCAGAGCAGGAAGATACCATTTCCACTGCAGACCCCATTAGAGCCACATTTGTTTCCACCTGTACTTGGGAAATTCAGATTAAATGGGTCCTTTAGGACCTATAATCCAGATTTCCTGTAGACCCCATTAAAAGGGTCTACAATCCAGTCTTCGGCCATGAAATCCAGATTATATGGTGCACACAGTGATCGGGCAATGGGATCTAGGGGTGGGTTCAGGGGGGGCACCCATGAGGGGTGCCCCCAAACCCAAAGCTTTGAAGCCAGTGCCTTATCTCCAAAGACAGCTCTGAAGAAAACTCCAGAGAATGGCACAGTCTTCAGAGCTTAGGCCATTTCTACGGGGCCTTTCTACAGAGCTTTCTGCAGCCATATTCCCTCCAAAGTATGATCATGACTACCAGATGGACCAGTTGCCCTAAACTCAAACAAGGAGGCATGGTATGCCTTCATATTTGGTATTAAAGGGGAACATTTTCAGCAGCGCACTAAAGCATCTTCCCAAAATGCCACCCCTAGAGGGACATTTGTCCCTAGCCCTTGGAGGTATCTGTGTCTGGTTTCAAAGTATGTGCATACCAGGGCCATGGCAACACAGTACAAGCTGATCAGGATCCTCTAGCAGTCTCAGGGGCTGAAAGGAGCCAAAAGCAGATGTCTGTCCAGCCCCACAGCTGCCCAGAGGACCTTAGACTTCCATCACATGGATGCAGCCTTACCATTAATCAAGTTCTCTTTATATCTGTGTAATGCAAAGATAGATCAGAAAATCAGGTGCCGGGTATGTCCAACAAGAATGATCATTGTGTTATTTGGAAGGGTGTTGACTGAAAGTGGAATGGTAGCTAGATAAGAACTTAGTCTAAACCACCACCACCCAAAATGTTGTATATTAACACCTCTGTGGTATGGGAAATCACACCTCCTAAAAAACACTGTGCTGCTTTCAATACCCACCTACAGTTTTAATGGGTCCATTTGCCCTTTGGGCTTGCCATGAAAACAACATTCTTTTTATGGGGAGAGACCTCACACCCCTGATACAAGTTATCCTGCTACACCTAATAATAGGGCTATATTAAGGAATCTAAGCAGAGTATCTGCTTGTTTTGTATTATTAATAATATTTGCCAAATCTTTGTTGCTCCGGAATGAAATTATTCAGACATATTAATAATATTGCACGCTATATGCATCAAAGGGGGAAAACTCCAGTTTCCTTCAGGTCAATTAGTCTGCAGTTGTAATGGGATGGTAATGGTGTCTCCACAGAGTTTTACTGAAATTACTTTCTATTCTTTCATCACCTTACAATTTAATGGTACAGGAGCAGGGCCCTCATAGACATGTCTTGCAGTTATCATCCATCATTGTGAAAGGGTTGCTCTAGATAAACTTTTTTCTCTCTCTCTCTGACCTTTTTAAATATTATATCTGAAGTTATCACTTAGATGGAGAGAAATCTCCACCTAAGGTGGTGGAGAAGAGAAAAAGAAACCGGAACTGGGCACTTTAAAACAGAGGTTCTTTAGCAAGGGGGGGAAGAGTTCAGCGGCAGTTACACAAAATGGAAAGGTAAATTAATATAAACAACAGTAAACAGAAGCATAACAATAAAAATGAAAATAGGAATTTAAAAACCTCTGAATATAGTGTCAATTACAAAAAGAATCAGAATATAAGGTCCCATTTCTCCCTGAAGTTCTGAAGGAGGAGGACGTGGCTTTTCTAGCCCACTTTTCTCATGCATTTAAGGGGCCTCAAAGTGGCTGACAAAGCTTTCTATTCTTCTCCACACAACAGAACGCCCTGTGAGAGCTCAGAAGAGAGCTGTGACTAGCCCAAGGTCACCCAGCTGGCTGTGTGGAGGAGGCGGAATCAAACCCAATATTCCCTAACCACTAGACCAAAATGGCTCACTGAAGTTTTGACCGAACAAATGTGACTTCACCAGGGATCTTAATAAATCAGCCCAAGGATACCTGATGAATATCATAGAGGAGTCCTTTGGTGTGGAAAAATGAGGGCTGTTATAAGGGACAACTATTAGTTGTGTGGTGAAGGACATTTCAGCAGATGAAGCCCACAGTATAGGTAACCTCTTCTGCAAATCCCACTACTTAATGAGCATTAATGATAGAGGAGCCTTGCTCCATCTTCTATAGGGCAACCCTGGAATCATGAAACTCATAACCATCCTCATATCATATCAGCAACAAACCAAGAGAACAGCACACATAAAAGAAGGGCAGGGAGGGCAGCTCTTCAACTGCTAATTTAGTCACAGAGCCCTGAAGCACACAATAGAGACTTGCTTTGTCAGTTTGTGAGTTACTGTTTCCTTTTGGCATTCCTAGACAGCAGAGCAATGAGGGATGTCTCCCCACCTGCTTGATGTAAACATAACCACCATTTCCATAGTTTTATATATCTAGTTCACAAGCGCTCCCTGTATGTTATACAGAAGGAAGGAAGGAAGGAAGGAAGGAAGGAAGGAAGGAAGGAAGGAAGGAAGGAAGGAAGGAAGGAAGGAAGGAAGGAAGGAAGGAAGGAAGGAAGGAAGGAAGGAAGGAAGGAAAAGATTTTCAGGACATGACTTTTTACATGTTATGAAGAACAGACAGAAATCATTTTGGGTTTTTCCCTCCCTCACAACAATGAAAACAAACTTCCAGATAAGCGCTGGCACTCGAATTTAAGATACAGATTGATTGATCTCTTTAATCTAATATTTGTTCATGGGGTGGCTGTTTTCTTTATTGTGGTGGCACCTGCTAGTGCAGTTACAGTGAGAAGCTTACTGTATGTCTATTATGAGTGCCAATTTGGGGCTCTGATATCTCAGCAGGTTTGCACGGCTTTGGGCTAAAGGCCAGCTTAAATGTTGTCAATCCAGAAGCATATTTTTAAAAAGAGCAAGGGGGAAACAAAAAAGGCGGGGAAGGAACTCCAGCAACACATTTTATTGCTTTTTTAAGCCAGAATGTAGAACTAGCAGGGGAAAGAAAAGCAGGGGAGAGAAGAAGATGGATTTCAGTCACACGTCTGACATAGCATCTCTCACATATTCTTCTCAACTTGATTGCATCTCCCATAACTTAAGAACACACTGCTGTGTGGGCTGGATGAGGCATGACAAATTGTGCAATATGTATAATATATATAAAAGCTGTTTCCCAACATTCTGTCCTGCTCTTCCAACATTCCGTCACATTCTCATGAAACCAAGGAGCAGAAAACAGACACCCCTTCGAAATGATGAAGTAAACGATGGGGGGTGGGAGCTGGTTTGGAACCATCCCAGTAAGACACAACTCAAGAAGCAAAATCCTACTGGCATTGCATTAGGGTTGCCATACACCCACATGCTTCCCAATGCAATGCAAAATGAGTTGTAAGGTTATTCCAGGAAGCTCAGCCTACTGATCTGATTCATGGGGAGGTATGGAGGTATGGACCTGATCAATACTGATCAGGCCCAAGCCTCCCCAAGGCTGTGAAGCTTACATGAGCTTCATAGCAACCCCCCCCACACACACACACACACAATCACTAGGAACAAATATCCCTAGCCTTGAGGCTGTGTGTGTTTTTGGACCATTGAATAGCAGCTCTTCTCACAACCCCAAAGGCTGGGAACTTTCACTCCTAGACATTGAACGTGTGGGGCAGCTGTTATTTAGCAGAGCTACCCAGTCGTTCCAGATCACAGAGGTGTGCAATATGCGTGCCTCCATAATCCAGATCAAGGCCCGTATTCCAGTTATAGACCCAATCTAACAGTTCTACAATATATCCTGATTAAGGGCTTCTTAATCCAGATCTGCCTCCATCTTGTGCATATGGAGCCAGACTAACAGGGCACATATCGATTAATATGTGGATAAGGAGGCCCAGGATCCAGACCAGAGACATTTTGCTCAAAACCTACAAGTAAGTGCAGATGTCTCTTACAAGACACATCTTAAAGCACATAATTGTGGTTATAATATCTCTCTTTCATCAACATCAGTAGCAGAAATGAAAGTTCCAGAGCAGTGCTGGGGTCAGTGAAGGGCTGAAATGTAACCCAAACAGGATGAAAATGTTGTTTATCCCAGGTCCCTGAATCAAGAAAGTTGTGAGATACCCTGTTCTGAACAGGGCTGAATTTGCACTTCAGCCCTTAGCATACATGAGCCAGTTTGGTCTAGTGGATAAGGAGCCGGACTCTTATCTGGGAATACTGGGTTTTATTTCACAGTCCTCTGTAAGCCAGCTGGGTGACCTTGGGCTAGTAACAACTCTCTTCTGAGTTCTCATGGCCCCACCTATCTCACAGGGTGTCTGTTGTGGGGAGAAGAATAGAAACTTTGTCAGCCACTTTGAGGCCCGGTTCCCATTACAAGCTTAAAACGGTTTTCCTAAACGAAAATAATAGAATCGGATGCTAACATGAATTTGCCTGATCCCATTACTTTCAACTTAATCGCGTTCAATCCAGATTCTGAGGATCATATGTGGCATACGTGACTCAAGGGGGGACACCAGTGGCTACTTTTTAAAAGTTGCTTTTCGGGGCTGCCGTGCCCTCTTCCTCCTGGCGTGAATGCGCCACCCACATGGGACCCCTTCATGGAGCCTAGCTGGGTGGCTGGCTGGCTGCCACTTGCCTGGATGGATGAAAAACGGCACTGGGCAGCCAGCTATTCTTTCCCCTCCTCTCCCCATTGCCCAGGGCACACAGCAGCAGTGGCAACACAAGCCCCCTTCACCCACTCACTCCACAGCCACAGCTTAAACATTCACACATCTCACTGAAACTTCAGCTGCTTTCCTCCCTTTTCCCTTTCTAAAGGTCAGAACTTTCAAAGAGCCAGAATTGTGAAGAATTGCAACATTGTTATCAGGTGTGAAGTGAGTGGATTGCTACAGTGTAACAGCTGCTTATGGGGTGGATTTTTACAGTAAAATCACTATCTTTGGAAGCAAGCTATTGGGGGAGGGAAACCCTAAACATGCACTCTCATCCCACTAAAACTGTACCATTCCCACAGCAAGAAATGTAAAGCATTTCAAGCACGCAAACCAGAGTGAGACCTGTTGAAATGAGTGTTAACATTTACAATGCTTTGGGGTGATTTAAAACGTGGAAAGCGTGTTAAGCCAACCTGACATGGGGACTGCGAGGATTGAAACCATTTTAAAACTGTTTTAAGCTTGTAATGGGAACTCGGCCTGAGTCCCCTTAAATGAGTGAGAAAAGTGGTGTAGAAAAGCCAAGTCTTCTTCTTCTTCAATTAGGCAACATCTGGATAGGTGCATCTGCAGTTGCAGGAAGTATTTACATGCTAGAAGTGCCCCCTGCCTGCCCAGAAGTTGCCTAATTATATGCTAGCTGTGGAGCATGAAATAGTGCTCCACAAGCTTACTAACCTTCCCCAGAAACTTACCTGTTGTGTCCAGCAGTGACCATCTGCACCTCTGCTGGACAGGTAGGCCAACGGGGTTGCTGTACAAATGCTCTGGGAGCTCCGCTAAACTCCTGACAGGACTGCAACCGTGAAATCGCCTCCCCAGGGAGGTTCACCAAAAATCTACAACTATTTAAACATCAGGTGAAATTATATCTTCATTCTCAGGCTCTCAGGAAGTATTTTGATTTTTTTCTGAAGACAACTTTTAACTAGGCTTCTTCCTTTTCTTCTTTTCTTCTTTCTTTTCTTTCCACACTGGCTTTTCTTTTTGCACCTGCTTTGAAGCTCGTACCAGTTTGAGAGCCAATGGTTTGTGTGTATGTCTTCTAAAAGCTCTGGAGGTTCAGGAAGATCCACTTTCGAAGCATACCTTGGGCATTTTTGCACTTTCCTTCCCATCAGCTGGGACAGGAAAGGAGTGCGATTAACCAATGTTGACTAGTGCTTGTACTCAGAGCGCGAGTCAATTTTGGCTGTTCCCTCTCCCCGGGATTTAATACTGAACTTATTTGATGGGGGGCTCGGTCCTTCTCTGGGCGCCGCCAATTTGGCTGCAGTGCCATCCACAACTGTGTGTGCGTCAGCGCCATCGCCCTTACGATGCTGACACTCTGTGCACACGCGGTTGTGTCTATGGTCGTCCGAGACTAACCTGGAGTGCAGAAGAAAAGCAAATGGTTGCTTCCCTGGATGCTTGAGGGAAGCTTTTGGGTAAGATTGGTTAACATGTGGAGCACAATTTCATGCTTCACACCAAATCAACAATTATTGCACTTCGCGTGAAGGTGGGCATGGTTGGAGGCTGTAACAGCCTACTCCATGTGCATATGCTCTTCACCAGAAGTTCAGTGCTTGTGTACTAGAGGCTGTAGTGTCAATAGGCCTCTTGTTATACCAACACAATGGGTTCTGTAGTACACCAGCACACAGAGGCTTACTGTCTGCATACTTTCATGGTCTGGTATACTACTCTCTAGCCTGATATTTTGGACTTTCTGGTCTGGTTTATGCTCCATCCTGTGTGGACAGGACATGTTACCAGGGGGTGAAGTGGGAAGCTTCCCTTATACTGCACCAAAAAGAAGAGCAGCTCCTACTACAGCTGCTGGTCCAATCCATCAACAACTGTGGAATTGCCCTAAATTGATTTTTAGAATACTGCCACTCTTGGAACCAATTCATTCAAGTGAGCAGGATTTTCAACAAGTGGTCCAATCTTTTACCACTGTGCCCAGTTCCAATTTGTCCACCAGTACAAGTAGGAGGAAGTTACATTTCCCATCTCTCAGTACAATTCTAATGCCCTAGTATGGATGGGCTCAATATGCCGCAAATCTGAATATTTTGAATCTTGCAAAACTCAGGCTTTACTTGTGCATCTCATGCGCATCCAAACAATGTCGGGAATGTAGGTAAGCATTTCTGTGACCACTTCCTGTCACTTAATCATGCCAGGTAGGAACAAAGTTGCAAAGGTGAAAGGCAGCCCTTTTGTCAGAAACTAAAGATGAAGCATCTATCTGCCCCATCGACTAACAGTCTCTTTAGCAACAAAATGTTCCATTTCCCCTTATTTGGAACTCCACTAGTTCCAGCACTACAATCCTAGCTTCTTCTTTACAAAAAAAAAAAAAGTAATTCCATATTGTAGTAAACCTAAATGACAAAAATCATCAAGCATATGTTGCCTAAGCCATATAAATATGCATGTATGTTAAAGACATGGCAGTAAGCAGGTGCACAGGAAATCTTCATAAAGTTAACATCTACTGCATTGGTAATAAACTGATGTTATCCATTCAAATACTAGTTGGGTTTTTGCAAACATTTTGCCACCACCGTTTTGTTTTAAGCTACTCAATAGCATCCATTCCCTCCTCCTCCCCCTGCCCGCTTTCCCTTTAACAAAGAAATAGAAGGAGTTTATTAAAGTATAAATGCTGTTTTCATCTTCCAGCATTAACTGTATTGTGTGTATCCCAAAGGTACTGAGCCAGTCAAAGCAAACAGCTGTGCCACCTACTTGCAACAGTTGTACACCCACCACAATGCACCAGTGGGAGGAGCAGGTTAAAGAAAGCCATAAAGCTGATGGTGTACCTCACTTAGCAGTTTTCTTTTCTAGCTCGGGGGAAATTTCATCCCTTCCGAGAATAGGCATCGTATGTGGAGCTCACAGCACTGAGTATTTTTTTTTTTTTTTTTGCAACTCCTCTCCTATAAACCACCTACTGCATTTTTATGTTCTACAATCACATGCACCAAAATAATGTTTAGCAAATTAACATCAAGCTAAATAAAAGGCATATCATCCAACTTAGCAGGCAGCATTATGTTCTTCTGCATGGAGGGCATAGTGTTATTGCGAAGCTAAGTTTCTTGCCGCTTCCTTGGAACATAACTGATTTGTTTCAGGAAGAAATGTATGCAAAACAAATTTAACAATAAAAGAGATTATGTATCATCAGTGGAAATGGCAGAAATGGAAATACAGAAATAAATGTTGCTACAGCATGTCCAGATGGTGGATTTCTTTGACTGCAGAAAGTTAGGGATCTTCCCTAAACTGAATGTGCTCTCAGCTCCATTTTTCCCTAGCCATTGTCCAATCTATGCAGGCAGCATTAAAATAGTGCAGTCTGCACAACAGGAATTGAATGATATATCTACTCCAGCAAGTGCGAACCATGTTCAAGAGTGATGGGAGCTGCAGTTCATCTTAAGGCCCTACCAAGAACTGAAAGAACCAAGTTGGTATGTTGGTTCCTGGAGTCCTCTATTAAAGAGTATCTATATCAATGGCCTTCATAATTTCTGACTCAGACTGGGTGTCCACTTACCTGATGAGGCAGCTTCTTTGGAGGTGTTCAGAAGGAGACACCATGGGCCTGTTCGCAATTGGCTTTTTTCTGGAGTATATCTCAGGATAGGGGTCTGTGGTCTGCATGCTAATGCAGTCTCTGGCAGGCCTCACTTCGGACTACAGCCTGCACTAGCATGTGGAGAGTAGGCCCCTATTCTAAGATATATCCCAGAACATAGCCAAGTGTGAATATACTCCATGGCTGTTCCAACAAGACACCTCCTCATTTTCATTTCAGAGCAAGATGTTCTTCAGAATGGTAATCTGAGATCTCTCCATTGAGGATGATAGAAATACACCCTCACAAAATGGTGCCCATGTCAATCCTTCCTGGAAATGGGGTGGCAAGATCACTGTGAACCCCTTTGTGCCACTGTGAGAGGAGATGAGGCAGCCACATCTTGTAAGAGATGGAGCTTCAGGCTACAGACAGGGAGGAATACATAAACATTTCTAACCATAAAAATCACTCTCTGCTAACCAAATTATATTGACTGTGCACACTATCTGAATTAGTTGTATAATAGCAGTCTAACATCATCAAATGTCACATCTTACATAGGAATCCATAAACACTAAAATAAGAGGAGGTATTTGTGGACTTGGGAGGAGACATGGGTTACAAAAGTTTATTTTTATTTTACTTTATTTTCTCAAAGAAACAAAAACCCTCAAAAAATCTCAGCAACCACAGAAAGTCGGCAGCTCCTCATGGAGGCAAAATATCCCCTGAGGGACAGTACCATGGGGCTGAACCTTGGAGGTACGTGCCACGCTGTCTGCACAGCTTTTATCTCTTGCAAATATCAAAGCTGGCAAATGGAACGCTGTGGTCGCACCGTCACTTTAAACCTTCTTCAGTCCGTTTTCAGGTCTGACTGCTCAGATCTTTTCCTTTCTATCCATTGTATTTGTGGACTTTCCATTCAGGAAAGTCCAAATGGAGGGTGGAAAGTCCACAAATACAATGGATAGGAATGAAAAGGTGTGAGCAGTCAGACCTGAAAACAGATTGAAGGTTTAAAGTGAAGGTGTGACCATGGCTAAAGTTCTCTACTTCCAAAGCTTCCAGATGAAACCCTTCACCAACACACAGGAAACAGCTCTGGAAGTCAGCCAGTTTCTGCACAACAGTTAAGGACTACAGGCAGACACCAACCACCATCATTCTGCACCAGTGATATCCAAAGGTAGCAGTTGCTTCAAAATGTTATATCCAGAGGTAGATCTGCCATTGACAGAATCTTGTTGAGCAGAAAAGTGAGTGGGAAGAGAGCTGCAGTGGAGGACAGTGGCAGTGGCCCTGACTGGATAGAACACTGTGAAATATGCTCCCTATACTGAAGATCTTACTTGTTGTAAAATACTTGTAACCATTAAAAATGGGAAAGGCTCCAAATTCCTTTGAAACGTCTTCTGCTCTCCCAGAAGCTCCTCCAACATCCACCAGTGGTGGTACATGAAATTGTGCACCACATGGGTCCCATTCCTTACCTTTCCCAGCTCCTGGGGGGAGCATTCACACCGCTTCCAGGACTGGGAGTCATCTGAGGTGCCATCCAAGTGTACTGGTGCATCAGGTGACCTGGGATGCTAACACATGTGTGCGGTGATGGAACTGGCACATGTGCGGTCACACCATTCACAGGGACTAAGATGGCAGTGCTTGAACACACATCCAGACCTCTGAGAGGGCTCACTTCCTACCTGACAGAGAAGCTGCAAAGGGAGTTCACAGCTGATTACTGTCAGTCAGACAGGAAGCTCAGAAACGGGGAAGGGAATTTACAGGGCGGTAGTTGCGAGACACAGTGCGGGTGATCAAAGCTGCGAAGTCTGCTGATTCTGCACCTGCCTGAAGGCTAAATGTGAATGGGACCCCAGGTGATGGCACCAGTGCATCATTGCCAGGACGACCTGGCAACACACTGTACAACTGCACCTGCATGGTCCGTCACATGTTTCCCCTGCAGAAGAAATGCAGATGCAGGACGCAGGGGATGCTGCAGCATGCACAGAACTGTTTCTAGGAAAGAAACGGCTCTGTGAAGTGCAGACACACTGGGTCAGAGGGTCCCCCACGTTTACTGCGAATGCAAGTGCAAAAAGGCTCTTTGAAACAACTAGATACATCAAATTTCTGTGGCTCTTCTAAGCGGTCTTTATTTAAGATAAAAACCTGCCACCCAAGGGATGCTTCTCTTCTGTAATCTTCCTCTTCTGACAGAAATGAGGCAACAGGTGTTAACTTATTAACAGCATTGTAGGAAGTGATGTGCTGTACTACAGGATACTTCTAAATGCCTTCTTAAAGGTTAGAAACAGCAGAGCCGCAAAAGGGATTGTCTTGCTGCGATCATTCACTCACCTGGCTAACAGTCTTGGGGAGAAACACTAAGCTACAACCATTTAAATTCTTTCCTTCATATCTTTTCTATAGTGGCTGCCTGTGTGACGGTATGAGATAACTCAATTAGTACAAGAAGATAAGGATATATTAGAGCCCTGTGAGGAGTATGTTCCTAAACCAAGTCCCTCATGGATACACGCATAATGGTACGATAAAGCCCTGGTTAATTATATTGAATAGGCAGGAAGAAAGTCATAGCTAATCACACTGCAGTTAGAGCTTTCTTTTTAGAAAGAAAAAAAAGGAAAGGAGAGCTCCATACAAGTTACTTGTTTCCTGTTATTCTTTTTCAGAAAATGCCAGTTCAAAAATGTTAAGCAATTCTCACCACCACCACCCCCATCACCATTGTTAATTCACATTTATTCACATAACATTTGTGCTCTGTGGCACAGAACGACAGGTCTTTATTGATTTACCATTTTTCTGCCACATCTATCACACTTCTCATTACATTGTTGCCACAATTCTATGCTTTCCTTGCCCCTGGCTCCTTGGTAGTATTTCCCTCCCTTTGCCTTCTCTGGTCCCTTGTTTGAAACGGAAGGAGAAAAGTAGAATGTGCTCACTTCCTGTCTGCAGACTAATGAGGCTCTGCCTGACCCACAGCACGTACCTTTACTTGCCTGGCAAATCTGCCTCTTAGGTCTGCATTACATGGACTGTTCCAGCCCATGTAATAAGTGTGGGCCATGCTGGGGCAGGCTAGCAGTTGCCCACTCCGAGGACTGCATGCATTCAGGCAGTCCATCATGCCCGAGCCCTGTATTCTGGACTATGGGGGACTGCTGTCTGTCTGGTATGGTTTTGGGCATCTTTAAAGAGAACCACTGTAAGACTGGGGCAGGGCACCATTTTGGCACCCTAACCCAGTCAGTAGCTTTGCCCAAAGCATTGTTACAGAGTTCAGGGGACTGCAAAAAGGGCCACTGTTCCCTGATGGTTATCCAACAGAGAAGTAGTCATGGGTCAGCTTTGCATTCTAGCCGTGGTCTGTATTTTAAGCTGACCTCTGTGTCGTTTTTGGCAGTGGATCAGAGTGTCTCACCCATCGAGCCACAATGGAGCCACCTCACTCCATAAGTGGGGACCCAGCCTAAGATTCTCTATTAATTTTTTTTTTTAAATGGACCAGCT
Source organism: Aspidoscelis tigris stejnegeri (assembly GCA_023333525.1). Lineage (NCBI taxonomy): Eukaryota > Metazoa > Chordata > Lepidosauria > Squamata > Teiidae > Aspidoscelis > Aspidoscelis tigris. The sequence continues at coordinate 32,477,184 of JALMGA010000008.1, forward strand.
TTTGACAGTGTTGAGGGGCAATGATTTAATGCCTCTAACCAGGACAGTTAAAGATCAGCACATGATCCTTGAAGATGATGGAGCACTCAAAATGCTTTTCATAACCTTGAGCATCTAATGACCTAGCACTCAGATGATCCACTTTTCTTAAAAAGTGTTTTAACATCTTTAGCAACTGCATTTTGGGCCACAGCAGCAAGGGGGAAATTTGTACTTTGCTATCTATCCATGGACGGCAAAAGTCGAAGTTCCCCATGCATGTACTAAGCACTCACCCTATTGAATGTTAGTACATGCCAGCCCACCACCCACACGTCCGCAGACTTACCTGGAGTGCAGGTACATGTCTGGGCACTGCCATCTTGTTTCTGGATGCCGGTACCATGGCACGTGCACTGCCACCATCACCAGGACAACCGTGACAAGCCACACATGCAAACGCACACTGACACCAGCACGTCATGTGACGCAGCACATCATGTGCCCCACCAGGCACTATAGAGATGCAGATGGGCTCACTGGTGGACATGACTGGACACAAGTCAACATGTGGTGCACAAATCATGTTCCACACATGGTTTGCTTCCAGTGTGCTCCTGCATGGAAGGGGCCATTTCTGAGTTGGAAATGGCGCCTTCCAGTGCAGATGCTCAGTCTGCGAGCACATTGGAATCAGACCTCAGGGCCAGGTGCAGAAAGGCCCAAGGTCAACCATCTTCCAGTGTCAGGGCCCACGATCACTAATATCTGCTTGTGATGCAGCTTTTTAAAGCAAAGAAGCTCGGCTATTTTAAAATCAGTAGGCACCTATTTGAAAGTAGTTCTGAACTTTTGGGGAGTGATTTCTTTTTTAAAATAGAAGCTTAAGACTTTCTGAAAATGAAGGCAGAGGCTCTCAGCATCTCAAGTGCTAAGACTTTGAAAACACATAAAACATCGTATCATCATCTTGTCACTTATTTTCAGCTAATCTTTGGCCCCTGTTGGCAAGATATGCACTTTTTCCTTCTCTCATACATTAAATTAGAGAGTAGAATGGTTTAGAAATATAAAAGGAATTACTGTTTTGAAGGGATGTGACAAAATACTTAAGGCTTAAAACCAACTTTTGATTTTAGGTTTTAGCTCATAATGAAAAGAATGCAAAATGCCGCCAACCTCTCACTTTCTGCCTCTCTTTTCTCACCCCTGTATCTTTTGCATAAGGTATAGGTAGGAAATGGATAACAAGTTCTGTTTTGCCTTCTTCCAAAGCCAGGGGACCCAACCGTGAAGCTATTTACAAGGAACAGCAGGGTTTGGACGGCTCCCTCATCTAACTAAAGGTAGCTTAAGGAGTTGTCAATTGAAAACAATGAGCTGCCTCCAAAGGTATCTTTTCAAGAGGTAGCAGGTGTATCCCTTCAAATCTTGCACCTGTCACACACGTTTCCTTGCTCGGCAACAATCAGAACGTGACAGTAACTAGCAGACAATAGGCCTTTCCACACCTTCATTTCCCTGAGAAAATGTCCCAAGGCAAGAAGATGTGGGGTAGATCTGGGATCCACACTTTGGGACACTGAATCTATCCCAAACCTCACCAGCACTTCCCTAAGCACCGATGAGGTATGAGTCATGGCAATGGTGCCAGTTGCCACAGCAACCTGACAATGCATGGCGCAATGGTGCCAGTGTCACTCAGTCACATGGACAGGAAGCAAAGTGTGACCTTTCCCATAGGGTCCATCCAGACATTGCTTACTTATTCCTCTATGGCCCTGTCCCCAAGCAATTTAAAGCCCTCTAAAAATCTTCTTTTGCCTCTGAGCGCCCCCATGCCCGGCTTTTCAACGAGCTTCCAGCGCTACAAAAGGAGGAAAATCCGCAAGAAAAAAAGTGCACTTTAAAGAAGAGTTCCAGTGCTCTTTTTTGAAGTCGTGGGTTTTCCTGGCAGCGTTTACCATGGGGACGCTCCGTGGCAAAAGGGGCGGGGATTGCTGCCTGCACACACAGCCATAAAACATTCACACGTCTCCCAGAAGTGCAGCAGCTTCCCTTCCTTTCCCTTTCTAAAGCTCAGAACTTTCAAAGAGCCAGAATAGCGCAGAATTGCAACATTGTTGCAATTGTTATCAGATGTGAAGTGGTGGATTGTTACAGTCACTGCTGCTCTACCGGGTGGATTTTGACAGTGATCTGTGAAAGTGTTGAGAGTGAATGAGTGAATGATAGTGCAGCCGATGACTGCAGCCGCTGCCTTTGCTGGCACGGGAAGCCATTTCAGGGGGCGGAGATCTGGGAGACGAACAGAGAACCAATAGCTATTTTTCCTTTGAACTTGGCATTTATGCGTCCTTATGCCAATCTGGCTCATAGCTCCTGCAGTGGACCTGAGGCAGAGAACAGGTTCCCCTGTTCAAGATCTCAGCAGGATAGAGGCTTCAGTTCGCTTTGGCTTTAAAACTCAAGCCTCTTTCCTGTCAGCCAAGATCGTGAAGTCTGGGACTTTCTCCATGCACAGGCTCAGCTCAGACCAAATCTTCCAAACCGTGCCCAGACTAGTTTTCCCAGGTACCAAATTTGGTCCAGGTTTGGCACAGGTTTGGACGATTTGGACTGCAGAAATTGGGCCAAATCTAAAATGCATGGAGACGGCCCTTGCTGAACCCGATTTTGGTACTGGACCAAACGTACATGGGGGCATGCCCTAAGGGTCCAAAGTTAGCAAGCTAGTTTAAGAGCTACAGGGCAGATTGTGAAGCATTCCTAACTCTCTTCAGCTTGTGATAGACACTTCGGGCTGCTTGCTCATAGGTCTGACCCTGATGGGCCTGCCCTGTTGAAGTACAAATCTCCAGAAGGTAATACATTCTACAAGGTTTATTTAGATCTGATTTTGAAACTTGATCTTGGAGACAGGTGGGAACAGTGTAATACCCTAGCCCAACCACAGATTTCATGTAATTTTGGATAGGAATCCTGTCTTAGATTCTCACTAATGCTGTGAGGAATAGAAATAATGATTTTAAAAAGAGGGAGAAGGACTGAACCTTATACCTTCATATTCTTAATTTATTCATTTAACAAATTGTTATACTGCTTCTCATATTAAAAAAAAAGCTCCCAAATGGATGTGCACATGGTTAACAGAATCAAGGCAAGCCTTGTCTGCAGATTTACAATCAAGAAGAATTTAGCCGTGCATGAAATGGTATTCTCGTCTGTATGAGATGATCCACCATACTAATACTTCACTAATATAACGGTGCACAGGCTGGCTACGTCTTCCCTTAGTGAGCTTTCTCATGTAAGGAAGTGGTTCCACCCCCCAACTCTTCTGATCCCTTCGTTCCATCACACACATATCTCAAGGATAGCAGGTGCAAGCCACAGGTTGATCTTATCCTCTTCTGAAGGCATTTTCACATAAAATAAAACAGGAAAGGCATAACGACTAGGTCCCATGCTGCTGTGCACTACATACAGGCTGTGGTTTGCTTTTATACTTGTGCCTGTAACGGTTCAGGTCTAAGCTAATCTTTTCCCACTGCAACCTGGGAAACACCATTGCAAAGAGTTTCAGTAATGTTCTCACCAGCTACTGCGGGAGCCAAACTGCATCCATAACATAGGAAAGGGGAATGATAAATGCTTTGTCTTTGATAGTTTGTCCTTAGCTGTGGCCTGTGGATTAAAATCTATCAAAGCAAACTTTCCACAAGGACGATAAAGAGGTGTAATAAGGGAATAAAACCACAAAAAACACCTTTATTTTAAAAACTCAGAAGAATATTAGTCTTCCTAAGCACAGCAGCTACCGTATAACAATAACTTACCACCTAATTGTTATCTACTGATTAGAAGGAGGGAGATGGTATAACCAGCTTATTAGAGACCAGTAAAGGGAAGGTAAAGCAAGCAAGATAGGCAATTCCTTTGTGTCAATCAAATTCCCTGAAGCTTCTCCAGTCCTACCTAGAAGCTGTCCATCTGGTCCACCACATGCCTTCATCGTTTGGAGTCAGATTTTTATACCCAAACCTTACTCCATGTAAATGGCAGGTGCTCTCATGACAGGACATCTCAAGATGCCCTCCATTGTTCTGCTAGATACAACCATCTCAGAAGGTGTAGAACACTGCTGTGACCAACCTTCTCATGCTCTTTACAAGACAAGCATATGAGCAATGGAATGACATAAGTCATATATAAACATACAAAAGTCTAGTATTATCATTTGTAGTCCATTTCAAGCAGTGGCTTGTGTGAGAAAAGCCATAGGAAGAAAGCAGGGGCTCTGGTGGTTAGTCCTTAGCCTTGGAAGGAGAAAGACAAAAGGAAAAAGAACATTTTATTTATTTATTATTTTATCCCACCCTATACCCGAAGGTCTCTGGGTGGGTAACAACATCTAAAATGTCAACAATAACAGTATGTATTAAAACAGTAGCATCGACAGTAGCATCTGCAAGTGGGAAGGGAAAATATAAAATGAGTTTAGAGAGCGTGAATGTCCCATGTGTTTTTGGCCTCAAAGACCTTCTTCAACAGGAGCTCAAAGCAAATCCCCTAATATTTTAATACTGGTTGTTGCATGAATGTCTAACTAGTTAGAAATTAGAAACTTGTGAGGTGCTGATTAATCTATTTGACAAATCTTTTGGTCTAGTAAGACCAGGAACTCCTTCTCATGTCCATCACCTGATCGCTGCAGCTAGTCACTAGGTGTGTGAAAACCACTGTTCAAAGGATAAAATGGCAGAAGAGAGGTCTGGAACTGCTAAATGTTTTATCCAGCAGGCTTGGGTATGGTTCACCTATGCACCTAGGGTAATTTGGGAGTAGGTCAGCACCTTGCAAATTGCCCAGAAACTCACCTCCTCACTCCACCATGTGGATGCCATCACCATGGATATGTCAGCAGCACACTTTGGCAAGACATCATGACAAACAGCAGATGTTGTACATAAGCAGTTCAGAATAAGCCTAATCCACTCACACTAGCATGTTTCTTCACCAGAGGTTTTGTATTGGTGAGAAACATACATAATTGCCAGATGTGTCCTAGGCTGTAGAAATATATGAAAGATCCATAGCATAGTCTTCTCTGTATTATGTTCTGTGTCATAAGCTGCTGTAGAATGCTTGTGGGCTCCTGGAGGCATATGGAGGCATGGTGGTCAGATGGAGAAGTTCTGAGAAGGATCATTAGGAAGCAGCTTCGGGGAATTGGGACCTTGCAGCTAGCTTAGACTGGCTTGGGGCCAAGCCAGAACAGCCCCTTTGTGACTGTTTTATGGTCTTTTGCACAAGCTACATTAAGCAACAGGAATTGCAACTAGATGACACAGCATAGGGCTGCTGCAACTCTTTAAATGTTGGGTCAAGCTACTAGCATTGGGGCCTTGAGCTACTTAGTGTGACCAAAGCCACCAGTTGGGTTCAATGGGTGCAGCTGTCTGAGGCCAGCCCTGGAAACAACAGCGGCAGGTTTAAGGTCACTTCATTTAATGACTCAGTGCTTGGCACAGAGAGCTCCTTAAATCAGCCAGAATGTGAAACCATTTGCTGCCACATGCATAGGTAAATTTGAACAAAATGCATTCCAGTGCCTCTAGTACGAAAGGAGCACATGCTGTTTATGAATGCATTTTCACAGAGAAAAGGAAAAGGAGCTTCTTTGAGAAATACTTTAATTATGTTCTTGGTGTCTGTGTCGTACGTCTAAATAATGTTTCTTATGTTTTGTCTCATTTTCTGATTCCTGCGAGGTTCTCCTGGGACATTAAAACAACTCATTTGTTATACCAGAGTTATAATCTGCTAGTATTACCCATTTTAAATCTTGACATTCTGCAGCTACCATTATTAGCAGAGCTAAATTACTTAATAGTTAGCATGATAGCAATGCTTTTGAATATGACTTATGCGTGCCATCCATGCCTTTCCATTTAATGTTATACATCATCAAGTATTCTCATTGCAAAAAACATGGAATCTTGACCTTAACTCTAAAATTGTGGTTGTGGTTATGTTTGTGGGGGTTTTTTACCACTTCTTTTCAGAAGTCTAATATTTCTATTTTCAGTGAATAAATAATTTTTTTTCTCCTTTTAATTCCATAACCTCTTCAGAGCAGTTAAAATTATGTTTAAAAACTCATTAACTTTGACGAGATATTGATGATGCCAGCAGTTAATTATAAGCCAGCTGGTGTTATGGCAAAAATTTAAAAGTTAGACATTACAAATTTTGCTTTTTTACTATTCGGTAGACAGGAGAATGCATGTTTTAATTCTGCCATGACTTGATAATGAATGGCCTTGAGCTTTTTGGAGGAAAGACCGGACACAATAGTGATAAATGAAATATTTCATATCCTCAGCAATTTTGGTCATCACACTTCAGAAAGGATATTGTGGAACTGGAAAAGGTGATAAAAAGAGCAACCAGAATGATCAAGGGGCCGGAACTAGGAATGTGCACAAATATTCGTAACGTTCAAAATTTTTATGAATTTGGCCAAATTTGGACATTTGAATTCAAATCAAGTGGGACTCATATGGGATTTGTATGAGATCTGTATGCATCCATATGCATTTGTATGGGATTCGTGTGGGATTGAACATTCATATCAAATTCAAATCCCACAGAACATTCGAAGGAGTTCTGTTTGAATGAAAATAATTTTGTTGCGTTGAGACCTGAGAGGTTTAACCTTTATCTTCTGCTTCGGAATGCCCATAAGCAATTGGTAGGCCACTGTGTGAGGCAGGATGCTGGAATAGATTGCAAGATCCAGCAGGGCTCCCCTTATGTTTTTATGTTCTTAACATCAGTGAAATCCAAATGTGAGTACACACTCACTTGAAGGGTAAGAGCAGCAAACAATCAATATTATCCTCATAATTTCTCAACCCAGTCTTTCTGCAGATCTATGGGAGATTCCTCCATTCATAGATCACCTGAAGTTATTTATTTCTATGTAATCTAAATATTGACCATTAAATCTGCATCCAGACACTGGTTACTTATACCACTATTTTTGAATATTCCAGAATACCTGTGCTTTATTCCAGCCCGTTCAAATATAGAGGAATAAATAACCAACATCTGGATGCAGATTTAATGGTCAATATTTAGATTACTTAGAAATAAATAACTTCAGGTGATCTATGAATGGAGGAATCTCCCATAGATCTGCAGTAGCATAAATAAATCAGATCTCACATCCATTGGAATATTCGTTTGAGGAGTTTGATTATGCTCATAATTACTAGGAAGGAATGGGAAGAATTCAAAGCAATACTTACTGACTCGCCACATCAGGCCCCATTCACTCATGCATTGGACAAATCATGGACAAGGCTAGCAGCCAGAAATGGTGCCCAACCTGGTATAGCTGTAGACTATATAGCTGTACAGCTACAAATCTAAGAAAATTCATATTCATTCAAATAGATCCCCTTCAAATGATATAGGATTCTATTCAATACGAATGTATTTGTACAAATTCATATGAATAGCTGATAAAAATGCATACATATCCATACGTATCCGATATGTATCCCTTAACTAAACTGCTCTGAAAGCATCAAATCCAACCTGAATCTACTTTGAATCTGCTCTCAAAGCACTTTTGAATGCACTCTGGATCCATTCGTGTACATCCCTAGTTCTTGGCCTACAGAGCCTTGGTACTTCCTCCAGGGAGTCTCTGGAAGCAGCAGGAAGGACTGAAGTAGAACAGGACAACTGAACACAGACAGCCTTATTCTGCTGCTGCCCAGCTTGGGACAGGTTATTAGTTGCATAACAGAGTGTACTGCTCTGTCCAAGAAGAAAGGGGAGAAGCACCCCACCTGTCATACATTACCTGGGTTATTGCATCAATTGTAATATAAAGTTATGCCAGAATACCATATTTGAGGGGGGGAAAGCATGGAGATTTATGAGCATTAAAGAAAGCTCATAATAATTGTAGAGATTACCAAGTAGAATTATAGGGAATTTCTGTTGGTTCTAGAAAGTGATGCTTATATAAGGAAGATTTAGTGTTCCTGACTACAGAAGTACAGATTTCAGTGTCATATCTGTGGCTCTCAAAGAAACTATTTGACTTCAAAAGATAATGACTGCTTTGTGTAAAAGAAGGTGCTGCGAACATGTGAAGCCGGCAAAACTACTTCAGTTCAGAAGAATACACAAATTTTGCAACAATCTAGATAAAAGATTCCATGAAGACTACCACTGAAAATCTGACACAAAAAAATTCATATGATTAAGGAGCTGTTGCCGATATAACAGCAACTAAACTCTTACTGAGACTACCACAACAGATTAAATATATGTAAAATGGCATTGGACTCACTCTGATCATTGCCGCACATCTTCTTAATGTGGTATAGGAAAGAGTCTACGGGTGCTTCTGCACTTACCAGGGTAAATCCAAAACTACTACATTCAGATTTAGTAAATCCGGTTTCCGGTAGATCCAGATTTACTAACCCCGGTTTGCTGTAGTCCCGGATCTAGTAAATCCAGATGAAGTTAGATCCGTATCTATTAGATACAGATTACCAACAGCCCTTCTGTCTGCACACGCAGTGGAAGGAAGTTTTAGATCCGGATTTGAAGAGGGCGCTGTGTGGACACACAGCACCCACATCAAATCTGTGCTCTGGAGGCCCTCCTCGGCCCGCCATGATTGGCTCTGCCGGAGCTGAGCATGGCGAGCCTGGGGACTCTGATTTTGCATCTCACCCTTGCCCCAGAAGCAGCGGATCACCGCTTCTGGAGCCAGGAGGCGCTTCACCAAAACTCACCCTAGCCCACCCGAGGGAGAGTGTGAGCGATCCCCTCCTTACCTCTTTGCAGTCGCCGCGAGGTCCTAGGAGGAGAAATTTGGCTTTTCTACCCTGCTTTTCTCACCCATTTAAAGGGACTCAAAGCGGCTGACAAAGCTTTCTATTCTTCTCCCACAACAGACACTCTGTGCGGTGGGTGGGGCTGTGACAGCTCAGAAGAGAGCTGTGACTAGCCCAAGGTCACCCAGCTGGTGTCATGGGTGAGGGCGGAATCAAACCTGGTATTCCCAGATAAAAATCCAGCCCCCTAACCACTAGACCAAATTGGCTGTATGCTGCATTTGCACAGGATGGACATAGACTGGACTAGAGTTCTCAAATTGGCTTCCAAGTCTGAGTTACTGGTAAACCTCCATATCAAGGTCTACTAGAGTACTAGAGCTGATATAGCAGACCATGGAGGTAAGTGGACAGCACCATGCTTCATGGTGTAATATGCCATGAGGGAGCCATTTCAGCATGAACTGCAGGACTGGTGCAAGGACTTGCATAGAATAGGTTGTCCCAAGGTGGGTGGGCTTTTTCTGCACCAGAGGAGCAACCCATCCCAGCTTGGGATGGGTTGAACATCCTGTTGCGGAGCAGCCCTCCATGTGGCAGGATAGCCAAGGTTAGTGCAAGGACGAACACTTGCTTGATAAAGCAGACAGCCCATAGCTCAGTGTCAAGGCATTTGCTTTGCATAGAAAGAGGACGCAAGTGAAACTCCTTGCCATCACCCACAAAGGATCAAATATCTGGTGTTACAAGTTATAATTGAAATGTTGTGGCACAACTATCAGAGCACATTGTAACAGAGAAGTGTTTTTCTTTTTTAATGCTGTGCATTTTAATGTGCTTTAGCCAAAACAAAATTTATTGCAGGCAACAAGAGATTCTTTTTCATAGATGTGCAAAAACACACCTGCAAGAACACTTCGGTGATGCAATTTTTATCAGGCAAGAATCTTAACCATCTTAACCAGGCAAGAGAAATAAAAACCCTTACTAATATGTCATGACAGATAGAAACAGTAGATTATCAAGAGACGGTTTCTTTGAAAGAGTATCTGGACAGCAACACTGATCCATCTCCTGAAGATAAGTTGATTGTTAGCAATTAGCATTTTGACACAGTACAACTGGTATATCAAATGAGCGGTTAAAGAATAGTAACAGTGATAACACTGGTTAGTGAAAACACGAGCAAAGTGCCATTAAGCTTGCTGTAATACCATCTACTTCTCCAAAGTTGTTCTTATCTCCAATGCAAATTGTGATGACGGTGATGCTACCCAGATGGTTTGGTTCAAGACAGCTAATTGACATGCTTCATAACCTTGGTGTGTGTATGTGCTCAGTATATGATGAAGTGAGAAAGTATGAGCTGCTAATGCTCATCAATGCCCCAGTTGCTGTCTAACCAAGTGCATTTACATGCCTGATCCTGACACAAATGTTTGCACCTTAGACGGCTTTGGAACATTTCATGTTTTGAGAAATATTCAGAGTGTCAAGCCAAGAACAGCTATGAATCGTGTGGAAAAAATGTTTTACATTGTAATCTCAACAGTAAAACCAGAAGCAAACAGAGTTAAAGATTGGTAAGGATCTTGGAAACCATGGCTGTAAAGTGTAAGAGTGGAGGATTTGAATGCTGGTACCAAACAAGGACAGGAAATGCACCATGAGTTCCCACTACTTGCTGCTGGAATCACAGACACGCATCCTTTCTCTACAGTAAAATCCAAAATCACAAGTTGAAAGCAGATTATTTCGGTCTGAAAGGCCTTGATCTGGATCAGTCGATCTTGACTAGGGGTGTGCACAAATATTTGAAGGCATTTGAAATTCAATTGAATCTGCCTGAATTTTGAGATCTGAATTCAAATCGAATGTCCATAACTTCGAATTTAAAGATTTGAATGAATTTTCCATTTTGGATCTATTTGTTTGAATTATCCGGACATTCGCATGAGTACAGGTTTGTACATGATGCATACTTGCAGATACACATCTTTTCTGCATCCATATGCATTTGTATGAATCCGTACAGGATGAAAATGGGTTGCATACAGCATTACTACAGGACGCATACAGATGTGTATGGATGCGTAATCATGCATGTGGGCACATACGAATGTTATCGACATTTATAAGTGCAAATTTGAATTGAAAATTCAAATGAATAGATTTGAATTTGCTTAATTTGAATCAAATTTGGTTGAATTAGAATTTTAAAGATTTGAATCAAATTGAATTTTCGAGTACTCGATTCGAATTGAATCCCAAAATTTGCATTTGTGCACACTCCTAGACTTGACTGGCATGGTCTGGAACAGCACTGTCTACATGAAAGGATTGTTCCAGACCAGACCCTGAGATCTGTACAAGAGTTCACCATATTCATTTACTGCTGGACTAAGCAGCTTCATTCTGCTCAACTTGAATTCCACTGCAGTTTGTAAATAAGCCTGCTCTTCACTTTGTAGCATTATGTTTTTTCTTTAAGGTCTGTAAAATATGTATTTTGGTTTGCTAATTGCCTGGTTTCTGTGACAAAATATTCATTTTTGTAAGAGCATGCATTTGTTACTTAATCTACATATGTCCAGTAACATGCGCATTTTTGTGTGCACCGAAAGGGAATGCCTTATCTGCAATCAACACAAAGTTATCACATTGCTGAACATTTGTTTTGATGCTGTATTTGCATCCTTGAAACATGTTTGATTCACTGTAATACTTGCTTCAGGAAGATTTCTGCAAGAATATTACACTGGAAACTCTGTTATGTACATAAGTATATATCCCCACTATTCAGGTTATGTTGTCATATTTGTTCCTAAGAGAGAACACAAAAGATCTATCAAGGAGAAAAAAACCAAGGTTTTTCTAATATGAGATAACTAAAAAAGAGTGCCCTGATGCCAAAAAAGGGGGAAATATACACCCTTTTATACAAATAATGGTAAATTTACTAGTAAAAATATTATATCTTATAAAAGTTTATAACAGTATACAAAAGAGGATAAAAAGAATGGTGTATAAAAAACAAGAAAGGAGGTAACAAATAGCCAACCATACAGAAACACCAATCCGATACTTCTCACGAAAGGCAAATAAACAGTAGCGTTCAGAGAATTTTACTGTGTCAATAATGGGGATCTAAAGCCAGATGCGTTTCGACAGGTCATCTTCTTCAGTGGCTTTTTTCGATCATCCCAAATGGTGATGACTCCTTTCATCTATGCCACAATGGGCTATAACAAATACACCATACGTACAAATATTTAACAAAGGCAATAAGAAGATTCTCTGAATTAAAACAATGTAATGCTATCTTTCTTTAGAACTACAATGAGATTGTTCCTAATCCATGCCACTAATCTCACCTGTGACTACCTATCTCAATAGGTACCATTCAAGGCCTTAATATCTTTCAGTATGAATCTCCAAAGAAGATCACTTATGACAAACACGCCATTAAATTTTTGGACATCTTGGTTGGCCTATCAGGAGGCTCAGTCACCATAAACCTCTATAGCAAAACAACAGATGTAAACTCCTTCCTCAGGTATGATAGCTTGCACTTGGCCTCTCTAAAGAAAAATTTCCCTTTGTTCTGAGTTTTTGAGATGAAGACCATATTTGCATTTACTTTTGCATTCCAGTACAGGGCAGGGCACCCAGTATCAGAATAAGTAATCCATCACAAGCAGACCAGATTGTTCCTGCTGCAGAATAAGGCCGTCTGCAATGTGGGGTGGCCTGTTCCATGTGGGCCACCTGCCAACTCCAAAGTGTACATTGCTTTGGAGCCAACATGGAAGGTCTCCAAAGCTCCAAAGGTCAGAAATGGAATTCCTGGCCATCAGAGTTCCTCGGAGAGGATTTCAGCAATGTATCTTGTTGCACCACTGAAATAGGCCCCACAGAGGCACACCATCTACAAGCCCCCCTGGTCTGGTATGCCACTTGGTTGAAATGTGTCTGGCCTGCTAGAGAATCTCTTTAATTTTTCTACATGGAGTATACTCACTGCACGAAACCACTTCCATCCTGGAAGCAGCTCAGCAATGCCAGATCATCCTCTGGACAGATAACTGTGGAGGCCTGGCACATGTCCCTCCTGGCACCATAGAGGTGCAGATGGGCTCATCAGTGACCATGACTGGACACAAGTATTCCACACATAGTTTCTTCCAGTGCACTCCTATATAGAAGGGGGTGTTTCTGAATTGTAAATGGCCCTTTCAAGTGTAGATGGTCTGTCTGGGAATGCGCTGGAAGCAAACTACAGGACCAAGTGCAGAAAGGCCTCAGATCTTCACTTCCCTGGGAGGATTTCCCAGGGAAGGATTTCCCAGGGAAGTGAAGGGGAAAATTCACCCAAATCTATGGACTGTCTATGAAATATACTGATGTTGATTTCTTGAGTACATTGGTAAGCCTAGAGTGTAGGGATGTGCATGAATATTCAAAACATTCAAAATTCTATCAAATTCACTCAAATTTGGACATTTGAATTTAAACATTCAAATGAATTTCAAATATTTTGAATCATTTATATAAATTATTCGGACATTCGTATGTAGGGATGTGCACAAATGTATTTTTGCATTCGAGTTCGCTTCAAATCGAATATTCAAAAATTCAATTCGATTCGAATTTCAAAAATCCGAATTTTTGAAAATCCAATTCAGATGCAGATTATCTGAATCCATACTTTCAAAAATCCAATTCGTATCCAGATATACAAATGTCGATAAGATTCATATCTCCAGTATACGAATTTGCACAAATATGTATCCCGTATGCATCCCATATGCATCTAGTTTTCATCCCGCATTATATGCGCAAATACGTATAATTTTCACACATATTCATATACAATAGATATCAATCTGTTCATTAGAATTATTCAAAAATCCGTATCGGATTTTCAAAAATCTGAAATTCATCCCAATGAGTAAAGTCAGATTTTTGAAAATCTGATTCAAGTTCGAATGTTGACATTCAAATGATTCAAATCAAATTTTTGAATTTTCAAATATCTGTGCACATCCCTATTCATATGCGTATGGATACATATGCATTACATCAGTGGTTTATATGTCAAAAGTTTGGGATACGCAGAAGTTCCCGCCATAATGAGTTGCGATATGATGTACGATGGCCCCAGTTCCCATGTAAAAACTACGATACGTGCCTATTTCTTTCCGTGTTCTGTGGGCGCAGCTAAGCATGGTGCAGTGGATATTCCCACGTGATCCCCACCAAACTCCGCTGCAATGCATATCCCCACCAAACTCTTCCCTGTACCCCTGGGGGTACGCGTACCACACTTTGGGAAACACTGCATTACATACATATTCGTATACATCTTATTCTTATGTGCACACATTTGTACCCGTATGAATAAGAGGTGTACGGATGTATATGAAGACATAGAATGTTGTCAACACTTGTATCTTCAAATATGAATCGAATATTCATAAGAACAGATATGAATGTATTCAATTTGAATCGAATGTGAATGTATTCAAATTTTAAACATTTGAATCAATTCGAATCTTTGGATATGTGATTCGAATCGAATTGAATGCCAAAAATTGCCTTCGTGCACACCCTACTAGAGTGGTCTTTTAAAAATATAATTGTTTGATTATCATTTGCTTGATATGATAATTGTTTGATTTATAGTTGGTATGTGCTTTTATGATATGGACTGATTTTAATAAATTATAGTGTTTTGCCTAAGGCTATTTAATCACTGTATATCAAGGCTTTTCTGCCACTGATAAAGCAAGGATTTCCCAGTAAACCTTCACCTCGTACTTGTTCTATTTTATTTTCAGAATTAGGTTAAGAATTGGACTTTTGTTTTTCCCCATTTAGGATCCAGCTTTAAAGGTTCTTGGGTTTTATCCCCTATCATTTTTCTAATTTTTGTAGCTTTTTGCATTCTTGGAATTAACATTTGAATTTTTTGACTCTTTTTATAAACCATCCTGCGATTTTGATTGAAGGGTGGTACAAAAATACCTAAATAAATAAATGCATGTGGCTTTCCCCTTTGGGGAGATTTTTTTGATGTACTGAGAGAAGAGGTCAAGCTCCTTGCAATTTTAACACAGATGATCTGCTGAAGGAAAAGTAAATGTGAGAACAGTGGAGTCAGAGCCGAAACAGAGAGTACATTGCTGTTACTAATGCAAAATAAAATAAAATACTGCTGGGCAAGGCAGCCTCCTAGGACAGTTGTCTTGCTGTTGCTGCTTCTTTCTGTTTCATTCAACCCCACTGACTGCGCTAATCCTAGATATTCTATAAAAGCACATAACACCTGTGTGCCAGAGACTTAAAGACGTTTGTAATCTGCTGCTGATCTATTTGGAGAATGTGCTAACTGTCAGTTTCTTGATGTATGGTGGGTTGGCGGCGGGGGGATAGAGAGTGACTGATTCCATAGCAGAAGCCGTCTTTAATTTCCTCTGAGCTTTTACCCTTTCAATCAAAGGCATTTCTGACCCCACGCTATTTTGGGTAGAGTAACATCAAATATTGAAAAGTTAATCCTGCTTTTCTGTAAACTTGACAGGCTGCAGTATCCATTTACCTGTCTAATAATTTTTAGCAGCCACCAGTTTTGGCAACTTAAGTATTTTCAAGACATGAGTGTCTAATACACCAACAAATAATGACAACCAACCACATTAGTGAAGAGGAGGATTTTTATTTTATTTTTCTCGTGTTGGCATAAGCACAGTAATACATGCCGACATTGTAAGAACAATGCTTTCTGTCAGTCAACTGGATTCTCTTTAAGCTTCTGACATGTAAGTCACATTGAGAGGTTATGCATTTCACAAGTGGATTTATATATAAATACTTTCTCTGGCTTTGGTTCAGTGCAACAAAAGAATTCCAGCATTACTCTGTATTTGTATTTCTGCACTGACGTGTTTTGATATAAACTGCAGGCAAACCTAACTAAAAAGTGCCATATAGTTTGGGAACAAACTGCCACTCTTCCATTCTTCATGAGCTGTCAACATTTTTTCTTTTTTTTGGTTTTACAAAGAATCTGAGGCCTTATCTTCCAAATCACAAGGTGCGTGCTGTCTCCAGAGCAACTCAGTCTCTGAGAAACCTTCCTGTTGTCCATGAATCCTTGTCCTTCTCCAAAAATATTTGTTAGAATTTGCAGTTATCATCACCCTAAACCTACATTTCAACTTCTAGCCCATATTAGTGCCTGTTGTTTTCCACTATGGAACAAATGGAACCCCGCAACTCTGGAATATTTATTTTGTTTATTTTAGATGTTAGTTCAATAATTTCCCTTCATTGAGCAAAAGGAGGTTGTCCCTGGCTTCAGACCCCACATGCCTCTGTGACTTAGTCAAATAAAACACAAAACAAATAGAAGTGAAAACGTGTGAGGGTTGTGATCTGAAAATGGACTGAAGAAGGTTTGAAGTGATAATACTATTGAATTGTTCAAATTTGTCCTTTTTAGGGAAAGGCATCACTTGTGTACAGGAGAAACTCTGTATTGGAGAGTAGCTAATATTTGAAGGATGCTATTTAGTCTTAACAGTGTTGCAGTTCCACAAATATTACAAGATGGAATTTATTGAGTGCCAAAGCTTTTTATCAACAAACAACTGGAAATAATCTGGAAATACTGATAAATCTTACTTTATTGTTCTTTCGTTGTGTTTGCCTTTCCCCTTTGTATTTGGAAAAGCAGTCTTAACGTGAAGGTGTGACCATGGCTCAGCTGCGCGCCAGTTTGATCTAGTGGTTATGGAGCTGGACTCTTATCTGGGAATACCAGGTTTGATTCCACACTCCTCAATAAAGCCAGCTGGGTGACCTTGCAGTGGGTTTTGCTCTCACTTTCCCTTGTGCTGCAATTTCATGGTGTTGTCCAATGGTAGGTATGCCCCCGAAAGGGTGGGCACAAAGACATCCTTTTCCCAGAATACCACCTCCTCAATATAATCTGGACCACAATGTGTGTTGTAAATGCTACTTTATCTTTCTTCCCCCCCTTTTTTCCCCCACTTCAGTGGAAGGAGAAAGACTGGCCGAGGCCATATGTTTTTTTTCTAATTTACTATATGTTTAATGGCATTAATCTTGCTCTCTCAATGTAAGCATTGGTTACTTTTGGAGGAGAACGATAGAATGAAATTAATAGCACCCAACATTGCTTTGCACAACTTTGATGGGTCTAGCTTAGGATATGGACATACTGTAGACAAGTGCACATAGGTTAATCACTTAAATAACCTGCTTGCTATTTCCACTGAAAGAGCAACTAAATTAATTCTGAATGATATGTTGCAGTGTAGAAATCATATGTGCATCCTTCTCCACTGTGTCCTTTACAATTCCTTTTGAAAGAAAGGTATGTGTTAGGTCCTCTAGCAGACTTAGAAATGTATCGTTAAGTCAACTGAATCACTTTTAATAGGAATTATAACTCGGATCACAGATTTCGAGCCAGCCTTCATCATGCCTCTTTAATTCTTTTAACCTATATATATATTTACTGCATGGATAAAGATGCTCTGAACCACTGCAGTCTCAATGAATTCTACATGTCCCCAATGGAAAAAATCCACCCACACTCAAGACTCTGTTCTGCTATGGTAATGAATATACTTTCTTGCAAGGCAGTATATGTACACTAACTCCATGCTTTTCATAGAAACTATAGCTTTCGTTTGAAAAATAGTGGACTTTTTCATTGTTATATTTATATGCAATGACCTGAACCATAGAAATGGGTGTTAAATGAAAACAGACCACTCTCGTAACTTAATCCACTGGATGTCTTTCATATTTTAAAGGTGCATTGGCTACAAAATTCAATAAGAATTTGCCATGTGAAACATGCTTTATCACATTGTTCCTATATATTTGGGTATTAGAAGAAGAGTTGGCTTTTCTACCCCGCTTTCTCACCCATTTAAGGGGACTCAAAGTGGCAGACAAAGCTTTCTGTTATTCTCCCCACAACAGACACCCTGTGGGGCTCAGAAGAGAGTTGTGACCAAGGTCACCCAGCTGGCTTCATGGAGGAGAGATGAATCAAACCCGGTATTCCCAGATAAGAGACCGGGTCCCTAACCACTAGATCAATCTGCTTACTGAGTGTGCATTTCAGATACACACTCAAAATTATTGTAATGGAAGTATTTATCTATCTGAAATACTAAATGAATTGGGGAAAGCTCTTTTATTAGTTTGGTGCTTCATAAACCTGGCATACTATGGCACTACCAAGGCTGATTCTGCACTGGCTGGTGTAACCCAGCAATCACCAAAGCAATCTCTGATTCCAATCAATATCATCTCTAGTGTTAAGAGACTAAGCTTATTTCAGAATACAACTTAGAAGGGAGACAAGGACAGGGGAAAGAGGATTCTTATTCTTGCACTTTAAAAATACTGTTACAATCACAGGACTTTTCTATTCACACACCACACACTACCCCTGACCATCAGTATCACATTGTGGTGGGGAGGATGCCATTGAATACAGGAAAATGCCCTTTTGGTGACAAGGGAGCAGGACAAGTGCAGGTCATTCACCACACTGAATGTGCCATGGAGGGGGAGGGAAGATAGGCAGACCCTACTCCCTTATGGCACATTCACAGCACCATAAAGACACAATGAAAATATTGCTAAGATATTCAGTAGAAATAAGCAGCTGGTACAGAAACTGCTAAGAGCGAAGTATTTGTGAAGAGAGGAATGTATACTTCCTTCCATTTGCTCAGTCCTATAATTAAATTTAGGCACAAACAGTCTTCGAAAAATGAGTTGTAGATAAAGTGCATATGCTATACAGATGGAGCACTATTTTGCAAGCATGGTGGGAACATTAAAACCATAGTTAGATCCAGATCTCCAAGTAAAAGGGCAAGATCTATCACTCAAGTGATGGATCAATCAGTCAGTCATCAATCAGTCAGTCATCAATCAATCAATCAATCAATCACAAGGTTCGAAAACAAAGTAGTCATAGAAGTAATAAAATTCAGTACCACAGGGAGGGAAGAGTTAAATGCTGAAAACAACATTCTGCACTGAAAACAACATTCATTTGTTCGTATTTATATCATACCCTAATTCTAAAAGAACTCGGGGCATCTCACATCTAAAACAATAATTATGAATTATTATTCATTTAAAACGTTTATATACCACTTATTCATGTTGAAATCCCCACAACAACCTTATGAATTGAGTTAGGAATTAAACAGGAAGTGTCCAAAGTTCAGCCAATCAGCTTCCACCAGTCCTATGTTTAAAACACTACTGTTAAAATGAACTTGAACATGCTCCAAAAGAAGTACTGAGCATTCAAGAAATTTGTTGCTGACCAAGACACATTTTCAGCTTCTCTAAGGCAATTTCCAGGTTCACAGAAGAAGAAGAGTTGGCTTTTCTACACCCGCTTTTCTCACCCTTTTAAGGAGACTCAAAGCGGCTGACAAAGCTTTCTATTCTTCTCCCCACAGCAGCACACCCAGTGAGGTAGGTGGGGCTGTGAAAGCTCAGAAGAGAGCTGTGACTAGTCCAAGGTCACCCAGCTGGCTTCATGGGGGAAGGTGGAATTGAACCTGGTATTCCAAGATAAGAGTCTGGCTCCCTAACCACTGACTAGACCAAACTGGCTCACTCCTGGCCTTAATCAAGCAATTCAGAATAGCATAGCTGTAAGCATGTCCCAACCCATCATTGGAGCAGAAGAATGCTTGTTCCTGACATGGAAGATAGAAGGAAATTCATCTGTTTGCCCTGACATGGGTCATTTCTGGAGCCCAGAAAATGGCACCAGGTTCTGGATACCACATGGCCTGCTCTGGCTGCCACTGCCTGCCTATGGAGTGGCAACTGGAGTAGGTCAAAGCCCTGAAACATAAGGTAGACCACTTTGAAGCGGTCTTCCTCTGGAGCATTCCCAGGCACAGTTTTTGCACTGAGAGTACACCAGCTGCCAAGTTTATGCAACCAGCACACTCCTTGGGGGCTGCTCTGGCTAGTGGACCCTGTGGTTCAAGGGGGCAGCTGATGCAGTCCAAATGGGCCATGCAGAAGCTGCCTAGAAAGGTAAACAAAAGCAGCCAGTTTCAACAGCCTCAGCACATGGAGCCCTTTGATGAGGGCAATGGGAGAAAAGGAGAGGCTCTGACTGGAAGCCTGACTTTGAGTGGACGAACTGTGCTTTGATTCACTCTTAATCACTAGAATGATAGCATGACTGCCAAGCTTGCCCTTGCCCTTTTACCACTGTCTTTGCAGTTCTCATCTGTCAGCTCTAGAGACCCAGTTTACAATACTAGTGGTGCTTTATAGAATACTTGCTAATGGTCGTATGGCTCAGGACCATCTTGTCTGGGGGAGATCATCAGTAAGAAATTACTATGGGCCCATCCGCATGCTAAAAATAATCTGAAAGGATTCCGTGTCCGCCTCAGGAGCATCCGCACACAAAGCCCTAATACGTGGCACATGGGAGTCAATACGTGTTTTAAAAAACCCACTTCGCAAGTGGTTTGCGTGTGAAATAAGGGGCTACCATGTATTGTCCTGGTGCCATGTAGATGCTCCCGGAGGGGATGAATAGGAAAATAACCTCGCTCACTTGCTCGCTCACTCTGTTGGTAACGTTACCCCCATTTACATTGCTGGGAAGACAAAAAGTTTGCGCTGAAGCAGATGAACTGTCAAGCAAATGTGCGCACATTTGCTTGACAGTTCATCTGCTTCAGCGCAAACTTGCTGCCTTCCCAGCAACGTAATTGGAGGTAATGTTACTGGCAGAGCGAGCGAGGTTATTTTCCAATTCATCCCCTCCTTGTCCAATAGGAAAATAACCTTGCTTGCTCACTCTGCCGGCAGGTGGATGAGGGGATACTGCAATGCTCCTCTTGCCACCATTTCTGCTGTTACATGGGGACAGGCAGTTACAGTTGGGATCCGCGTTGCCCCAAACCACATGGGGACGCTTTATTCCGGGTTACAACACAGATTTTTATCACATGCATCCAAATCGCATCAGCTGGCTTGCATGCGGACATGCCCTATGGTTCTGTCCAGACTTCACTTATATTTGGATACTGCAGAATAAAGCATGGATATTCTGGAATGTTCATCCTTTATTCTGGAATACCAAAATATAACAGAATAAGTAACTGACGTTCGGATGCAGCCCAAAAGATCTTAAAATCTGAGGCATTTTTGCACTTCCCTTCCTGTCCACTGGACGGGAAAGGAGTGTGATTAACCAACATTGACTAGCGCTCGCACTAGGCATCCTAGTCAACTTTGGTTGTATCCTCTGCCCACGATCGAATACGTACCTTATTTGATCCTGGGGCCGGTCCTCTTCTGGGCACTGCAATTATGGCTGCAGCGTCCTCCGCGACTGCGCATGTGTCAGCCTTGACAATGCTGACGGTCTGCACACACAAAGTCGCATCTATGGTGAGTCAATTGCCAACAAGCTTCCACAGCACCTCAAATGAGCCCAAAGCACTAGAAGAGGTGTGGATGATCACACCACTGGATGCTTGAGGTAAGGCTTTGGTAAACATTGTTTAGGTGCTCCACACCTAACGTTAGTTTGGTGCCCCACACCTAATCAACAATTAGTGAACTTCTGGTGAGGCAGGCATGCTTGGAGGCTGTAACAGCCTACTTCACATGCAGATGGTCTTCACCAGAAGTTCACTAATTCTTTACTAGAGGCCATAGTGCAAATAGGCCCCTGGTTTGATTGGCACTGAGTGAGGCTGTTTTTCAGATAGCCCAATCCAGAGCCATTTAGGCACAAATACAACACAGTATTGCTTTTACTATCCAATAGGAAGTGCCAAAGTCTGCCCTAAAAAGAATCCTACACAAGGATTTAAAAAATCTGTGTGCACAGAGACAATGCAGACAAATGCATTATCATTGTGTTTCTGAATTAAAATGTGCATTAAGCTTCCTCTCCCCATCTCCTCTGCCTATCATCATGGTAGAGATTTTGCTAGCTGTACTAAGAAAAGGTCCATGTTATTTCTGAAACAAACAATGTGATTGAACCGAAGGGGGAGGCATGATTGTTGAAAAAGCTGCAAAGATAGATGAGTTTTCTTTTGAATATGATGACGGTGATCACTTTCACTTGTCTATACCGTAAAAACCATGGAGGGGGGAAGTAGCCTGCAATGTTTTTTCCTTGCACATATGTTTTTCTTTGTAAATGTGTATTTAATGGATGGGTGTTTCCCTTGCATCTCACTTTGCACAATAGGACGCCAGCTCAATAGCTATTATAACAGCACCAAAAAAAAAAAAAACATTGCACACCTTTTGGAACTGTTTTGGCTTCTATGGATGGCTTAATTATGGAGAAGGTTTCTAAGAGACCTGAAAGTACAGGTATTTGTTTTGGTTTGCCCATAAAAATATGCCAGTAATTTTATTATTTAGCTTGCCCTGCTGACTAGCACAGTAACCCACTCCTGTTAAAGAATATACACAATATAAAGGCTTGCTAAGTGCTTATGCTGTTTTTATAAGCAGAAAAGTCAATAAGCTCTTGACTTTGAAGGTCTTGTCATCTCTTTTGCAGTACCTCTCTGCTGTTTAGAATAAAGGCTTGTTTTTACTCAGTATTACATCTTTTTAAAAAGATAAAGGCTATTTTAAGAATTGTCTAAAGCTGAAATTCACGCTGGAAAAAGAAACAGAAGATGAATGGTTGGTAATCGGGGTAGTGTGTGATCTGTTTATTTGGTCACAGAAAATACTGACATGTATCTCAGCAATTGACAGGAATAATAATGGCTTTGTGTGAAATATAAAGTACAGTTTAGCAGCTTATGGTGTTATTTATTAGAAATGTAAAGGCCCTGTGTTTGCATCTTTGATCCTGCTATATTTATGTGCAATATTTCAAATACAAAGAATGACCACATTCATATCTGTTGGAAAGTATCACGGGTTTCCCTAATATTTTACCTTTCCTGTACAGAAAGTATAGTTCTCCATGGATTGTTTCTGAAGGAAGCCTGTTCCCAGGTAGGCATGACGAGAGTGATGGAGGCAACTTCTGCCTAATAGCAGTCACTGTGCTGTAAGCCAATATTGTAGGGATGGGCACGAATAGGTTTTTTGACATTTGATTCATAATGAATCAAATGTTAGAAAATCTGTATTTGTTCAAATAGATCCCCTTTGAATGTGGTAGGATTCTATTCAATATTAATGTATTTGTACAAATTTGTACAAATATCCAATATGTATCCGGTACAAAAGAATACTTATCTGATACATATCCTATAACATATCCACACTCTTAAAGCATCAAATCCAATCTGAATCCACTTTTAGGGTGTTTTTCCACTGTCAGAAAGTACCCATTTTTGCACCCATTAAGGACCCATTTGGATGTGAGCCGGATGATCCCATTTCCACCATGGCACCCATTTGGGACCTGATTGTTTCAACTGCCGCTGGGGAAATCCGGATCAAATGGGTACTTTCTGGCTTTTAATCCAGATTTTCTGTAGACCCCATTAATGGGGTCTACAATGGGGTCTTCAGGCAGAAAATCCAGATTAAAGAGAGCCTGTTTCCATGCTTGTGTGGCAATGGGGTCTAGAGGAGGCTAGGGGGAGGGGGCACCCAAGGGGGGGAACCCCAAAACCTAAGCTTCAAAGTCATTTCAAAGTCAAAATAGCTCCAGAGCATCTTTGAAGTCTGGGCTGATCTTCAGAGTGAACTTGGAAGTGACTCCGAAGTGACTCCGAAGTCACTTCAAAGTTCACTCTGAAGGTCAGCACAGAATTCAATGGAGCTGTTTTGCACAGACTTCAAAGTGACTTCGGAGATTGCACCCCCTTTCCCCCCTAAATACCTGGGGTGACAAGCAGACCCCTCATGGGTAGATCTGGATTTCCAAATGGGTGCTCCAGTGTTTCCATGGCAGGGAGGCTAGCACTCATTGCTATTGGGTGCTAGACCACCCATGGAAATACATTGGGTATTTCCCTTAATCCAGATCTACTAGATCTGGATTAAGGAATGTACCCATTCCTTAGAACCGGATCTTCTTAGATCCGGATAAAGGAGCACGGTGGAAAAACACCCTTAATCCACTCTCAATCCATATAGAATGCAATCTGGATCCATTGCAGATGTGACTGGCACAGCCACTTTCCTGCCTCCCCAGTTTAATGAATGTCTGAACTATTTGTACGAATGTCTTAATATTCTATTTGTGTATGAATGTCCGATTTTGGACAAATTCAGACAAATAACAAATTTTACAAATATCTATGCACATCCCTACAAGATTGTTCTTACCCTGATCTTTACAGTAGTTGCCATGTTGACAGGTGCAGTTCTCAAGGTCACTAAAACATTGAAGCCGGGAAATCTACATTCCACACCTTCAATGTTTCCATCCATGACTGTTTTGCTTCACATAGAACTGTGCAGTTTAACTGGCAATTTTCAGTATTCAGACAAATAGGGAGGGCAATAAGGCAAGTGTGCAATGTGTAAATTGTTAGGAAGGGTTGCAATGGAGCTCTTCCTATCATTCTGCTATTATTGCATCATAGTGAGTAGGTGCTCAAAGAGTGCAGAACTGTGCTGTAACAAGAGTGCATCAGGTCAACCCCATGGTGCCATAAAGGGTTCCATGCAAATCCTACCCACGCTATAATTGGAGAACTTGAGGCATGCCCCTGAGCTTATTCTCTTGGCCTTCAAAGGCTCCTGTCTCTCATCGGTTCACTCTGTGGAGTCCCTTGAACCTGCAAAGTTTAGTCTACTGTAGCCCTTGATTGTCTAGGGAGTTTTTCTTGAGCTTGTACCCGATTGGTGAGATCTGTTATCCTTGAGCTCTCTGTAAGCCAGTTTGGTCTAGTGGTTAGCGAGTCAGACTCTTATCTGGGAATACTTGGGTTTGATTCTGCACTCCCCCATGAAGCTAGCTGGGTGACCTTGGGCTAGTCACAGCTCTCTTCTGAGCTCTCACTGCCCCACCTACCTCACAGGGTGTTCTGTTGTAGGGAGAAGAATAGAAAAGATTTGTCAGCATGCTGCATCTGGAGCATGTGACCAGCAATGCAGGTGCAATTACAAGTAGCATTGCTTGGTTGCCCCAGCAATGGTGCTGCACAGATCCACTGGTGCCCTTGTGGGGACTCCACGAACGCCACTGTAATGGTGATGATTCCCATGTAGTTGGTGCATAGTTAAGTGCTGGCTAAGTTACAAACACTGTCGGTGTCTGCAAGTGCAGACATCTAAAGCACTCCAACACTTCACCTCCCAGTGAAGTTTGCCCACAGTGATGCTTCATTCACCTGCTACCTGCCTTCCCTCCTTCATAAAAGTTTCACAATTGGATCAACTGGGTTCCTATCGTTAGAGAAAAATATTAAGGGCAAATTTGTCTTGGAGACAAGTTAATGGATATTAAGGTATATCAATGTGTATTAGAATTGATGCTTAGGGACAGCCTCTAGGTTGCAGAGTAGGGGTGTGCACAAACACAATTTTTGACATTAAGTTTGATTCTAACCAAATATTTGAATGTCCTAATTCGTACAAATGGAGAAAAAAATGAATGTATTAAAATTTGAACCAAGTTGAATACATTTGTATCTATTTGTATGAATATTCGATGTGTATTTGATTATCCGAATGTCGACAACATTCATATGTACCTGTACGCATCCAAACATATCCCGTTTTTATCCCATACACATCTCATTTTTATCCTGTACATATCCTTACAGATCCATATGGATACGAATAAGGTGCATATGGATAAGAATAAGATGAATATGGATGCGCATGTAATGCGTATGTATCCGTACACATACGAATGTCCGAATTATTTGTAAGAATAATTCAAAATATTTGTATTCGTTCAAATATTAAAAAAATGAATGTCTTGACATTCAATTCAAATTCATATGCCCGAATTCAAGTGAATTTGATCGAATAATGAATATTTTGAATATCCTTGAACATTGCTATTGGAGAGACTATTTACAGGGTGCTGAGATCAAGTGAAGGTTTTGCTTTTGTCTTCTGCTTGACAATGCCTGAAGCAAAAGGTAGGCCTTCTATGAGAGAGAAATATAGACTAGATGGGCTGTGGTCTAATCCAACGGGGCTCCTCTTATATTCTTATGTTCTAACAACGAATATTAGAAAACAAACCTTGCCAACATTAGATGATTCTAACACTACTGGGTACCCCTTACCTCAACTGACCTGAAAACTTAAACCTGTTCAGAACTCTTTATCTGTGCCCAGACCTTTATGCTAACCATTCACTCCAACATTGTTGGCAGCTTCTGAAAATTCTGGTTGAGAATTGATGTTTCGAGGTGGCATCTAAAAATTAATATTGCAGATGTCAGAAAAGCATCCTGTATTTATGCGTTCAATTTCTAATCCATCCTTTTCTTCAAGTTTCCAGAGTAAGTAACAACAACAAAAAATTAAACAAACAAAAATCCAATAATTAAAACAATTAAACAGCTGCTCGATACACTAAAATGCTTGAAAAGATATTGATACAGATCTAACTGTGCAGGATACCATCATGAAATAAGCATGTGAATGTGGGAAAAATAAAGCAGGCAGTATTTGTTGTAATCTTTGATCATCATAGTATTCTACAGTTGACAGTTGGACACCCCACCCCCCGCTTCCCAAATCCCACCAATCAGCTGGGCTTCTATCATTAAGGCAGCTAAGCAAAAGCAAATCTAACAATGAAGGTTTTAGAAAAATAAAATCAGTCAGATTTTATCAAGATCTTTTGATCATTATTGTAATCAGTCTACAGCTGACAGTTAACAGTTAAAATTATCTAACAGCTAAAACAACAAATAATGAAGAACATGTCAGGTATTTTACTCAGAAGATTCTGATAAGAAGGGCATGATGATGAAGCAATTAAAATATGTAAGGCCATTAGCAGCAACAGCCAGTGGGTACAGGGGACTTAATGCAGTAAATCGGTACAATGTGAGGCCTAGCCGATTTCTTCCAAACTCTGGTATGTCACACCCTCTACTAGGCTGTTCCGGTCTTGACTAAGGATGTGCATGGATACAAAGTTTCTTACAACAACAACAACAACCCAACCCATTCATGCACGTTCCTAGTCTAGACAAACAAAATGGTTGCCTAAAAGGGGATATGAATAAACCGTTCTCGTAGGTTTGCCACCAGTCCATCCAAGGACCTCTGAAACACAATGTGTGCAGAAAGGAGGACCATTTCAGTCACACCCCCGAAACGAGGGGCCCTGGAGCTCTGAGGCCAAGAACTCTCACAGCAAGCTTCAAATCTCACACAAGTTTCAGAGCAACACAGAGTGGACAGCTCTTCAAAGTATGTCAAAATTTTCCTGTAGGAACAATTATAGCTGGAGTGGTCCAGGCCCTACAGACTTCATGCAATGAGAGACAAGTTTCCTAATATAAGCATCAAAATGCAGATGGGGGCAAGGGGGGAATTGAAGGAAAACTTCAGATCAGAGCTTCTCTTATCTGTCAATGCCCTAAAATAAGTACTCCATGGTCTATCACTGGGCAGGTCCACATTGGCCTGTATACTGGACCAGTAGGAGCCTCCATTCTGCAGGCAGTGCAGTCTAAGAGAGGCCTCACCCACTTGCTGGTCCAGTATGGCAACCAGTGCCCACTGACCTGCAATCCAATATACATCTAGTCATAAGAAAATCCACTATATCAGATATGCAGCTGCAGAAAGTTGCAAGTGCCCCAAGTTTGTTCTGAATCCACTAGAGTTCACTGCCTGCAATGCCGCAGCTTTTGGAGAGCAATTCTCCTATTTACTCAAATTTGGCTTAACCTGAGCAGCAACTGTCTTAACAGCATTTCATTACTGTGTCTCGGATAATGGCAAAATCTTCATGTTTCTTTCATGTGCTATCAAGCATCGCAGACTGCAAAATATGTGTGTTTCCATGGCTTCTTGCAGCTATAAAAACACTGAGGTTTTGTTTTTTTTTTAAAAAAATCCATTTTACAAGAATATACTTTTTTAAGTCTAAAATCAACAAAATGTATTCACTGTCTAATTGGGTTTTTTCGGGAGACATTCCTCTTTTCAGCTAAGAAAGATATGTTCTTTGATGTCTTCATTAAAAGATATCTTGTTTTTTTTTGGGGGGGGACTCTATATGTATTAAAGGTACTGTAAGCTTTTGTCTCCCAACTTTGACTGTTCTTTTGTGCCAAGTATGGCATTTTAAATATGTGTTATTTCTAGCAGGGTTTAGGTTGAGTAACAAGGTGAATATTATTCTTTTAAATCTAGTTTAGACAGTAGAAGGAGCAAAGCCAGCTGAAATAAATCATAATTGCTAAACAGGATTAAGTTTGCATTGACTTCACAGAAGTCTAAAAGAAAATTCTGAAATTAAAACACCACCCCAAAACAACCCCCCACACGCACACACACACATAGCATCTGAAATATACTTTGATTGCAGCTTTAAATTCTGGATCACCATTGTCCACAATCCCAGTATAACAAGTCAGTGCTCGCAAGACAATAACCTTTATAGTCCTACATTTTCACTTGGTGCAAATTATTTATGTTCTCCATGTTACTGCTTTCTTTCCTAAATAGCAAATGTTTTCTCACTGTGAGAACCATGTGCCACCAAGTGTGATGAGCCTTCAAAATGAATTACATCTCCCACGTTTGTAAATTAGGACAAGTAAACTTAGCCACTTTGCATACAGACATTGCGTCCAGTCCCACAAAATTCTCTCAGTAGTCGGATGACATCCCAAGCAAGGAATAGAGCTCATCTGGGGAGTAGACACATATGGAGACTAGATTACTCAGAAATGGGTTCAGTTCATAAGCAAAAAAAAAAAAAGTAAGTAAGTAAAACTTTCTCAATTATTGTATATTCAAGGAGCAAGAGAATCAGAAATTTCCCTCTAAAACATCTGCTTTCTTGCAACCACTTAATACAATTCTGCCTTAGAAGTAAACCAACCAGCAAAATCCCAGTACAATAATCATAATAAGTTAATCCCCCAGTGCCTAAGGAAGGTGATGAAGCTTCTGCTTGGCTCCGTTCCTAACAGGTTCTACATATAAGTAGCAGCCTCTATATGCCTCCCCTCATTCGGGGGTAGAATGGTCCAGGAAAGCAAAATGTGTGCCTTCTATGAAGCAGATCGAGACCAAAAATCTACACAAAGAGCAATAAAGGCCAATTTCATTAACCAGCTGGTCAAATTTAGTGGTTATAGAATCTCTGGCCAGTCTCACCCATGATAGCTGCACCCTTCCCCACTGGACAGGGTTGCCACTGTATCCCACTCAAACCGTTGACTGCTCACAAGCAATCCATGAAGCGTTCTACCTTGGTACACTGGACCAAGGTCAGCATATAGACAGCACACAAAAATGTAGTCTGGTATCAAGCCCACTGCCATTTTACCAAGCATCAGGACACCAAGCATTCTGGGCACCAGCCCTGCAATTTTGAAGGCTGTGAACTTTCATACTGCAGACAATCCTAGGGTTAGCCTGACCCACAAAGAGTGGACCACTGTAGCATGGGATAGCCCATACAGTGCAGAAACGGCCATTGTGTCTACGCAAATGTCAGTTCACTGCTATATTCACACTAGTAGTGGCAATATCTATACTGAAACCACAAATAGCTTTGGATAGTTAGTCTAGTCTTAGGCAGGTAAACAAAAGTAGCATGGTAGTGAAGCAATAACTTCTCATGGTCATAGGTGACTGGTGTTCACTGTGTACCTTCTTAACAACTGTCCAAACGGATTGTTGTCAAAGTAAATTGCACAACAATGATGTTCAGGCAGGCACAAAGTAGCAGTCATTGGTGAGTTAGGCTGCCTCCAGACATCACTTACCTATTCTGCTATTTTTGAGTACAGTCAGACTCTGCTGATCTGGTAACCATGGCTTCAATTATCCATGCTGACTGGACCAGGACCCACCCATCCCAATCACAGCCATTATTAGGCCTACCTGAGTCTTCCTGGAGGTCTGGAGCAGTGAGAAATACAGCATGAAATCAGTCAAGATTTCTCATGATTCCTGTGAGTTCTCATGGGATTTCAGAGGAATCATGGGAAATTTAGTGCAATATCCACAGTTTTTAGTAAGTGTGGTAAGGCTTGGAACCTGTCCCCCATGGATAGCGGATATGGTCTGACTATTCCAGAACACAGCATTTCCAGGATTATTTTACTTTGCCCAGATGTTAGGTTGATGTGACACATTTTAGCATGTCACACAACAACACAATACTTTAAACTGGAGATGTCAGGTCTATATTCCAGGGCTGTATTGGGAATACGATGATTGCATGCGTCAAATCAAACACTGCCTGGAGGTGGTAATGGGCTGGATGGGGGCCAATAAAGGGAAGCTGAATCCAGACAAGACAGAGGTGCTGTGTGTCACAGGGTCTCGGGTCCAGGAAGTTGGGAGATACCCTGTTATTGATGGGGTTTCAATACCCTGGAAGGGACAGGTGCATAACTTGGGGTACTCCTGGACTCCACACTGATGCTTGAAGCTCAGGTGGATGCTGTGGCCAGGAGTGCCTATTCCCAAATAGGTCTGGTGGGGCAACTGAAGCCTTTTTGGACAGAGATGACTTGGCCACAGTTATCCATTATTTGGTAACCTCCAGGTTGGACTATTGTAATGCACTCTGCATGGGACTGCCCTTGAAGACAGTTTGGAAGTTGCAGCTAGTGCAAAATGCAGCTGCCAGGGTACTGACTGAGACAGCTAGCCAGATGCACATCACACCAGTCTTAAAAGAACTGCCTTGGCTGTCAATTCACTACTGAACCCAATTCAAGGTGTTCAGTCTGACTTACAAGGCCCTAAATGACTTTGGCCCCAAATATCTAAAGGGACACCTTCTCCCATTCTGTCCTGCCCATGCCTTAAGATCTGGAGGGGAGGCCCTTCTGGTTGTCCCACCACCTTCATCAGCTAGGCGGTTGGCCACTCAGGAGAGGGCCTTCTCAGTAGTGGCCCCCAGACTATGGAATAGTCTCCCCCTCGAGGTGCGTCAGGGTCCGTCTCTGTTTATGTTCAGGAAGGCGGTGAAGATGCACCTCTTCGCTCAGGCCTTTGGCTAAATGTTGGTTATCTTTCCCCCACTGCAAACACTACTGTTTTAACTGATATTGTGCTGTTTTTATCGTGTTGGTTTTTAAATGTTCTAATAGTTATTATTGTTTGATATAGGTTTTTGAGTGGATTAAGTGGATTGTATTTTGGCAAGGTTGTTACCTGCCCTGAGACCTTCTGGCATAGGGTGGGATATAAATATAAATAAATAAATATTCCAAAATAATTTCAGGTTTTGACCCAGTCCAGATGCTGCCTTTGGTATAAAGTCAGTGTGAGGGTGCTTTTTTTGTTCTTGTATTAAAACGATCCTTTGGTTATAGAACGGTTTAAAAGTATTCAGCTTATGCTGTGACAATTTTCTAAAAATATATTTTATTTTCTCTAAGTATGTAAACACGTATTAAACAACACAAAGTGAAACACAAACCATTCAAATCATATAGAACATGCAAACAAAGTAAAAGAAAAAACACCCTAATCCAAGTGTCCCCTTCCACTTGTCACCTGTACCCTATTTTTTTTTGAAAAAAATCTTAAATTAAGGCCTTAAACAGCATCCTTATGTTCACCATCTAAAAATATCTTTTCAGCCGAATCTAGGAAAGATCTCCTGTTCAATTCTTCAATGCACAGGTTCCAATTGTTGGATGCTTTAAACTTCCTCCAATCTCAAATATTTCACTGAAAGGTATTACTTTAGTCAGATTCAAGGCATATTTCCAGTTGCGCACTATACATTGTTGGGTTACCGACACTAAAGGATATAATTGTTTTTGTTCTTCTGTTCCAATATTCATACCTGAAAAATCGTGTAGTAAGAATGACTCTCACTGACATTCACAAGCCTCGTATTTATGGGCACCATCTGAGTAAAACATAACCCTTCTCTCTACAACCAAGAAAGAAGGGAAGCCTTATACTTCCATTGGATCCCAATGTTCCATTTTTCCCAGCCTGTTTCTCAATAGTTCTGTTTCCAATGGCATTTCAAACACCCTTGCTTTTGCCACAGAAGATTAGCCTGGCTGTGCATCCTGCATCCTTTGTAGACACCTGGAGCAAACACACTGCAATCACTCCTGCTCTATTTCGTGCTAATACAGCTGATGCAAAAACCTGAGGATTATCATCTCCCCCAGGATGTAGCAGAACATCTTCTAGCACCACACTGCATTTAATGGCAACCGATTGTATACAAAATTTGGTAATTTGCAAAGGGTCTCCCAGTCATTAGTGAGAATTAATGAGGTTCTGCCGTAATAAAAGCTTTCTTTAAGATACAGAGTTTCACTCAAACATATGGGATTATAAAAGTAAATTTGCGTCTCACATAATCTTATGCCACATTATAAAGCACTAAAAAAGAAAGGAAACACCCACAGGTCTGAACAACTTTATTTTTTATGCAAACCGAGAGTGCATCACAATGCTTAGCTGTCACTTTTTCTTAATCGTAGCACCAGGTTGCCTTAGGGGAAAATGAAGCTTTGCTTCACCTTGCTATTATCATCCTACCTTTCCAAAATATGCTTGCTTGCCCTTTGCGGGCTGAAGAAGTGCTGGTGGCATGTAACAGTTTTGTTCCCCATCTATCTTAAACTGTGATTCGCAATGATTTGAATGCCAGTGCAAGAGCCATGGAAACTTCTCTTCTTTGGCAACTCAAAATACTGTGTTACTTACGCCCAACCCAGCACAATTTTTATCATCATAGCCATCATCTCTTTTATTATGTCTCGGACTTGAAGAGTCCTAAAAGCAGATGTAACTCATGATGACCTGACTTCAATGGGAGAATGAACCAGGTGGCTAATTGTCTCTCAGACAAATACACTGATAATTAGTAGGAGAACACAATGGAACAGAAGCCTAGCCACCAACCTTTATTTAAGTTAAGCAAATCGGCGAATGAATGATGCAGCTGCATTGCGCTTTGGAAAGTTAATAACGGAGCCATACTTCATCCAGTCAATCGCCACTCGCCAAAGCACGCCCTCAGGACCTGTTTATTGATGACTTTGACATTGGGAATACAGAAAGTACGTGGAATGCTACTAGGTTTCAGCTGGGAATGGTTGTGTTTGAAAACTCCATGACAGGTTAATGCTCAATGTCGCACCTCGGGAGAGTGGGTTCAGATCCCTTTAGGGAACATTCATGTTAGAAGTGTCATTTTGGTTGCCATTTGTCCACGTTATGAAACCAAACAGAGCTGGCAGTCTCTCTTCAGGAACAACCTAGGAATGAACAGCAGCAGGGGTTGACAGTTGAGATCAAATTGCATTGGCAACGATGCCGCTTGATGCTTATATATTCCCTGCCCAGAGTATTCCTGGCTCCAGTGGCTGTTACCCATTCCTCATCTTTCACAAATTGTGATCCTCATCATGGACATAATAAAAAGGAAAGAAAGACATTTAAAACTATGTGTATTCTTTAATTGTCTTCTTTTTTTAAAAAAAATGTAGATGTGAAAGGAAGAAAAAGTAGTTATTGCCACTGAAAAGAGAGACCAGCAATAATGTACTTAGAGCAAAGCACTATAATATTATGGATAGAAGCTAAGCGGGAAAGCAAACACTTTGATGTGGCTCTGAATGCTTTAAAAATGAGAAAAAGGCAACCATAGCAGAATTCCAGCAGTAGTTCCTGCTTGTCATGTCTTGCACTCTCAGTGACATATTCCACAGCACACACCACTTTGCAATAGTAAAAGGGAAACAGGCATTAGTAGACTTGTTTGGCAGCCTAGAAGTATGCTTTCACTTGGAGAGGGGAAAAGCTTTCCCTATCAAATTTATTCCTTGTATTTTTCCTCAGTTCATCAGATGCAAAGAAGACAATGTGCATGTCCCTTAAACAGGATAATGACCTTCCAGTGAACACTGAAATTTACAGTTGCACTAATATTCGGGAAGTTGTAACATTACTTGCGTATCTGCATACCATACCAGATGGCCATAATACAAATGATTCAGAACTGACAAGCTCAGTTTCACTGCCTTATAAATAGGTTGTAGGCTCCTGGATATTCTTAAGGTACAAACTTCTCCTTTATGATGTGTTTGTCAGTTTATGCTTAGTTAGTGCATAAACTGGTACTCTGATCATCCTGAAAGCATTTTTTTTGGGGAGGGAGGGGAATGAGTTTTGAAAACTATATCTCACTTCACTGTCTTGCCACAGCACTGTGAGGATGTTCTTGGACTCTGCTGACACTTGAAGGTCAATCAGAGGCCGTGGCCAAGGGTGCCTATTCCCAACTCCAGCTGGTTTGACAGTTAAGGCCCCTTCTGAACAGAGATTATTTGGCCACAATTATCCATGCTTTGGTAACTTCCAGGCTGGACTATTGTAATGCGTTCTATATGGGGCTGCCCTTGAGGATGGTTCAGAAGCAGAAGTTGGTGCAGAGTGCAGCTGCCAAACTGCTTGACTTGGATAACTGGCTGTATGCACATCAGATACCTTAACTGGCTACCAATTCGTTACCAAACCTATAAGGCCCTAAACGACTTGGGCCCAAAATATCTAAAGGAATGCCTACTTCCCTACTAACCTGCCCATGCCTTAAGATCTGTAGGGGAGGCCTTCCTAGTTGCACGACCATTCTCAGCAGCAAAAGGGGTGGGTACCTGGGATAAGGCCTTCTCAGTGCTGGTTCTCAAGATTATGGAAAAGTCACCTTCACTGTACAAATTTAGGAAGGCAATGAAGATGAATCTCTTTGTCTTAGCTTTTGGCTAAATGGGGATACAGCTTTTTCTCCTTACTTTCAGGCACTGTTATTGTTTTACTGAGTTCATCTTCGTATTTGGTTTTAATGTTGTTACCTGCCCTGAGACTTTTGGGTATAGCATGGGATAAAAATGCAAACAAACAAACAAACTAGAGTTCTTGAATGGATAAAAAGGAACAGGCTACCTACATCCTAAACAGCCATTGAGAAGCTCGTATTCCACTAGGTGCACCTTACAATGCAGGGGCACCTGCTGAAGGTTGCCCCCAGATAAGGAATGATCCACAAATATTTATAATATTCAATATTCATATGAATTTGTAAGATTTCTTACATTTGTATATGAATCAAATGTTACAACATTTGTACATTAACATTTGTACTCATATGAATGCTTTGGAATATTCATAAACCAGGGAGGTGGGAAAGCAGCTGTGCCAGTCAACTCTGCAATGGATCCAGAGTGCATTTGACATGGATTGAGAGCAGATTCAAAGTGGATACAGGGCAGATTTGATGCTTTCAGAGTAGATATGTTATGGAATACGTATCAGGTATGTATGGATACGTATAGGATATGTATACTTTTGTATCAGATATTCATATGAATTCGTATTGAATAGAATCCTACCACATTTGAAGGGGATCTATTTGAACAAATACTAATTTTCTTACATTTGATTTAATACGAATCAAATGCAAAAAACCCATTAATGCACATCCCTACTCCAGACACAATGGGAAAATGCCACCTCTATAGAAAACCAACATAGCCCAGACCTGGGGGCTACCAGATTACAGTACTGTGGGTTCCTCAGCATGGGTCTGGATCAAATTTCTAGGAGTTTGCATCACACACTCCTTTTCTTTTCCTGCACATAACAAGCTACCAGACATTCAAATCCAATGCTATTTCCGGAAACATGCCGGCAAACAAACTAATAATGGTGCAGGATTTTCCACTCTACCACTAATTCAAATTTGTGTTACGCATGAAAGCTATCTTTTGGTCTCTCTGCAATGCCTATAGGCTACCAACATTTAAAAAAAACATCTGGAGATTTAAAAAAAAGTCTTCTTCGTTTACAACTCTTCAGTGTGCAAGAGTGCTGTCTTTTTTCCCCCCACAAGGTAATCCTATTTTCAAGCCAGCAGACAAAAAGTGAAATTTGTACATTGCAGATTCTTTTTAAAAAGGAGTTGTTTGTTGTGAATATAACTGTTCCAAATCCTGCATTGAAGAGATTTCACATTGATAAGGAGAATAACACCTTACATATCCTGCCTAGCAACTGGAACTATATAATTTAACATGGTTCGGTCCTCAAAAGAATTGACTAGGAAGACCAAATACTACTGGAAAGTTGGTACTCACTCCATCAAACAAGTTACGTCATTCAAGATTTATGAATAAATTTAATGCAAGGAGTAATTGGTCCACACACACCAAAAGTGCCACAGAATATGCTCAAAGGAATGTGAAAGCAATTATCTCAATGTTGAAGCTCTTGTGTATATATACAATAGCATTGCTTCCTCTGAAATATTACAAACCAAACTTCTCCACACCTTTTTAGGTCTACCAACCTGTGTCCCCAATGCTGCGGTAAAATTGGAAGTGGAAGTACTAAACCTACCAAACCCTTCCCAAAGTGTGGATGGCTGCACAGATGGCAGCCATCTTCATATATCAGTGCTGGTGCCAGCGCGCAAGTACGGTACTGTAACTGGGCTAACCAGGTGACACAGTGCATCACTGCACTGTCGTGTCCTCCTCCTGCACCTCTTCTGAATATGAAGAGGTGCAGATGGTGCATCCAGAACCTTACCAGCTCCAGTGCTAGTGCTGCCTAGTTCACATGTGGTGCAATTAAACCGGCACCAAGTGTAGTGGACACATGGTAAGCTCCTGCACAGAAGGAGCCATTTCTGGTAAACAAAGAGCTGCCTCAAGTGTGGATGCTCTGTCTGGGAGCTTACCACATGTGCACTACTGGACTAAGTGTGTATTGGCCCTTTGCAGAGATCAAAATGTAGACTGAAGAGATCAAAGGGTGGCTTCCAAGTGGTGCCTTTTCTCTCCCCAGCTACCTGTGTGGTGCCTATCTGCAACTTCCTCCTGCAGCATCGTAGTGAGGAGGAAATATGTGGGAAACATCTCTCCTCAGTTCCTTGGATGTGTACCACAGATGTGCAAGACTACAGGTCTAAATTCTGTTTCTGCCTGCAAATGTGAACAAAAGTTGTATATGGTCTGCACCATGTGGTATGTGCTGATGCTTTGTATATTTGGGTCTGAAAGACAGAGTCCTGCTTGTAACACAGCTCTCAAAGGCATGGGTGACTGTCACTTTGGTTCATCTTCCAACAGACATTCATCATTCCTTTCTCAGCAGTTTCTCCTATGATTCCTAGGTTTTTGTGTTTTTCTTTTATTTCTGATGGCACTTAAAATGGCAAAAAATGTCTTGGCTATGGCTGCCGCTGAGGTGGGAGCAGCAGGGGCTGAGGCAGCTGCGGCAGAAATGGGTATCGGTACTGGCCGTATTGGGCCAGGGGCAGCGGCTGGGCCTATGGGGACAGCAGCAGTGGGAAGTGCTGCTGTGGCTGCTGGGGTGGCAGTGGCGGCAATGGGGGAAGTGGCAGGGGTGGCAGGGGTGGCAGCGCGGGGAAGGGGAAGGTGGCGGCCACCATGAGGCCAGGGATGGCCAGTGGCCCTCTGGGCTGCCCTGCCACCCAAGCCTTCCAGGCCCCAAGCCTTCCTACGGCAGTGCAATCCTCCCTGTGTGTTCCCGCCAGTCCTGCCATTGGGCTTGGTGTTGCCTGGGCGGGTGAGAAGGAGGTGGAGGAAGGGGCCACTGCCGCTGCCGGGCTCACTGTCACCTGGGTGCCCCCCTACTCCCTCCCATCAAGTCTTAGCTAAGTCATGGCTCATGGCAGGGAGCCCACTGGCACTGGCTCCTCCTCCCTCCCTCCCTCCTTCTCCTCCTCTTCACTTGCCCAAGTCACAGTGAGCCAGGGTGAGGCAATAACAGCAGCGGTGGCAGTGGCGCCTCCTTCCTCCTCCTCGCCTACCTCAGAAGCCCACAAGAGTGCATGTGCACACAAGCAGATCAGCGGCAGGGGGAATGGCTTGAATTGCAGTTCTGCTTTTCTGCTTTTAGCATTGCAGGCATGGAGCTGTGAAACCCCACCAACATGTGGCTGGCATTGGCCAGCTGTGAAATCCCTCCAACATGTGGCTGGCATTGGCCAGCTGTGAAATCCCTCCAACATGTGGCTGGCATTGGCCAGGAGGCTACAGCTCTGCCTCAAATAGCCAAGAAGCATTACCATCTAGAAAAAAAAAAAAAAGCGGGCTTGGCTACAAAATTGTTTTTAAAAAAACACCTCCCATTTTCCCCAAGATTTCCCCCCCCTCCCAGATTTTTGCAGGATAGTCCTCCGAAAATTTGGGGATAAGAAGTTGAATAGGAATGCTGGTTGCCGAATTTGGATTATTTGCCTAAGTAATGGGAATCTTAGATGCCGAATTTGAGTGCAGTCCAGATTTAATTGCCTATGGGAACACACCCTTGGTTTTTCCTATTTCTTAGCCAGGAATCTCAAATTAACTCATTCTACATTTAGAGAAGTTTGCTTTATTTCTGAGTGTCTAATGAGTTTTACAAGGTGTAACTACCTTTGAAACTTCTCAGGAGCTTTTCTATGCAGTTTTTCGTTAACACCTACTTCTAACGTCCATCCAGTCACTGGAAACAACTCTTTACCATGAAACAGAAGTTGCCTCCCATGAGCTGGCACAGCAAAAAGAAATTTCATCCCTTTTGAGATCATCACAAATACATTCTCTCTTGTGTGTGTGTGATGATTACAAATTTCTTGCTCAAATTTTACCTTCTGGAGTAGAAGTCTAATAAAAGGAAAGAGAATAAAGGAGAAATTTGCAGGGAATGACAGAACAATGGCTGCTTTAATAGAAGGAGGAAAAAAACAAAGTCTACAGAGGCTTTACATTTGCTCAGTTTACTTTGGCAAATAGAGAAAGCATTGGGGAAAACACTCCTGTCTAGTCTTGCTGCCTATTAAAACAATTGACTGTTTGCTAAGCTTTGTGAGTTTTCTTTCTAAGTTATAAATAATTAGCCATGATTTACTAGTCTAGGTGCAATGGAATAAGTTAAACACGGCTCCTTTCCATTCGTTTGAAGCTGCTAACCAGGGATTAAATTGGAGAGAAGGATTCAAGGGAACTATTTTTCGTTCACCAGGTCGTCTATCATTTTATAGTCACGTTACAGGATGTAATTGAAAACTGCAAACTTTCACCACCGTGGCCACCAGCACCACAGAACTGCCAAAACCTTCACTGCCATTATTTGCTTGGGCTGAGCAGCTGCCTCTAAACGGCTGTAGACATTTCTGAGACAAATGTTCTGTTTGTTAATTTAGTGTCCCATCATGCAAGGTGTTTGATCCAGCAAAGTACATAACCCAGCTCTAAGCTTGTGAGGATAGATTTTGACTTAATTGGATCACTCATGTGTTTAAAATTAAACATACGCTTAAGTACCTTGCTGGGATTGGCCCAATACATATCACCTTGTAGGATCAAGGCTTTGCAAAGGTGAGCACTTGATAGTCAAACCTATAATACTGTCTTTAATTTTCTTTATGCCATTTTATACCTCAGCTGTGAAACTTTACCTCAACACATTTCTAATTTCTTTGCTATACTGTCTCCTTTTCTTGCTAAATTGCTGTCATTCAAATTTCACAGATATTGGTGAGTTCTCTGCTTTTGTCATACGGGTGTGTGTGTTTTTCATTCTGAACCATTTCTAGAATCTTGGAGAAAATGATTATATCCAGAAAGAAAATTAACAGGTAGCAAATATGTTGGGTGGAGTTTGAGCACTTAAAATATATATATAGACAATATTACCTTACTTGGAACACTCACTTGTCCACAAAGCATTCAGAAATTAGTAACTGTAGAGTAACATAAAGGAATATGGGTTGAGTCCTTGTAACCCTTCTGGCTAGGAGAAAAGACTACAGAAGGATATACATGTAGCTGACAACTGGTTGGACTGAGGTTTGTGATTTGATGACATGTGGTTGCAATGCCCTGTGGTCCATTTACCACATTTGGATATAGGCTATGCTGACTTAGTTCAGCCAAAAAGTTACAGCAAACTAATAAACATCAAAATTAAGTCTTTATTTTCCTCTATTAAATGTTCCAGCCAATTACTAAAAATTACTGGAGTGACAATTAGCAAGTTAGACCACTAAAAGATTCTCTCCTTTTTTCAGATGGTCTTAGAACGGACAAAACATAAATCTATACTTACTTTTATTATCTTGCATTCACTCAGATAAGCAGCAGTAAGCCTTTGTAGTAAACAGCGATGAAAGGAGAAAATATTATATGCAGAATTTCAATGGGAATGAAATGTATATTTGTTTAATGCGGTGCTGTTTGTGCCTTGTAAAAAAAAAAACACCTCAAAGCGTGTCAGAGAACCTCTCCTGATGGTGGTATTGTTTGGGGAAAGCCAGATTAAACAGACATGTCTGTAGTCTTGGAGGCATTTATGGAATTAGCATTCTGATTCTCAGCTGGCACCGAGCTCTGGAACCAGGGGCGCAACATGCAAAGCCTTTGGCTGCCATTAGTTTTTTGTGATAGTCTTATACAGATTTGGAAAAGCAGTGTGTTTTGTGGAACTTAGCAGCCAAAACCAAACACATGCTATAAAGGGAACTGGAATCTTCGCTGAGATCTTCAGGAATTGAATTGTACAGTGAGGCTTTCAAAAAGCCGTCACGGGACCTAATTTGAAGATATGGGTGGAATGTGGGTACACATGAATTTCTGTGTGGGCACTTAGCTAAGTTATCTCCTAAGTTAGGGCCACGTGCTGAGGGGAAAATTGTTGGGGGGGTATTATTTTTTAAAATATATCATACTGATTGGTCAAATGACCCTATTCATTTAGACAATCAAAAGTACATAATAGAAGGTACATAAAACAGAGGGGGGGGGAGAGAGAGAAGCAAAGTAAGCTAAAACAGACAAATATGCCTATCCAGCATTAAATTTGTGAGCCAGATTTTCATGGGGTGCTGTTATTCAGTGACCTAGCTTCAATACAATTAAATAAGTAAGCCTTCCATAGCTGAGTGGGAGATTTAATTCTGGGTTCTTTCTGTATTTAACCTTATTCTGGAATATATCTCACGATAGCGGTCTGCTGGCCACAAGCTAATGCAGACTGTGGAGGGGCTCATCTGGGGCCTTCCATAGTCTGCACTAGCAGGCAGATAGGAACCTGCTACATTCCAGAATAAGGCCAAGTGCAGAATGGCCCATGGTTTCCTAATTCTGTGCACATCACTCTTTCTAATATACCAGGGATTGTAGTTGCTTTTGTATCTTCACCAGAAGATCTGAAAATGCAAGGCTTCTCTGAGAACGACAACTAGATGCTCTTTAAGGCTTTCTGCATTTACCTTGGTGAATCCAGATTAGCTAGATTCAGATCAACCACAGGCAGAGGCTAAAGAGCAATGCAATGAAGATGCCTAAGTCCTGTTTCACATAAGTGGATGTGATGAACAACAGCCATATAAACCACTCACACTGTGATGCAGTTGGCCCACAGCACCTCCAACACCTGAGGCAATTGTCCACATCCACATCAATCAAAGATTACATCCAGGTTAACAGGGGGTGAAGTGCCTTCAAAGGCAATGGGAAGACAACTTTGCCATGCATGTGAGGTGTCACATTGCAAAGGTATGTGCGATGGCCCTTCTTCAATCCAGAGCAGAGATTGCTAGCACAGATGAGGTCAATTCACACTTGGCCTCATATCTTGCGACAGGTGAACATCTGGGTAGGTGCATCTGCACTTGCAGGAGTCCTGCCCAGATCTTCACCTATTGCAAACTAGCTGTGGTGCAGGAAACTGGGCACCACACCCAAACTAACCTTCCCCAATCATGACTGAAAACATACCTGTCTCATCCACGCCATGACCATTCGCACCATTTCCAGTGTGAGGGACCATCTGAGGTACCATGCAAGTGTGCTGGTACCGCAGATGACCTGACATGCTTACTGTGGTAAGTTGGGCCTTGCAGGGAGGGCCTCAGATGTCATCGGTCTGTTTTCAGTGACACAACACATCCACCAAAACTGCATGAGTCAAGGGTTCAAAACTGCTATTTCTTGTGAAAAACGTTTCTGCTGCTTTGTCAGGCACCTTCATTCCCAGGTGTGAAAGCAAGGAAGCACCCATTCACATGGGTGGGAGAGTACTTCTGCAGAACACCTGTCCCAGATGCC
The DNA here is from genome assembly GCA_023333525.1 of Aspidoscelis tigris stejnegeri. Classification (NCBI taxonomy): domain Eukaryota; kingdom Metazoa; phylum Chordata; class Lepidosauria; order Squamata; family Teiidae; genus Aspidoscelis; species Aspidoscelis tigris. The sequence goes on from JALMGA010000008.1 coordinate 32,519,335, forward strand.
TCCCATCACAACTCTGGGGATATCCCCTTTATATGAGATCTCCTCATTCCAGTCTGATAGAAACCTAAGACAGAAGTCACCTTCTGAAGTCAGGTTGGAACACATCATCTATGATTTTTCCAAATCCAAGTATTAGGAAGAAATTAGTTTGTTATCCTAGAAGAAAAAGAAGAGTTGGCTTTTCTACCCCACTTTTCTCACGTATTTAAGGGGACTCAAAGTGGCTGACAAAGCTTTCTATTCTTCTCCCCACAACAGAACACCCTGTGTGGTAGGTGGGGCTGTGAGAGATCAGAAAGAGAGCTGTGACTAGCCCAAGGTCACCCAGCTGGCTTCATGGAGGAGTGCAGAATCAAACCCAGTATTCCCATATAAGAGTCCGGCTCCCTAACCGCTAGACCAAGCCGGATCACAAACTGATTGACTTAGATACCCTGTTTCAGCTCTCCCTGTAGGAGACTTTCATTCTTGATTTGTGTAAGCTGCCTACAAATGTTGAACAAAGTCCTCCATATCACAGGTTTTATGATACTGGGCCTTCTGTGGTACATTTTTAGCACAAAGTTATGAATGAACGTTCTATAAAATGTGGGAGACTCTGTGTGAAGACTGCCCAAATCAGTGGGGACATGGCATGTATTTTGTGCAAAATTCTGCAGATGTCAAGAAAACACGGTAGGACCTCTGTGTAAGGATTACACAGTAGGCAGCAAATACAAACAAGCTCAGTATAGGTTTGAGTATTAAAATCTATGGCTAACAGGCATTTCTCTAATTCCATTTTTCAAAACATTTTGTTCCCAAGTAGCTTTCATACTGGCTCACAGCATGGTAAATAATCAAACAAAACATTGAGATATAACTAAATAACACAAAAGCTGATAAAACTAAGCACAGAGAAATGGGCAAGTCAGAATCATATAAAATAATATTTATTTGCTTTAAGCATTCCTACATAAATATTTTTATTGAGCAGCTCACATATGATCCAGAAAACATTGTGGACTCGAGTGGGGAAGTGCAGATTAAGCTTTCAAATTCTGCCATGAAATTCAATGAGTAATCACTCTCTCATCACCTGAATTACCTCAGAATATTATTATGGGGATGAAAACAGCCTAAGGAAAAACATATTATATGGGCCTGAGCTCATGGAACAAAACAGATGATATAACTTCTATATAGGCACTATCCAGATGGGTGCTGGGTAGTGGGATCCAGTGGACTTTGACATAGCTCTCAATTACTGCTCTGGGAGGAACCTCTGTCCACAGCTAGACCTGCTCCTAAACATCAGAAACACCCCCCAAAGTCAACCATTTTGAGTGTTCCAGAAATGGGGTCTGAGTTAACATCATGTCCAGTAATTTCCTCTTCTTCTCAGCACCAGAAGGAGGGTATGTCTCAGTCTGTTGGGAAGTTGGTAGTAGGGGTGTGCACGAATGCAATTTTCAGGATTCAATTTGAATTGACTATCCAAAAACTCAAATTGATTTGAATATTTAAAATTCGTATCCATATTCTACTCAATTCGAATACATTCAAATCTATTTGTGCAAATTTTCAAACCGTATTTCCAAATACAAATGTCAACAACATTCCTTTGTGCCTTTATGGATCCGTACAAATCATATATGCATTTGTAAGCATCCGTACTCATCCCATATGCACCCCATATGCATCCCATTTTTGTCCCGTATGGATCTGTACAAATGCGTATGGATGTGGGAAAGATGCATATGGGCAAGTAAGCATCATGTACGTATCCATACACATACGAATGTCTGAATAATTCATACGAATGTTTCAAAAATTCAAAATTTGTTTGAATGTTTAAATTCAAATTTATAGACATTTGATTCAAATTCGAATGTCCAAATTCAAATGAATTCAATCAAATTTTGAATCCTTGAAATATTAGTGCACATTCCTAGTTGGTAGTAAGTATGGGTCTTTCAGCATTTACCTTAGATCTGAAACAAGGAGCTGCAGATCTGTGAGGACTATATTCCATCCATGTTAGACAGTGAATAATTCGTGCTGTACCACAATAAGCAACCTGTCCCAAGCTGGGTCATATTGAGGCTGGTACAGAACAAAGTCATGCACATTGGGACAACCTGTTCCAAGCCAGACCCCTCTGGCTCCAAAATTCACACCAGCACCTTCCCAAACAGCATGGGGATACCTCCAAATGTTCCAAAGGTGAAGAACAAAAGTTCCTGGGATTCAAAGCTCCAAGAGGTCCAGTTGGTGGCAGACTATTTTGTGACCCCAAAATTAGTCCACCATAGTATAAAAGTCCCTAGTATGCTGGTAGGCCTATGCGTGCTTGTCCAGTCTACTGCCCAGTGTGGATAGGCCTTTGAGGCTTCAGAATTTTTCATTCTGCAGATATAAAATATCCAAGGCAAGGATGTACCAGCCATGTAAACAGCAAGCTGGCTGCACCTGAAGCAAGCAGGACTGAAGCCTCTCACTGTCAGATGCCCTTTTCCATGGCTATCTGGAGGCAGCTTGTGTTTAGTTTGACCTAAAGAAAACAATCTAAAAGGAATAGAATATTCTGAGGTAATTTTGTCCTTTTTTTGATAGAAGTTTTTGATGGCAGAGAAACTTAACTTTTGTACATTCAAAATATCCAAGATAACAGGATTTATTCATAGAATGGCAGTCATTAAATTTAGGTTGCTGATACCATTTTCTTTCCATATAAGACCATAAAAAAGTAAGATGGGTGAAACATAAAGAATGCTTAAAGCTGTTCCTGATGTACATCCACACAGAAAGAAAAGATAGATGGCAAAATGTTTATGCTCTTTACATTTTTTTGCTGTATTAATAAGGAAACTCTGTGATTACCAATCAAAAAAGACTCAGGAGTTTTGCTTGTAAAGTGCCCCATTATAAAGATTTATATGTATATCAGGGGAGTAATATAGAGCATTGATGTTTTAAGGAGCTCAGTTTGGAATCTCTTTATTCAATGAAAGCCCATGAGAGTGAAATATATATTTTTCCTCTGGTACCAGTATGAGCATCATTGCTTGTTTATGATGTGAGCTGTATGGGGGGGGAAATCCCCCAATATGCAGATACTTCCCAATATATTTCAGAAATAAAAACAAAAACTGGCTTCCTGTTTTTCGCTAAAATCCATTACAATATAGTATTAGAATGCCCAAAATATCAGTGTGCAGATTAGGTGAGATCTAGAAGCCTGTGTATGGAGTATCTATAAGGCAATGAGGGATACAGGTGTCTCCCTTGTTGATCTTCTATTGAAGCTAGTTATGTTTCAGTTCTGTTAAAAAATATGCTCACACACGCACACACACACAAAGACATCCAGCACCGGAGAAGAAATCTAATGTCAGTATCTTGCGCCCTCCTTGGAAATTTCTGGTTCTATAGCTTAACTTATGTTGTAAGTTAAAATTGAACCTGTAAGGTATGGTTTACGAGTGTACCAGGTCAAAACTTGGAGCTAGTAGGGATTGCTACACAGTTGGGAAACATTTTGGCATGGGCTTCATTGAGTCAAAACAGAAAATTAATCTTATTATGCAGGGGTCCTTCACTAGGATATGCTCTAATAAATGGGATGTGCTTTGATTATACTATGAAACCCAGAGAGAGAAACTTTCAGCATTAATAGCTCTGGGTAAAAATGGGGCTCATAAGATTAGCAGTTCATTAAACTTAAGTGAGAACCCAGCCATCCATTTTCTTTCTCATAGATATGATAAATTTCCATTACCATACTCCAATATTTCCCAGCTTGTGTAGAGATCCTTGCCAGTCCTGTCCTGGTTCACTACCAAACTTTTCCTTACATCTCCAGCTTGAATTAAGCTACAGAACCAGAGGCTTCCAAGGAAGACATAACAAGCCAACATTAGATTTCCTCTCCAATGCTGGAGCTTTTTCTTGGAAGCCAAAAGCACATTTTCATATCTCCTAAAAATATGCATTAAGCTATGAATTGGTAGGTAGATGAAGTCCATGAATTGATGCTGAATTATGCTTAAGATGGATCCTTTTTGTATCTGGATTCTTGTATCCTTAGAAGTATTCCGTGATCCATTCTTGTCACTTGATGTACCATTTTCTATCAATTTTGGCTGATACACCAGTGGCACTAATTCTTGGATAAAGATAAATTTCTCACACTAATTGAGGAATTGGGGAATGCATATTGGAGTACTCAATTGTGTTACATGTAGGGCTGCCCTTAGAATCAGTTTTGAAATGGAACTAGGGCAAAACAGAACAGCAAGAATACTTAGGGCAGCATCCGCTGTACACAGTCTATTAGGATGCTAAGGATACTTTCACAATTGCCAATTTTGGCAGTTGGATTACAGGGAACTCACAAACGCACACCCATCGAAACACTGCAGAGAAGACACCTGGCCGAGTGCATGCAGAAAGAACTAAAGGCAGGGGAAGAGAACTAGCTGCCTCAAACCATTATCATTTCACTCAGCTCAACAATTTATTTTTTCTATTGCAGAACACTCAATGAAGCTGATGGGGAGGAGAGTTAGGACTGACAAGGGAAAGTATTTTTCCACACAGACAATCATTGGTCAATGGAATTTAGAATCAGAAAAGGTGGTGACAGCAGCCAGCATGGACAGTTTTAATAAAGGCCATGGTAACACTTTGCAGAAATAGTGCATCTTAGGGTGGTTCCGCATTGGCGGCTGAAGCACAGATTAAAGAAAATCCGTTTCCCAGCAATCCATCCTCCGGAGGATCCGTCCAAAACAGGGACGGATCCAAAGAGGCCTCACACATCTGCACACGTGCAAGTAGGACGGATCTTCTGGGTGCTGTGCAGAGGCTGCAGCACCCATTCCCAAAGGCAGTCGGCCTCTCGTGCCGCCAATGCCGCCCCTGGAGCCACGGGACTGGAGCATTCAGCTGCCGGTCACTGCGTGTTTCCGCTGGTGCATGGCATGTAGGGGAGGGGCTCTGGAGGCAGACCGGCCTGCTTCCACCCTTCCCAAGATGGCGGCTGCCGGCACATCCATCCCCTCACCTCTCCACGTGCAGAAGCATCCTGCTTCCACATATATCGAGATGAGGGGACGGATTGAAGACCTAATTTTTCAGGTCTTCCCAGAGGACGGATTTTTTGGTGACGAGACCCCATTAAGGACGGATCTCGCATGCCGCTCTGCGGAAGCGGCTGCCTGGAAGGGTCACTCATCTGGCCTCCAGTGCAGAAGGTAAGTTTGTAAGGGTATTTCTGCACCGGCCACTTAAAACAGATTAATGACACATTAAGGATAGATATTAAGCACTTGGCAAGTTGCCTTCCACATTGCAGCACACATTAGAGACACTTAGCAGAGTCAGCTTCTGCATTGGCTCGCGTGAGATCTGTCTCTAATGTGGTTTACAAGTCGCTAAAACCAGTTTCCCAGAAGACCTGAAAGAAAGTAGTCTTAATCAGGTCTTAATCTGTCCTTGTGCGGTAAATCCGCAAACATGGAGGATGCTTCCGCACAAGGATGGGGGAACTAACTGGACCCTCCCTCCCCCAGCCTCCCCGAAGGAGGAGGTGTTGTGGGGGCCTCCTTTCTCTGGGCTCCTCCTCACCCCAGAAGCCACAATCACGGCTCCTTGGCCCAGGGGGGGCTTCACCCTACACCCCCCTACCCACCCCAGGTTGCGCTCGCGTTCCCATCCTTACCTGCAGGCAGCCAGGCCAATTCTTGCTGCCAGGGCTCAGTGTGCTTTGTGCATACACACAGCACACCTTCCCATTGGCCAGCCACATACACCTGCACAGAGGGCCTGCTGAAGCCAGGCGTGTGGCTGGCCAACAGGGCCAATGGGGACACGCAAACCATGTCAGGCCCCGGCAGCGAGAATCAGCCTGGCTGTCTGCAGGTAAGGAGGGGAATGCACACGGGTGACCCAGGGTGGGTAGGAGGATGTCGGGTGAAGCCCCTCCAGCCCGATGAGCTGCGATTGTGGCTTCTGGGGCAAGGGGATGCCCAGAGAAAGGAGGCCTCCAGTTCCCCATCCCTGGCTCCAGAGGGGACAATCGGGGAGGCCGGGAGGGAGGGCCTTGGGAGGACGGATTGGGATGGGTGCTGTGCATCTGCACTACACCCACCCCAAATCCATTTCCCAATCCATCCTCCCCACATGTGTGCGGACACAAGGGGTCTGGTAGATCCATCACAAATAGTGACAGATCTACCGGAAACGACGCATTGCCGAATAACAGATCTAATAGATCCATTTTTCGGCGGGCCAGTGCGGAAAGGGCCTAAGTGTCTTATAGGTGTGTCTAATGTGTTTTTAAATGGGTTTCCACGACCAGTGCAGAAACACCCTTATTAAGAAACAGGACTGAAAACACACTAACTCTGACCACACCCAATAACTGATAATCCTTTCCTCAGTTCATCCTCAGTTTGGATCACTTTGCTCACCTTTCTGTTCCCATCCTGAGACTCCTTTACAAGACTTTTTAAGATTTCCACCCCTCTCCACCATCACAATACCTCCTGCATTCTGAATTGACAAAAGGCCTGTGACTTAACAACATGTAATCACACATTGGGTGAAAGGGAAGGCAAATTCATGCAGTATCCACCCACAGTAGTGTAGTTCAGCCTCCTTTAGCCCTCTTCCCAGATCACACCCAAAGATTCAAAAGTGATTAACAGTCTATAACAGCTTAAAATCTATAAAATCAGGTCATGGGAAAGAATGGTTGAAAGGAGGAAAGTCCACAAATAAAATGGACTAAAAAGGTGTGAGGGGTGGGGTCCAAAGATGGACTGAAGGACGATTAACATAAAGGTGTGCCCACAGCCAAAGAGTTAGACAAATTCAAGGAGGACAGGTATATCGATAGCAACTAGAATGGATGCCTAGGTACATCGTCCAAGTTGAAGAGACAGGCAGGGTGCCTCTAAAGGCCATTTGCAGGGATTCTAAAGCAGGTGAAGCTTTTGCCTTTGTTTTTTTCTTGAGATGCCCATAAGCAATTGGTGGGTCACTATGTGAGACAGGATGCTAGACAAGATGGGTTGTAACCTGATCCAGCAGCGCTCCTCTAATGTTCTTATGTAACAGGTCCTTAAGTTTTGCTGCCATTCCCACATTCAGGATAGCAAAGCTAGTTCTTATTTTGGAACTTCTGATGTTCAAGATATGAGAAAGGACATGTGAGGTCAAGAGTTTGATTTTTTATTGTCTAAAACAGTTACAGATCCAGGAACTAAGAATTTAGGTTACATGAGGCACTTCTGCTAATGCAGGCATAACTAATGCTGTTCAAGCTCCTTGCACAATTACGTCTTTCATTTGCTGTGGATGCCTGCCTTTCTCTGTTATCTCGATGAAAAGAAGGAAGCAGATTGTCTTATGTCTCAGGGATTGAAGTATTAAAAAGGAACATGGGCTGAGTAGGTTTCAAATCCGACTCACAAAATGGAGAAACAAAATTACGGAACCTTCCTTTAGAGGCATCTTAAGAGATACCTTTTTTCCGTCTCTGTATTATGAATCTTAGGCAATAGCTTAAGATTCCTTTAAAACATTGTACTAAAGAGAATAAGCCTGTGTCATGAGCCGTTTAGAACACTTTAGGGCTTCATTTTTATTTGTTTGTTTAACTGGTCCCCCTTCCTCCTTTCAGTGTCTGCGCCTGATATTTTCCCATACTGTCCAGAAATAGCACAGAAGTTGGATCTTCTTCTTCTTCTTCTTCTTGGAAACCCATCTATTGGCCAGATTGCGGTCTTTGGTGCATGATGTGCAGCAGATCCACATGTGCCGAAATAAAAAAGGAAGAAAAGCATTGTGACAAACATCTTGCAGCCACAGCTAGAATCCAGCCAAGAATAGTAATAAAGTTGACAACAGAAATCCAAAAAGTTTATCATAACATTTTCAGAGACATGTGACCTCCTTCTCAAAAGCGTGAAAAGAGACATATAATGCAAAGCCAAATATTCTCACAGTGATGCTCGATGCTTTAATCTCCTGCTGCAAAGGTTATATATTTCCTGGGAGAAGGAGAAAAGGAGGGGGCTGCCTTGTCTGCTTTTGACGCAGGTTTGTGCAAGAACTCCTTGATACAGAAATAAAAGTGTTGCCTTGAAATTTTTTTGTGGCATCTGTGTGGGTTTGCGTGTCAGAGTGTGCCTGCGTATTTCCTCCATTAGTCTCTCTTTCCTTCTTTGTTCACTAAGATTCTAAAAGCAAACTGTCAAAATCATAGGCATGCTAGTGTCAAATCGGTTGATCTAGACTTCCTGCTTTTAACCATTTTTAGCAAAGGACCATATTTTCTCCTAGGAATGCATAACAGGGCTGGAAAAAGCCTGCAGTCAAGGGCTGAAGTGTGAGAGAGAAAGGTATTGACCAAGTGAACACAGACTTGTACAAAGAGAAGTAGACTCAGAGTAATATACAGCTTCAAGTACAACCAAAAAGGGTGGAAGGAGGAGGTTCTCTATACTGCTGATTTTGGAAAACTCTTCTAAATTACTCCTACCCAGAAACCTATCAACAATAATCAATGGCTTGTTCCTAATGTCCCAGCTTCTTGCTGTGATCAACTCTTTGGAGATCAATCTTTATTAACAGAGCAGTATAAAATAATACAGAATTATTGCTATTGTTTCTTACTATTGGGTCAGGATTGAGTCCTGAGGCCTTTCTGCACTTACCTGATTAGGCTACTGTGAACTAAGGCCGGTAAACTTCAGGTACAGGTGGACAATTTGCATTTTCCATGAGGAAAGCTTATCCAAAGTGTCCCTTACTGGCCAGAAATGCAAATGGTCCTCCCATTTACCAGCCCGGGCCTCCTCCTCCAAAGTTGGAAGTCCTGCCTCCTTGCTGCCGCAATTGGATGCCTTCAGCTGAGTGTTTGAGCACAGGGACATGTGGCAACCAATCACGTCAGCACCCCTGATCGGACATGCAGCGCCCACTGCTCCATCGCCAATGAAACACCACTCTTGTGATCCTATGATTGATCATGGCCGCCACCACCATCATGCCTGCGCAGACACTACCTCACCCACTCACCATACCCAGTGAGCCAGAAGAAGAGTGAATGGTCACACTACCAGACGCTTCAGGTAAGCTTCTGGTTTATGTTGGTAAAGGTGCAGTGCACGATTTAGTGCTCCTCATCTAATCAACAATTAGTGCACTTCTAGTGAGGGTGGACATGCTTCTAGGCTATAACAGCCTAGTGGATAACAGCCTAGTGGATGCACCAGAGCTGCACTAATTGTTGACTAGGGGCCTAAGTGCAAATTGGCCTCTGGTGACTACAAGAGGCGTTTTCGCACTAAGGCGAAGACGCCTCGGAACGCTTCCCCCCGAACGGGTTGAGAACACTTTCCCGTTCACACAAGGGCAGGTAAGGAATGCTTTGAGAGCAGTTCCCTCACCTGCCAGTGCGAATGGGAAAGTGTTCTCAACCCGTTCGGGGGGAAGACCCTCCCCCGGGCTGCTCCCATTGGCTCCTATGGAGCGAGGGTGGGCAGCCGGCTGCCTTCTGTCCCTAGGTTCCTGCTCACTCCCGAACCCCAGATCGGGCTCCAGGGGTGGGCAGAAACACCAGCGAAAAGCCCCCTACCCATCCAAAGGGTCTTACCTTTTCCTGCAGGCTCCATTCTGTGTGGAAAGGCCGGGCCGTTCTGAGCACGCTCGAGGGGGCGGCCCCTCATTGACTGGGCACCCGCCTGGCTTCTATTGCCCATCTGAGTATGTGCGGGTGAACTTTTTAGTGCTCTGAAACTCGAACGCATGGAGGGCACGTCGGGACGCTTGCGGGCGGCCTGGAATGGATCCCGCCGCCCGCAAGAGCGAATGCTGCGTTCCGACGTGCCCTCCATGCGTTCGAAAAACCCCTGTGCGAAAAGGCTCAAGGACACACCCTCGCATTTATTATGACAGATACAGAAGTGGTTCGTAGGGATATGCTGAACTGTCGTTCATCAAATGCAAATCACAATTAGAGACTCTTGGGTGTTTTCCCTGTCACTTCTGGATGTCTTCAGTACTGTTCCATTACTCCTGACTAGTATGCCTGAAGCAGGGAATTTATCCAGTTTCCAGATGATTAGACACCATTATTATAGGGTTTTTTGTCAGCAGACCTGGACAGGTACAAATCTGGAAAGCAAGGAACTTCCTTATTTCCAACATACTACTAGGAGGAGCAGAACGGTGCCAAGAGAGCTGGGAGAACCAGAGCAAGCATCTGATAGTCTATGACCTCTAACTGCAGTTTGAATTCAACAAAGTGCATTTCAAATCTATCCTTTTCTCTTTCCTTTTCTTTTAACAGCCCAAAATGAGGGAAAACATTCCATCTCTGGGCTCAAATTTTCCCTCAACTTACCAGGGGAGAAAAATGCCAGGAAAATGAGCTAAGAAATATTTAACACTCCATATTGTACCATATTATATTATTATACCATATTATACCACCTTAATGTTAGAAATACTGCCCCTAAACACAGAACTGTTAATCCTTCAATAACATGGAGGTAAATTATGAATTCCTTGGTATGTTTTCAGTTGGACATTAAAATAGCAGGGTGTTTGACTTGTACCTGAATGTCAGAATAAAAGAAAAGAAACTAGAGAGATAAGACATCAACAGTATTATCACAAAGGTAGCAACCAGAAACCTTATTGCTATATGTTGCCTTTGCCCTAATCTGATGTAGCTCCAGAATTCTTCAAGCAAAGGTTTGAAAGTTGGGATGAGTGCAAACATTCCTTCGTTTCTCCTTTCCATTTCTTGTATATCTTAATAGATTTCCTCATTTCACTAGCCACAATTTTCCATGAGATCTAAATTGGCAAACTGCTGTTCAAACCACCTCTGAAAGTCGTAATTTCAAGTCAGGATCAAACTAGACAGCAATCATAGTTTGAAGGGACTGGCCAAATCATAGGTAGCTCCAAGTATAAGAAGTTTTCTTACACTATGTCAGTATATTACTCCACCTAATTCAGCCCTGTAAGCAGACATTGCCAATTAATCTTCAGGCAGAGAACTTTTCCAGCCGATTTAGAGATGCCAGGGATCTTCTACAGACAAAGCTGAGAGTCTACTTCCAAGCAATGGTCCTTCAAGGTCCTTTCAGACTTTGTCTACATGATAAACGAATTTACAGCAGAAGGCCACGGAACCATATTCTGCTCCTAGCATCGACTGCTAATAAATAGTCCCTGCAAGCATTCTACTGTGGTATACAGCGCCATGATCTGAATGCAGACATTTGAAATAGTGTTGGGCATCCAGAATCAGTGTCAGAAGCATGCCAATTTTGTGCACCCAGGTGAAAGCTTTGAAAGCCAGGAACTTTCATTCCCAGCCTCCAAAACTGAGCCAGGATGGACCAGTTCACCATGGACAAAGCCACCTAGCTCAGGCTAGAGTGGTGCAGGATATACCCTGCCACATGGAAATGACCTAAATTGTGATTTGAGGTAAGGCACACAAAAGAAGTAAAAAGAGGAATGTAAAAGGAAGATTTATTTATTTATATATTTACCTTCCATATTCTTCTAAAAGACCCTAGGCAATTAAAAAATTAGCTACTGCTATATATTTTTTTATTATTATCATTATTGTCATTATTATTCAGTTGTTTTTCTTTTTAAAAGGTGGAAACTATAAAAGGACAATAAAATATAATAAAATGCACTGATACAGGGATTAATATCTATTATCCATTTGATCATTTTAGCTTGTCTTTTCTACTTGAATGTCCAAACCACATCTGAATGCAAGTGCTTAAGATCTTCCAAGTATAATTAATAATTAAGATTTTTTAAAAAAAAAATTAAAGCAAAGTCAACCACATAATTTTCATCCCCTAATCTTAGTCATGATTCTGTACAATTGTGGCTAAACCTAGGTGCCACACCAAAGCCACCTCTGACAATTCATTGTTGATGTGCCTGTGCATGAGAGATCTTTAAAGAACTCTCAACAAGCACACAACATTCACCCTGTTTCAAAAGCAGCTGGAAGTTGCTTACAGCACAATCCTATTTACAATAACACAAGATGTTAGGATGAAATCCATTACTTACTCTAATAAATGCGGCATTGGAAACCTTGGCACATGCCAAACATGGCACAGCTTTAGAACAGTTTTCAGGTAAAAAGAATGTGCGTTGAAGTAAGACAGTCAGTGGAGTGGAAGGCATTTAGTCAATACTGACATCTATCAAATTATTTGTAATGATGCAAGCCAAGTGTAAGGATTAAATGTAGAATTCAGTCGCAGAAACGTATTAACCAAACAATGAGGCTGAATTTACAGCCCCGTGTTGCATTCACAGAAAACTTCTTGAAGTTGGTTCTGGATATACCTCTGACCATAAACAAACAATTATCCTTTCCGGAATATCAGCGATGGAAATCTATCCTTTAAATATATATACTTATTCCTTCCCCTCTACCTCATCCATATCATATTTAAAAATTATAATTCCTGTCCATCATCAATAAAGCCATTTTCATTCTCATTTTTTAGTGTTGTGGGAAATCAGTGGGTAATTAAGAGAAGATGCTTATTAATATATTAATATTCTGTAATTACTGTAATGCATATGAATGAAAGTGAAGGGCAGATTTGTAGATTGGAGATTTCTGCACATTAGAACCAGCTCATTTTTTTAATTGGTAAAGCTTTCCATTAATAATCTCCATTGCATACTTAGCTATTCCCCCTCCCACCTTTAATACATTTCTGTTCACAAAGACTGGTGTCCCTTCAGTTTTGTTGCAGAGCAGCTCCTCCGGTTCAAGGCTTGCTTCTGAAGGCCTCAGACCAAAAGTGCCTCAGAAAGCAAACAGGTCCTGAATTATTATACTCATTTACTTTTTATTAGTAGTAAAAACAAAAAGAAGCAAGGAACAGTTCTATTTATGTACAGCATAATATAAATCATAATAACATGTTGAAATGATAAAACTACTTACACAATATTAATTTAATTCTAATAAAGAGTTGGTTGAAGCTTCGCTAACTCCGTGACAGAAAATGAGAGGCCGTTTAGTTATAACCTCTCCCCCCAAAACATTTTGGTTTTAGGAAATTAAACCAGTGATAAAAAATTACAGTCTCAGAATATTGGGCTTTGACTAGTCCCCTGCTGCCCTTTATATTATGTTTCAGTAAAATACAGTACATCTTGCTGTTTTATTTCATTGTTTGTGGCCCATGGAAAATCCTATTGTCCAGCTGCCCAGCATAAATGAACAACAAATCAGACTAACCGATAAAGCAGTGACTGATTAAGGCCAGTCAGGGTTTTGCCGAGTTCGTTGTCTTCACATTTTGCTTTGTTGTTTTTGTTTTTGTTTTGTTCTAAACTGCCTGTGTTTTTTTTTCCTCTTCTGCCTTGTCGTCAGGAGTATCACTTTGCCAGCTTTTTGTTTTTACTAAATTTTAATACCTTGAGGTAACCTTGAAAGGGTCATGAGGAGATTCGTTCCATTCCGCAGCATTTACTGAACAGAAAGCTTATTCAGTTACTCTGCATTGAGCATAAGTATCCAAGGTCCTGGTTTCTTTTTATTTTGTTCAAGCTGTGTAGGCCTTTCCTTCAACCTTTTTGTTATTTTTAGTTACTTCAAATTAAGGAATTAATCTTTCACAGGACTAAGCAATATAGTACTTAAATGATGATTATAGCATGTGATGATATTGAGTGGTTATATTACAGAACAGGTGCTGTAGCAATACTCAGTTGGCATAACCTGTGCTCTTTATAGCCATATTCTCTATGGCTCCAGATTTTCCCACTAGACAAAGAGATGGGCAACCTGTTTAGCTGTAGCACTCTGGACAAGACATTTCCAGGACAGCCCTCAGTGTTTAGCTGCATATTTTAAGTTACACATAATTGGCCATTTATACACCCTTTTCACAAACAAGATACAGTTGGTGAATATGATGTGTTTTAATTGCAGTTCTATCATGAAATGTGCACACAGATTCACACCCACGCTTATATATACCAGTTGTGGAAAAGTGTAGCTCATCTTTTCAGAATTTCTGAAACATCATCCAGGAATTTAGGCAATGGCTTGCTACCATATAAGGATTAAAAAAGAAAAACAGAACACTACCCAAAACTTCTGGGTGCAAAGTCTAGATTCTCAGTCACAGAAGGAGGTCCTGTGTAGAAGAGGGACCCCAAATCAACTCTTTCAACTGCCCTTTAACTTTTACCCTAAACACACCTGTAAAATAGGAAGGGAGTTCATCTAATATTTTTACTTCCTGGATGAGGTTCCTTATCATGGAATGGCAAGGTCATTAGACTCAGCCCTCTCTCCTCAAAAGTGCTTTTTATTAAAGCAAAATGTAAGATTGATGGCAAGGTAGGAGTAGCAATGACCAGGTAGCTGAGGAGAAAGAGAATGACCATAGCTCCCAGACAGGAGATGGAGACACACTGGGTAAGCTGGCATCATGCAGGCAGGCATAGAAGAGAAGAGAAGAGGGATAGGGGGAGATTAGTCAGGAGTGATGGCAATGCACTAGTTCATGAGTAAAAACAGGATTTTGGGGAGGTAGACAACAAGCAATTCAATGCTGCACTCAATACTGGAGCAGATTTTCTGCAATTCCAGAAAAGATTTTGAAGGGCAGTCCTTGTACTGGAATATATTCTGGTCCAGGGCCAAGCCTGGAAAGGGATGATATGCCCAGTGTGTTCATTTAAGACCAGAAAAGGGCATTAGAAGGTCCATTGGACATAGGATGAAAACACTAATGCTACAACCTCAAAGATGCTTTTGATCTGCTTTTTAAAAAATGCAAGTGAATGTAGCCTAGACTTGCATCATCACTTCTCAGTCAATTCTCCAGAGAACTAAAGACCACCAAGGCATTAATCTTTCAGTGCTCTGATAGATACCACATGTTCATTTAGCAGTTCTGTTTTCCACTGAAGACAACGTAAAGATAATCAACCTTACAAGCAAAAGCAGCTCATAAAAGGAAACAATCTTCTTTACTTCCTGTGACAGACTTTAGTCATTCTTGCGCCTTAAACTGTATTTCAAAATGCCAAAGCCACCCTTTGAATTAAGAGCATTTTGAAAACAAAAAAAGAGAATGGTAGCTGGAGACATAATGGCTCCTCCAATAGATTCTGCCTCATAAAAGCATTTTCAGATTTCTCTGCAGTAGCTTTGCCTGCCAGAATCTTATGTGTCCAAAAGGTTTTAGGAAGACTTCATGCACAATATTTAAATTCAGAGCTAGAATCTGAGCTTGCAAAAGGCATCAATAACCGATTGGTGAAGCCCTGGATTTACAGACCTTTCCCGATGCAAATTTGAGCAACAGTTCCTTTTCAGCCAAATGGAAAAGTGTATTTTCACAGTTTCAAGACAATTTTGCCTTGAAGGTCCAAACCTAAAGGCTCCTTACCTTGAAAGAGTGTTGTTCCTCATGCCACAAGGCAGCTTGTGGGCAGCTTTGAAGCTGTGCGTAGCAAGTAAACCTGGGGAATGACTTCAGCCACCTTGTGGACAGTTGCAACAGACTGTGGTGCAAACGCAGCATTTCTGCAAGCTGCCTGGAATAGGGATGTACACAAATGTGTTTTTGACATTCATACCATTCAAATGTGGTAGGATTCTATTTGATACAAATGTATCCATATGAATTCGTACAAATATCTGATATGAATGAATACGTTAATCTGTTCTCAATCCGTGTCAAATGCAATCTGTGACTGCAGATATGACTGGTGCAGCCGCTTTCCCACTTCCCCAATTTAACAAATGCCCGAACTATTCATACAAATGTCCAAACTATTCACATAGATGTCCGAAACATTCATATTTGTACAAATGTTAATGTATGATGTCATAACTTTCTATTCATGTACAATTATCCAAATTCATCCAAATTTGTACAAATAACAAATGTTACAAATATTCAAGCACATCCCTAGCCTGGAACTATGCTCAATGAACATATGAAAATTCCCCCTTAGACAATAATACAAACACCCAAAGATGGCCCTTTTTTAAAAAACAAATGTAGAGCCAAGTGATATGGATGGCTCTGGAACTCTTATCTGGGTTCAGAAGAGTCCATTTTTCTGCCAGCCAGTCCAATTATCTATCTGACAGATTTGATCATTAGGAAAGCAAGTCATAAAACTGCTGTGAAATCAACAGCAGTTCCCCAGAACAGATATCCTTAAGCTACACCATGAATCCTGCTGAATTTGTGCAACCAGGTTACCTATATTTTTTTAAAAAAATTAAAGGCATAGTCAATTCAAACTGTTCTTCGATTCGCTTGTCAAACGGGCTGTGCATTCACTTTGAATGCAAGTTCTTTCTTTCATATATAGAAGTTCAATAACAATTTTCGTATATATTTGGTTTAATAACAAACACTTCAAACACCCTTAGTTTGTTACAAACTGAGTTCAAAGAGAACCAGTTTGGAACATGTCTGTAACACATAATGATACAGGACCTCTCTATAACACACCGTACATTTCTACAACTGATTGCTAGCTAAAATCTATAACCTCAATTGCTGGCTGAAATCTATACCCTCAGTTCTTGTGTATTCACAAGGCTACGGCTCAAGTCTACAGTCTTTCCGGTTGACTGAAAACCTATGTTAAATGTTTGTATTGCTGAAATTCACTCTGGAGTCATAAATGGATTTAGGGCAAACTGAGCTCTATAAACAAAATGAAAAAAAGAAGGCATTTCAAGAGAAATATGTAAAAAGATACAGGATAAAAATGCTTCAGAGAAGCAGTCTGCTTAGTTGTAAAATGAGTTTAAATTAGGCTTTTAAAAGGATTGCTAAATCTTGACACATATATGAGCGGCTTATTATCGTGCAATTGTGCAGTAGTTGCTTGATCTTGTTACTGATGTGCCACATATGAATAAGTGATTAATTACCACAAAGGCTAAAACAGAGCAGAGTGAAAGTACTGTAGCTCACCCTGAAAGAGGGGCTTAAACACGTTTATTGCCCTTTAAGTGCATTTCATTAAGGCCAATTAAGGACTTTCATGTCTTATTAGAAAAATGAAGTAGATTTATGAGGTTTTCATAGGCAGTAAATGCTGGGGCTAGCAGATACAAAACGTACAGAATATAGTACTTAGGAGCTAAGAAAATATGTAAAAAATGCACAGTGAAAGGAATTAGTGGCACCAAGGAGAGAGATAGCAAAGGTGAAGGCTGCATAAAAAGATTTGCAGAATTTTATTTAGTCTTCACAGTCTCTTTAGTTCATTGATACTATAATAGTGATGATTTGCTACAAGACGGTTGTGTGTAGGAAATCCACGGCTTGAGAGTCACCACCATAGAACTGAGCACTCTTCTCACATGTAAGCTTCCAGGGATGTACATATCCAGTGAGTTTGGTGCTACTAGTGACAATAAGAGAAAACATATGGAGCTTTCATCCCTTGCATTTGGAAATTTGATGAATTTATGGAAATGCAGCTCTAAGCTCTTCTGCTGCTGCTTTTAGTGGTAGGTTGCTTCTCTGTTCTTGTTGTGACAGAAAATTGCCCTAAGATTGTAGGGACAAAGAACATAACAGTGTTCCAGAAATACCCCCCCCCCAAAAAAAAAAGGAAATCCCTCCCTGGAAGGATTGTTCTCTTTTTTCCCCATTTATTCATTAATTGATTTTAGAGAAAAGCAGTTACAATATTTAGGGGGGGGGAGACAGAATAATACAATTTATTTAACTCAAAACAGAATGTATAAACATATAATATGTTAAAGGTAATTTGAATACGTAATAAATATTACACAATAAATATGCAATTTAAAATACATAAAAATAATGTAATTATATTTATATATATATATTCAGAGAGAGAGAGTGCAAGCTGTCTCTCCAAGCAGATTGACAAATTATTTTATAATTATTAACATCAATATATCACCTTGTGGGGGGGGGGGTATAGTTCCAGATTTCTACTTATACTGTAACAAAATTGTAATTGCTGAGGCCTTTTAAAATCTCATGTAGCTTTTAAAATCAGCTTTAATTCTTACATTTTGTTCTCAGCTCACATTTTATTGTGTAATTCATTTTATTGTTGTTTTATCATTTGATCACTTTTTATACAGCAAGCTGTACTGAGAACTTTTTTTTAATGAGGCTTTTTGGAATCCTTCTGTCTTGAAAGACAGTGGAAAAAACCTGGGCATGAAGGTATGGAAACTTTGATTTGCTTGAGCATCAGAATGTTTCTTTCTGGCCTTACAGCCAAAGTATTTCTTCTCCTAGGAAGTCATTAGTCTATGGAATTTCCTGCCAGAAGAGATGGAAACAGCAACTGGCCTCAATCGCTTTAAGAAATGGTTAAACCAATTCCTGGATGATAGGTGCATCAAAGGCTACTAGAATGGATGCCTAGGTATACCTTCCAGGCTGGGGAAACAGGCAGAATGCCTCCGAAGGCCATTTGCTGAGATGTGAGAGCAGGTGAAAGTCTTGCCTTTGACTTCTGCTTGAAATACCCATAAGCAATCAGTAGGCCACTGTGTGGAACAGGATGTTGGACTAGATGGGCTGTGGCCTGATCTAACAGGGTTCCTCTTATGTTCTATGTTCTTATCTAAAGGACTATAAACATGACATTTTGCACTTTGTTCCCAGAAAAATGGGGCATGTCCATCCAGCCTTCTTAGGGACTGCATTCCAGATTTTCTATCCTTGCCTTTCTCAAGGCACTCACAATATAGTAATGTTGTTTCATTCATACCTGGAAAGACCCAATGAGCTTCCATGACAGAAGCTGGGATTCAAATCAAGAGTCTCTTGGACAGTTCCCTCATGGTCCCTGGGGTTCCCAGCTGCTGCCTAGGAACTGCATTCATACATTGCTTGGATTTCTCCCAGGACAATTGCCGCCCCAGAATGAGGAGTTAATCATTCCCAAGACTCAAACCACTTCAAAGCTCTCAGTACTGCCCTGAGGTGGCTAAGAGGCTGCCTGAACGAAAAAGGAGAATTTTCCCACAGTAAAGACTGGCTCAATGAGTACCACCAAACTGAGAACCTGATCCCTCAGGAGAAGTACAAACTCATCTAGGTTGAATGTTGCTCACCTGAATGGTTGGATCAACCAGCCAACAGCACTTCTCCCCCACCTGGACTGAGTTTCAGTTTATTCATCTTTATCCAGTCCATTGACACACCAGTGTACTGTTTTAGACATCCAATGCCTGCCTGATAAAAAAATTTGCACATTGTCTGTCATTTGCATATTGATGATACCTCAAAATCCTGAATTCACTGGATGAAAAGAAAATACATTTCTTCATCACTGCACACATCTGATAACAATGTCTAACCAAGTAAATTCCAAATGCGCATCTGTGGCACATACCACAAAGAATGCACCTGGCCTGGAACGAGCATTTTGGGGTAGGAATGTGACAGGGCAGGGCAGAGCAGAGCAGTTGAGAGCCATCTGGTTTTGAAGTTGTAGGCTTGGGACATTTCAGCCACATTCCCAGAAAAGGCCACAGAAGTGGGTCATCTTCTTAAGTCAGCAGAACATCAGCAAGCTCTGGTACAGACCTTCTGATGCCACCTATCTCCATGGCAGTGGCAGGAACCATGCCTCAACCTGACCTGCATGGGGTTACTTTCTAGCATTCTCCTGTTAGAGGGTGCCTGGCGTGTATTCCACACCTGGAAAAGTGCCAGGCATGGGAATTGCCAAAGGAGGTTGTCCCCTTCTTTAGCACATGACAGCATGCAGCTCCCCTATTTCCAACCCAGTGCTGGCATAGTCCAGAAGGACCATTCATTTATTGGATACAAAATTCCATTTTTGATCATTCTAACACAAACTAGTAAGAATTACAAAATAAGAAATAAAAGCCAGTATATTGCTGCATATTTTATCCTCAGAAAACTATAAAGACCAGTGACCCAGCCTGATTAAAATAAATCCCCAGCACAGAGTTCCCAGCATTGTACTTGTATACATGCAACTGAATTTTGTCCATAGAATTAGCTTGCTTTATCTGTTTAATTCAAGAAAAACTCCTTCAGAGGTTAAAGAGAATATAGCCTTACCATTTGGGACTCTCACTGCTTCAGAGCCACTCAGATCAGTTAGGTCCAAAACATACAGAAGTAAGGCAGCTTTTTTACATATTATATGAGTTTATAAATTTTTTAACATGTGCATTATTTACTCAATGGACTGGAACAGCTCTAGCAACTAGGGGGGATGTGGATTTTGATTTTTTTTTCAACTGTACATTATTTATCCCATTGAGCAAGCTGTTCAAGTTGTAGCCACCTAATTAAAATGTCTTTTCAAACTTCTTTCCAAAGTGTTTACTATATATGCATAGCAGCAACTTTTACAGTTTTATTATCTTTGGCTTCTCTAAAACACTTTTTTCCACCAGCATTAAGAAGCATTTAAGACTTTTTATGGTCTAATCACTTGCCAAATTTCATGTTAAATAGAAGCTATATAGAAGTTATCAAGTTCTAAAGGCATCAAAAACTGATCAACTGCTTGTGCGCCTTTTTTTCACTTCACTGAGATAATTTTAAAACAGCCCCCTTTTCTCCTCCCTCTTTTGCTTATAATTTGGCGGAAAATAACTCAGTCCCATACCAACTTTTCATACTTTCTAATAAGTATTTCTCTCAGCTTATCAAAAAATTAGTTCCTGAAGGGACATAAACTGGTCACAAACTCTTACAGTCAAACCATTGAAGACATTTGCAGTACAATCAAATCAGTATTTCTTATCCTGTGGGTTTCACCTATTTCCTTCAGATGCTTGGACTGGAAACCACAAATTCCATCTGAACACACCAAAGCAAAAGCCAAAGTTCAGGGGTTGAAATAAAACACCATCCACATAATTTTAGCAGGAACCAAGGACTGTTCCGCAGCAATACCTGGAAGTCCTTTTCCCAAAAACATGTGAGGCTAGGAACCATACAAAACTGTAACTCTTCCTTAAGAATTATGCTAAGGAGCAACAGCCAGGAACAGGAACATTGTTAACACTGCACCATCAAGGATTACGCTAGTGGTCAACCTTCAGGAAGGACCAATGACTTATTGTCAACAACCACATAAGGGACCAAGGGCCAGGAGCAAAACAAAACAATTGCATGCCATCAACCTGACAGTCATTCACCAACACCTATAAGAAGGGTAACAAAGTCCATGAGATCATCAGTTGCATTTGACTCTTCTAGCAGTTATATCTTCTGAAGGTAAATATTGTAGCTATATCACAAAGCAGAAGTATGGAACATGACATAACAACCCTAAAACTGCTATAACTGAGATGAAAACTGCCCATATAATCCACTGTTCTTTCATAGCTGTGGGAAGCTTTGCTTTCAGTTATTCTCCCCACCTTTACTGGATGGCCATCCTGATCTGTGATACCCTGCTGTTCCATCCTACTAAAGCTAACCTTTTCCTCAAATGGATATAAAACTAATTTCCAAGCTTAGCCAAGAACAAGCCCCATTGAATTTACCAGTGATTATTTCTGAACAGGAATTGATAGAGTTTTGCTCTTTTTGTGGTTCTGAGTACCACATACAAGTCATACTTTGAAACACACTAACTCACCGAGGCATAGAAGTTGCATTCTGTTCACTAGGAGCATCCTCAAAACCCATGAGGATGATGGAAAGCTCCAATTAACAAAATGTTGGTCTTGGAGATTACCTTTTCAGAAATCATTTGGAATATGATTACAGGCACGCAAATGTCTCAACATATCATTGGTCCAAGGCACAGATCATGACACACTCTTAATTTATACTGTGAGGAAGGGTGACAAAAAGACTAGGTGAAAGCATTGTTCTTGAAATTTAATTCCTCTTCCAAAAAGGTGGAAGACCTGTTATGTTGGCCTTCCTGACAACTAAGGTTTATAAAATCTGGTGGCTTTCTAAATGCTAAGGGAGAGTTTCCAGAGATCAGAGCCAAAGAAAACCAAACAACTGTATTAGGCCAACAGAAATGGCTAAAATAGAAATAGAATAATTGTATTAGGCATTAGATCATGGAGTCCTTCGGCAGCAGGTTTTGTTCACCACTTGTCTCCTGCCCCCATCTTGTATCCACAGTAGCACACCTTTTTCATGTTAATAAGGCAATAGATCCCTTTTCCTTTTTTCTTTTAATGGTGTTTTGCACTGGATCGCTATAGCAGAGCAGCATGAAATGGCAAGGAGTGAGGCAAAAGTCTGATGGCAGAGGTGATCGTGGAAGGAAGGAAGGAGGGAGCAGGCAGACTTTTACACAGAGCTGACATACTTTGCAAACCATGATGGAAACCACTAAAATCTTTCACTGGCTCCATTGATCACTGCCGGTGAGTCCCTCTTATTAAAATCAGGCACTTTCACTCACTCCCTGCAACACTGTCTGATCTTGTTCCATTGTGTGTCTCAGCTACTGTGGGCTCTGTTCATTCTTCAGCTCCTTCCCCTCCCCTTTCAGATTCTTTTAAAACTTTGAGAATGGTGAACAATCAAAACGGTCTCAAAGCTCATTATATTCTGTTTGGGAACACACCTTACAGGCTTAAGTCTAAAACTGCAAATATTAACATAAATGGGGGGGGGGGGGAGGCAGTGAATGTACTTCATGGTAAGTCTCCTGGATTTTTTTTTCTAGAAAACTGAGTCTCATTTGATCAGAAGTCCCAGAGCTTTCCCTGTTGCTGATTGAATTAGGGTTAGAAGGGACCCTGGTAAAAAAAAAAAAAAATCAAGCCAAGGGCTTATATGGTACAGACTGAGACCAAAAATATTTACAGAATATAATAATAAACACTGAATCAGCAACTTAATTCTAACATTAAGAAGTAAAATGTGAACTTTGTCTGGAAATATTGTAGTTTAAAAAACAAAAAGACTCAGTGCCTGGCTGGCTGGGTTACCCAGAATAAGCACACAAGAGTAGAAAAATGGCAGAGAGGAGTGTTCTTCTTGATAATAATAAAAATAATAACAACAACAACATTTATTTATAATGCCCCTTTCATCAAGGGATGGTACAAGGTTAAAAATTACAGAAATAATAACATAGCAGTAAAACAATCCAATAATAGTATTGAATAGTATTAATAGAACAGTATTAAAATCAATCTAATAAAATAACAATAATAAATTCCCCAAACATCACTACATCAGTCACAGATAAACATTATCCACTAAAATAAGTGAATTTAAACTTAATTGGGGGTATTAAAAAGAAAGGTCTTCAGACTCTTTTGAAATTGAACCAAATCTTCTTCTAATCTAAGGACTTGTGGGAGATTATTCCAAAGGTGAACTAAGTCTTGGAAGCCTTGCAGTTTAGAAGTTGCAATGTGAGTTTGAGGACCTACTAAGAATGCTTTGCCTCCAGAACGTAAGTTTCTAGCTGGGCTATATCATGAAACATTAGATGCTGGGTAACTTGGAGTTTGCCATCTAATGTTCTTAAAGGCCAATCCAGTAGTTTAAAATGAATTCTGGGTCACACTGGGATCCAATGCAGGGACCTCTTAGGGTCTGAGATATGAGAATATTTTGGCAAGCCCAACACTGTTCTAACCACAGAGTTCTGGATCAAGGTTAATGGTAATAAAGGTTGCTCATTAAGAACAGTGCTGTGTTAGTAGCACTATTCTCAATGCAGCAGGGTAATCTTGACACAGAATGGGAAACTGCCCCTAGCCCTGGGAGGAGCCCGCTCCCCACCTCCCAGCATTAAAATCTTGATGTAGAGATGGGGAGGGGGCTTCCATCTCATGCACAGATTACTGAGGCGTAAGGAACAACTGTCCCCCCCCCCCCAATGTCCATATCACGACTGAACTTGATGCTGGTATGGGGAAGTCAAAATCCTGTACTTGACCACCAAAAAAAATGGCCACCAATGAGACAGGCAAGTCCCCTTGAGGGGCAGCAATAGTTCAGTGATTACCCTTTGATCCTGCCTATGAAAGTGCCACAAGGGAGCAGGCTCATGCAGGCTCTGTGACATCTTTGACCCTTATGGTGCATTCATGTTACTTTAAAGTTGCCATGATGGATCCTGCCAGTATTTCGCTTCTGTGGCCGTCTTGTTGTATACTTGTATTGTTCTTCTTTTCTTAACAAGACACATTCCCCCTCTTCCAAACTGAATCCATGTAGTTGAGCCAATAGCTTAGATGACCGGGTTGCTTTATCAGTCCATTTAAGGGAGGCCAGAATGGAAGAAAGACCTTGTGAAAAAAGGGAGGCATTCCAGACAATTAAAAATGCTATTATTATAGAACTACTTATCTCGTAGTTCAGTTGGGAAATTATTACTGTGTATGGGACTCAGACTAGTTGTGTTTGCTCATTTAAAGCAGAGAGGGGCTTCTCTGATACTGGAAAGTGTTTCACTGTAGAAGAAGAGAGCTATGTCTGAGTGAGGGCCATTCTTTAGAAAGAAGGGTGATTTGACAGGGCAGATAGGAGTATAACAGCACTCTATCCAACAGAAGACCAATCCTAAACCCAGCTCCAAAGACAGCTACACAGTCTGCTGCAGTGTCAGGCAGATGCCAGAGAAGGGATCAGCTACAAACCTAACAGACATGCAATCCAGAGCTTGGCATCTGGGTTCTTTAGCTGCCAATCTTGCCTCATGAGCAGCCACAATGATTGGCTGTTATGCGGAAAACAGCAGAGAAAGAGCCTAAAGATGTCCATGTGCCACACTGCCAGCGATGGGAATAGGCAGTGCCAAGTCAACATTGTCATTTTGTGGATGTGCCAATGTGCTTTGGAACCATTTTTACATTTTCAAAAGTCACAGAATTCCTGCATAAAAACACTCAGAACTGCTTTATCCATTTATTTCTGTTACTCTTCCATTTTTCTTTTTCTTTTTTAATCTTTCTTTAATAGCACTGACCTCTGAGAATACAGGATACAGACAAGATATAGAATGCAGATACACAACACATACTTCTAAGACATATTTCTGAGTAGATGTGTAGGACTACACTGGCAATTATTATGAGATTCCCATTAAAAGTTCCAAGTCATTATTTACATTGCAGTTACTTGGCATTGGTTACACACAGGCAGGAGACCTGTGTGGCAAGAAGAAAACTACAGTAGTACACAATGATAGTAGCATTCTTTGTAAAGCAGCCACATGCTCTTCACATGCCTGTTACCAATCTGAGCAACACAAACTTCACTGCCAGGGAACTTTCGTTCTCTGACTTCAATATTTCTGCCAGGGACAGTTTATAGAAACACAGGAAATAGCTTTAGAAGTGGGCCTCTTCCTGCATTTAATTACATGGGGTGTTTTATTTGCAATGAATAAAATGGATGGATAAGTTTGCACAACACAGCCACACCTGTGCAGCAAAGGCAGAAGAAGGTGCGATCACAACACTTAGGCCATGGTCACATCTTCATTTTAAATCTTCTTCAGTCCATTGTCAGGTCTGACTGCTCATACCTTTCCATTTCTATCAATTTTATATGTGGACTTTCCATTCAGGAAAGCCAAAATGGAGGATGGAAAGTCCACAAATTAAATGGATAGAAATGAATAGGTGTAAGCAGCCAGATTTGCGCATGGACTGAAGAAGGTTTAAATTGAGGCCATGGCCTTATTCCCACTCACTGGAAATGCACTGGATAAATGTAGATCAAGCAGACCCTGCACTCTTTTAGCACACCCACTGTGCCATAAGGGTGAAATGACATGCTCACCCTTCACCCTCATGTCACAGTCATAGCATCACAAAAGCACCACGTGGATCTCATGACAGTTTGCAAGAATTTGTCAAGAGACTGATTCCATGAACGTAATTTTTATCTAGCTTTGCCAGTATGGTATTCTTTGTAGATCCACTCCATGTTGCTGTTAATTTCAATTAACTAAAGATGATCCAGTTAGCAGCGCTGGAAGGAAGGGAGTGCTAATTATCATCTATATAAGCTGAAGTTTTTGTTTTCAAAATTCACATAAAGTTGGGTGGCTCAGCTGGTATTAGCAATTGGATTCCTCCACAGTGGAGATTTAAGAACTTCAACAGCTGCTTTTGCTGCCCCACTTTCAAGTAAAGTTTTCCTGAGAGGGATAGTTCCCCCCACCACATTGCTACTTTCTTTCCTTTCCGCAATAAAATCAAATAACGTTTTGTGTGTTCTTCAGTTCAGAGTTTCAGTGTTTGCCTAGCCCCCAAATACTCAGTCCAATTCTCTTATTCACACTTGCTCACAAGTATTTATTCCTTTTATTTAAAGCTTTGATCTCTGCTTGTCAGAATTTGGCAATGTATTCAAGGAGTTCTGTTTTACTGGATGGGTTTCTATCAGCTCCCCATTTGGATACCTCATGAAACTGGAATTTGTTTAATGTAAATATCTAAATACTTTGCTTGCAAGACATTCCTAAAATTCAAGACATTTTGATCACTTCATAAATGCCCCTTGAGCAATTTTTCATGCTATTTTACCAGCATTGTTTGCTTTTCTGCAATTTGTTGTTTGTTTATCCGTCAGGCAAAATACTGGAGGAGCCTTAACTTTACTGTGTGAGCTGCAAATTCTACAAGAAAATACATCTTATTGTAAAGATTTTGTGAACCAAGAGGGCTTATGCTATGATTTATTTGTTGTTTGTTTAGAAGTTCTTTCTTCTTTAAAATTTGAACTATTAATCCAACATAAACTTCCTGTTTGTTTTGCAATTTACCCCTAACCCAGTCTACTTCAAAGTGATTTCCATCTCTTAAGCCACAAAGATAGTTTTATGGCATGGTGGCTGCCACATCTGACTTCACAGACAGGAAACAAAAGTTCCCCAGCTTCCAAACTTACAGGAGTAGTGCCTGGAAATGCCCCCAGAAGTTAGCCCAGATGTCACTGGGCATCTACATGGGACTGGGCTGTTCCTATTATGGCTATATGTCCTCATGGCAGCAGCGGGAGTAGAACTGAAATTGCACACTCCCAAGCAGAGTTTTGGCACTGGGGAAAAGACAAGGCCCAGGGGTTTTGCAGGCCTGACTGTTGTAGACCACAAGAACCATGGGGAAGCTGGCCAACATCCCCTATCCTGAGTCGCACATGTTACATAAGGAATGGCCATATCTAAGAAAAACAAAACAGGTCAGCCCTCATGTTTTTTCATTGGATGTGAACTCAGAAACATTGCTGATGTCTGCATACAACCAGCTAAAAAGTAACATGTAAAATGTGGCAGTACAATGAGCCTGCTATTCCCTTCTTACACCTCCTGAATGACCTCTGGAATTATATGACACTATGATGCAATTTCATTTGAATATCATTGATGACAAAAAAGCATACATGGAACCTCACTACTACTCCTAGTAAGTCACCTTCAAAAAACGATAACCAAGCTCTTCCCCATTTTGGAACAATTTCTCCATCTCCCTTCCGTATATCCACAGGTACTCACAACTACTATTGCGTGAGACCAGCTTTTAGCCCAGAACCCAGTCACATTTACATCTTGCTCTTTAGGCTAAGCACATCACATCAGGTTTGGATGGCTGCAGAGCTTGGAGTTTATTCTTGCACTCTTGTGTGTTTTGCTTTCTTTGTCAACAGGACCTCTTGTACCTGGCCTCCTCCACCACCAGCTTCCTCACTCACAAGCCTCCTTACACTTTCTGGTTCATACAAGCAAAAGATTCCCATCACTTGGGGCACGTTCCAACACAGGATATAATCAGGCTTAGGTTTTCCCCATTCCAACAGTTTGCAAGGAATATGCTGTTTCTGCCTGTTAAAGGTCCCAAAATGTGAAGTATCCCTATTCAAATTAAAAGAGGTCGTGCTGCTGGATTTAGAAATGCTCCACACTATTTAGCAAAGTGGGAACACAAAACTTTTTGCAGGGGAGGGAACCATGCTTTAGTTTCCCTGATCCAATGATTTCTTCTGCCTACTCTCCTCTTCCCTCGGCTCTCTGCCATTACGTGCTAAGAAGATTGGGTTGGCTGAAAGGTGGGGGCGGGCGGGCGGAGGTGAAGAATGACCAGAGCCTGCAGTGCCTAACACAATGTAACAAGAGATCAAACCATGCAGCAAGGAGTAATTTTACAAAGTGTCTGATTTTACAAGAGGGACTCTCTGACAGTGATCATGAAAGACTTTGGTGGCTTCCTGGGGTTGCAAAATGTGTTGGCTCCTGTGTAAAAGCCTGCTCCTCCCTGATTGGTTCTGCCATCCATGCCTTTTTGCCTCGATCCTGATCCTGGCCATTTTGTGCTGATCTTCTGTAACGATCCAGTGCAAAGCTCCATTGTCAGACTCCATGATCTGATGGAGGTTTATATAGGGGGTAGGGTTTGAAGTGCTCACCCCGATGAAGTCAGGGTATGACGGTGTCCAATTGCTGGCTGCATGGGGAGGGGAATCTGCTGGGGGGGGGAGAGAGGGGAGGGTGCTTCTCCCCTGCTGGGCACTGAAGAATGGAAAGTCCTCATTATAAGCTAACAGTGGGAATGCAAAAAAACAGACCTTGGTGCTGATTTTTTAAAAAAAGGTTAAAGCCAGATTAAATTGTCAAGTGGGAACCTGACAATAGAGAGTCATGCTGGGAAAACAGATTATATGATCCTGAAGATCATGATTATGAAAGACTACAGTAGGTCTTTGGGATGTAGTTCCATTTATTTGGGTCCATAAACAGCCAATATGTCACTTTTGCTACAGTCAGGAAGTGACTGTAGCAAATGCTATTATATATTTGATTGGCAATAACAACAGAAGATGGATTTGGCTTGTTCATTGCTTTCAAAGGGACAACAATAGATTGTGGGAAAGGAAGGACTTACTCGGGCTTATGATTAGGAGAAACGTTCTAAAGGTGAAGAGCTGGTTGACAAAGGAACAAATTCCTTTAGAAGACAATTGTCTTCTGCGTTGCACCGAGTCTTCATTCTGCAGGGTAAGGCTAGATATCCTTCAGAGCTCCTTTAACTTTGAAATTATATGGGGGGGGGGTTCTTCAAAAAACAGATACTGTTTTTTTACTTGTATAATGCGATAGAGCATCAGCATAAAGTACATCACAGGAGAACACTCCCCTTGCTGGTGTTGCTTCTTGGATATTGGACCCCTCAGGAATACTGGAATATGAATAAAGATGTAGGGTTTTAAAAAAAAAATCAGATATTTTTTGTTCCGTTTCTAAAAATAATGCAGTTTTGAGAAGGGGGAAAAAAACCCTAAATAACCACCAAGCAAACAGAAGGTTTGGTTTATAACACAAACAAAATTGTTACATTCTGAATGGGTTGTAAGTACCTGATTCTTTGCCTTTTTACTCATCCCTGCTTTAAAAAAAAAAAACTGGAAAAAAATCCACAAATCCATTTGCTAACCAGCTGCACCTCTGTACTGAACAGATAACAACCTGTGCAAGCCAGGCTTTGCAGTGAATCGGTGCTGATAGGCCTGAATCTCATAGCTTTTTTAAAATGCTAATGACAAGAAACATTTCCGAAGCCAAAACGCTCTTGTAGATCTGTCTACTTCTATTATGACTGATATTTGCTTGTAAGTACATAGAACACTTGTTCACTGTGCCTTATCTGCTACGGTGCAGCATGCTGACCTACATAGCATTCAGCACAATATGATGCACAAACATCTTCTATATAATTTTTCATTTTCGACTTAAAAACAGTAGAGGCAAAATGGGATTGCTGCAAATCTAACAAAGAGATGGCATTATTTCCAAATAAAAATGTGCATTTTTTTTCCCCAAAGAATTTATTTGTCTAGCAGCATGAAGTTCATACATAGCGATGCTTGAAAAGGGTGCTGAATTGTGATTAGGAAGGAAGGACTTAGGAAGAAGAACAAACCACAGCTTTTCTCCTTACAGAGAATAATTAAGCTTAACTTATTTCTTGTCACAATTTAAAGTTCATCCCTTTTTTGAACCATGTTTCTGCAGTGTCACTAAACACTGCTGATAGAAGAATGCTGAAAGAATGATGATAATGGTAATTTAAAAAAAAGGCTAAAAAAGAGCTATAGTAGCTAAGGGAGCTGAAATGATCATCTGTTACCTGCTACTATCAAAGAAGATACAAAGGCAGATCCACAGAAGTTATGTTTGCAGATGGCAGCCACGTTGCATGATTTTAACCCTTACAGCAAGGGAAATAATGGATATGCTGGACGTTGTTTTATAGAATGGATTCCTAGGCACTGCCTCCAAATTGCAAGGATAGGCAGGATATCTCTGAGTCATTTGCCGAGATTCGAGAGCAGATGGAAGTTTTGTCTTTTTTGCTTGAGAATGCTAAGAAAACAATTGGTGGGTCATTTGCGAGACACGATGCTCGATTAGATGGACTATGGCCTGATCCAGCAGAGCTCCTCTTAGGTTCTTAGTTTCTATATCCACACCCTGTTACTTTTTAAAATTTCCCAAATTAAGGTAAGTAGACTAATCTTACAATTCCAAATGCAACACCACACCAAGGCTATGGCAAAGGAATATTGTTGTGATCCAACACATGTTCAGCAAAAAAAAAAAAGAGAGATGCCATAATTCCCACTGTCATAGTATACCTGACAACTAAACTACTATGATAACATTTGACTTTTTTGGTGGCACTAGAGAATGAATACATGGAAAACCCCATGATTGAATTACTAGTTGCACAAATCTACCTACAGACCCTGAGTATATTGCATAGAAAAAAACATAGGCTAATAGTTACAAGAGAAACTTGTTGTTTGTTGAAGAAGTTGGTGATAAAAGTGGGGTCCCTCTGCTTTCCAGGCAGCTTACTCTACCATTGAGCTACAGCCTCTCCCCAGACAGGAGATACGCTTGTGTAATCCAAAACCAGGCAGAAATTTCCTACAGGACTACAGGTAAGGAAGAAGATCCTCTAATAATGCTAGAACAGCCAGCCCCATAAATATCTCAAGGCCTTCCTATCACTGGACAATGACTCCACCATTCAGCACCATTCATGTTGCTCCTTAGATCCATTTTGACATATGAGCTGCAGATGGCCAGTTGAAGCCAGGCGGGTGCCTGAGCAATCAGGGACTGCCCCACGTGGATGTGTGAAAAGCAGCCAGCCCGATCGCCTCAGCTGCTGTGTGGCAGCAAGCAAGTAAGTAGCGTTCACGTGTGCATACCCCCAGGGTGAGTTGGGGGTGTAGGGTGTGGGTCCTGCTGGCCCTAGGAGCCTGATCTGGGCTCCTGGAGCAAGCGGGAACTGAGGAAAAAGAGGCACCCGGGCTCTCCACCCCTGGCTCGAAGGGAGCCAATTGGGGCAGCCCGGGGGAGGGGCCCAGCTGTCATGGAGTGAGAGCATGCAAAAGCTTTCCCTCTGGTAGGGCTGGGAACACGTTGGGAAGCGCCAAATGTGCCAGGATGGTTTCAGAGCACTTCTTTGTGCTCTGAAACTGGAACGCGAGGAGGGCACTCTGGGACGGGCTGAGGCGGTTCCAAAGGGAACCACTGGCCCACAGGAGCAAATGCTCCATCCCCGCGTGTCCTCCACACGTTACAGAGCCCCTCATGTGAATAGGCCTCATGTCTCCACCAACTGGGTACACCAGAGGGGCCTTACAGTAAACTGCTGTTTGATTGCCGTAGAGTAAACCAAGTACTGATTTCCTAAAGAAATGCTAATGTTTACACTGGACTGAAGCATGGTTTGCTTATTTATAGAGATCAAAGAGGAACAGCAAATCACTGCTCTTTCAGGTACACTGCAAACGGCACTAGTCTGCATTTCAGTACATACTTTTATGCAAACATTGCTTGGCATCACTTTTATCCGGAAACAATTTGAGGATAACACCTGCATAACTTGTGTAAAAGTTTTAAAGGAGGAAGAAGTTGACTTGTTTTGAATAGGAGCTTCCCTTTATGGGAGCCTACTGCAAGGTGTTTCCACCTTTGCAAGGACCAGTGCCCCTCCTGTTGTCCCTAAAATATTTTGGGACCACTTAAACCATGTCTTTTTCATTTTACTGTTATTATTTCACTTTATTGTTGTTACTGGATAGCAATGAAACCCTGGAAAAGTGAAGAAACGGGCAACCAGAATGATCGAGGGGCTGGAACAACTCTCTTAAAAAATCAAGCTGCAGTCTCCAACCTTTTGGCGTCTCTGGAGTACCATCAAAGAAGAAGAGTTGTCTTGGGCCACACATTAAATATTTATTTGTTTGTTTTTTTGTTTGTATTTCTATCCTGCCCTATACCCAAAGGTCTCAGGGCGGGTTACACAATATTATATTAATCTTAGACAGGTCCCTGCCCTCAGGCTTCCAATCTAAAGAGACAAGAAACAAAAGGTGTGAGAGGGAACAGGGAACAGCAAAAAGCAAGCATTTGAGATCCTCAGATCCATTTCTTCAGTTCATTTCTTATTGCTGAAATTTTCTTATTCTCTTTACACAAACACTTAACAAAAACTGATGAACAAGAAAAAAGCTTGATGTATAATTTCATAATGTTTAAGTCAATTTACAATTTTGTCTTGGGCTTCATTGATGGCCATTCTGGGCCACACACAGCCCACCAACCACAGGTAGGAAACCCCTGGCCTGTGCATCTTCAACCAGGAAAGATGGTAGCCTCATTAAGAATTGGCCTGATTGAAGTATATAAAATTATGCAAGGTGCAGAAAAGGTGGATAGGCAAGAAATATTTTCTCTATGGCACAACACTACAACTAGGGGGCACTCTATGAAGCTAATAGGCAGGAGACATAGGATCAACAAGGGAAAGTATTTTTTCATCCAGAGAATCCATCTATGAGATTTACTACCAGAAGAGGTGATGACAGCAATCAGCCTCAATAGCTTTAAGAAAGTGTTAGACAAATTCATGGAGGACGTCTAAGTACCACCTTCAGGTTGGAGAGACAGGCAAGGAAAGATGCTTCTAAAAGCCATGTTCAGGGAATTCAGCAGCTGAAAAGTTTGCCTTTGACTTCTGCTTGAGAATGCCCAAAAGCAATTGATGGGCCATAATATGATACAAGATGCTGGACTGAATGGACTGAGGGGTCTGATCCAGCAGAAATTCTCTTGTGTTCTTATGTTTTGAATTTAACGTGAACAGAATTACTGTTTGAGAACACCTTCTCTCTCCACATATCACATTCCACCTGAGGCATTTTCATACAATTAACTACCATTCTTTCATATATTTTTCTGCTACACTTTCTGTTCTCAAAGAAATCTAACAATCACACCCTTACACCCCAAGCCAATTTGCTCTTCACTTTTAAATCCTTGCTCAAAAGCCCACATCTTCCAAAAAAGCTATTCTAGGACCACTGAGATGCTGCCAGTGGGTCACCAGATAACTTCAATTTCTGTGCACTAAATTGAGATGCATGTGGAGTTGAGCTAAGAGGTGATAAGCACTTACATGCCGAGGAGTGCTATGTGAACAATTAATAATTATTTTCTACTTCGTAATCACAGTCTCAGTACTGGTGAAAATGGCCTGGATTACTTATCATTCAGAATCATTTGTTTGTTTATAATCTATATTTTGAAGGCCTCTGTTTAGTGCCTCTGTTTGATGATAGATTTTACTCAAAGGCTGCTATAATGCCATCCTGTGCTTCCACTTATATTTGCTGTATATTCTTAACGGCAACAGAGAATTTTACGCCCACGTACAGTACTATAGGTTGAGGTTTTTAATGGGTTGTGTGTATACTGTTTCCAGGGGAAGCATATCATTAGCAGTATTTTCTGGAATTACTGTGCACAACAATCTAATGTTAGATAAAAAAAATAATGTGAATAGACTTAGCAGTAGGTAAGACTCTGAACTTGGCACTGTAGAAAATCTGTATCACATTAGGTGGAGAGGTTTAAATGGCCTGGATGGATATCATCTGGATCCTGGTTATGTGTTAGCTTTTGGCCTGACTGCTCTTCAAATTGCCCAAGGTTTTAATGATGTCTGAATTCCTTATCTTGGCCTTCATGATTGACAACAATTTCTGTTAATGGCTGAGTTTCTGATTCATTCACACTCCCACAACACATCCAAACTTACTCATAAGAACATAAGAAGAGCCCTGCTGGATCAGGCCACAGCTCATCTAGTCCAGCATCCTGTCTCACCAGAGACCCACGGATTGCTTATGGGCATTTCAAGCAAAAGTTGAAGGCAAAACGTTCACCTGCTCTCGAACCTCAGCAAATTGCCTTAGAGGCATCCTGCCTAACCCCCCCATCCTGAAAGGTGTACTCCTTCATCTAACTATGCTTGCCACCTGGAATCAGAGGGTGGACTGGTAGACTGGCCCAGCAGACCCCACAGAATGCTGGGTCCACACTACGGACTGGTCTCCTGGAAGATCATGCAGTTTTCACAGTGTTTCAGACTGCTATACTGTAGCAACTACTCTTGTGCAGATAATACATAAGCTGCTGGTCCAGTATACTATGGCCAAAATATCCAGTGCCATTTTACCAGGCACTCAGAAGCAGTGCTGGAAGTTTACCACTAGTAAGGACCCAGCAAAACAGCCACAGCTGGCAACCATGGAGACCAGGAACTTTAGTTCCCAGTTTCAATCACTGGATCAGGATGCCCCCCCCCACACACACACACACAAAATGAATTCACCTTGGCATAGTTCAATCAATAGTTGGGTTGCATGATTTGAACAAGGACAGGCTTTGTGGAAAGACCCAGCTAGCCTTAAGCCACATTGTCATTGGCTCTCTGAATTTTTGCTTGTCTTCCATGGACCAGAGGTGATGACAGTCTTTCTTGGACTTGGATTCTTCTCTGCTTACACTAAGAAGAGATCATCAGCTCTCTGGTCCATCATGGCTAACTTCTAGTATTTCCTTGATTAATGCTGAGTTGAGAACATTGTGGGTAATAAAAATGTCAGCTAGACCCAACTCTTTAGTGATACTTCAACTACCACATCTAACAGGATATTAGGGAGGGCAATTAAATAATAATCCCAATGCAAATATCAGTTAGAGAACCCAGTCCCTTCAATATATTTTGAGCTCACAGTAGATTGAAGGTGCTTTCTTCATTGCTGATTTGCAGAGGATTCTGTTGTTTGGGCTGAATAGTTAGGTAATACCTGTCCTGCTCTACTGTCCAACCTACTTTGATGTCTCTAGGATTTACCTGTTGGATAGAATGCATTTTTCCAGATTCCTGGTTGTTCCCTTGGGTGAGAGTGCTCCAAATATTTCAGGTTTTGTTCCATGAAAACACTGGTGTTCCAATTTAAAGCATTAGCTATTTCCATTTTCTTTTAGGATTGAGGGGAAAATATGATTCATTCATGTCCCTGCTGCCAGTGATGATGAATATGCTTACCCAATGATGGAGGTACTAATCTTGGGGCCACTTACAGGGCTGGATAAAAGCAATCAATACAGGAGTAGGGTGGGAGGTGGGGATGGCCTTGGAAAACACCTGAGGATCATCCTGCCCCTCCACACTGCCTGGAACATCTCTACAAGTAGAAAATGAAACCAGAAGTAAAACTAGAAATACATTTGTGTATGCTGCACACAACCTGAAATGCCAGTTCTTTGATTGGCAGGGGAGGGGCAAAACAACTGTTAAACAGTCATGCCATGTCAGTACATCTGTTGGTGTGCCATCAGAGTCATTTACTCTGACATTAAGTCACCTCTGATAGTTGCATCTGGTGCATGGCCTTTTGCCCACCCTGCCCCCTGGCTGACCTTAGCTTGGCCAGAAGTGACCATCTGGCTGGTGCCTTGGTCCCGCTTATCCTGGTGGTTCTGCCAGTACTTTTATTATAACTTTAAATAACATCTCAAGACTGCAATATAACTGGTCATTGGACAATTTCCAACACAACACAACACTGTAGAAAAGATACACATGTCCTCAAGTGAAGTCAACCAGCCATATGAGATCACACATGACTTATGTGAATATATAAAGTGTCGCCCAAAGGCATGAATTCAATCTTTGGGGGAAAGAGATTCTATTTCACTGGGCTTCCAGTCTTTTAAAATAAATTTCTATTTGTGTAAAATGTACCATGATTTTAATAAATAAACAATCTAGATGCAACTAAAAATGTAACTTCTTTTGCACTCAAAGCAAGCCAAGTGGAATGAAAACATTTTAAATAAAATATATTTAAGCTGAAAAAGAAGGCCAAATGATGGCTTTAAGTATTAAGCTTTTTTTCTCTTCTTATACCATTTCTAATAAATATTTGTGGATAGGGAGAGAAGTGAGTTGATCTCTTTTCAACTCATTCCAGGTGCAGTTTTTACAGGTAGGCAGTAGAGCTCATTAAATTTAGCTTTGAAGACACAACACTACACAGCATTACTGTTATCATATATTCTAAAGGCTCTTTGAAATCTAAAGTTTATTAATGAAAAAGAAGAAGTAAATTTACAGATGATGTTTAATTGGAATATACTGTGAATAAGAAAAAGTACACAGAGATCAAACCAAGTGAGTGGGTGGGAGCAATCTTCATTCAGGAAATTTGAATATATATATATTCTTGAAATATGAACTCTGCTGCAAGGATCTCAACTCCAGAGTCCACAGCATTAGAATATACAGTCGCATGGTTTTAGCACAACATTTATGTAAGGATTAGGGATGTGCACGAATATTTGTAACTTTCAATATTTGTACAAATTTACACAATTTGGACATTCGTTCATTGACATTCATATTTGTACAAGTGCTTCGGAACATCCATGTACTGGGGAGGTGGGAAAGAGTGAATTCAACATAGTTTGAGAGCAGCTTCAAAGTGGATTCAGGGAGGATTTGACCCTTTCCGAGTAGATATGTTACGGGATATATATATCGGATATGTATTTGTTCAAATAGGATATTTGTACAGATTCCTATAAATACATTCAGATCAAACAGAATCCTACCACATTCGAAGGGGATCTATTCAAATGAATATGAATTTCCTTACATTTAATTTTATACAAATCGAATGCAAAAAAAAAAACAACACCATTCGTGAACATCCCTAGAAAGGATGGTGAGTTTCTGTGGGAGATAGGGAATTTTCCTGCTCAGTTAAAACAATCCCAACCCTTGCAAATCTAAACTGGTATGATGCAACAAGACAACGAATGCAGACTAAAACATAAGAGCCTGATCTGCCTGAAAGGTCATTGTAGGTAAAGAACCAGCCTTTCATGCTCCATTGAAAACTCTGATCGCATCCAGATGGGGAAAATATAGCACCATTATGGCCATGCTATAGTGGGATTACCACACATATCTGGGGCAGCCCCATCATAGGTCTGCCATATATCCCCCCTAAATCATGCTATTGCCTATGTTTTTAACTTATTTTGTAGCTGAAGCTGCCATTGGCTGTCTGGATGCCACACATGTGCAGGGGGCAAAAAAGACAAACATTCGTGCATGGTGCTAGCAATACACACAACTGGGTATGCAGGAGGAGGCTATGGGAAAGTGTTGCTAGGAACCAGAGTATTATACTCTAGCTTGCACTCTATCCTTTGTCTCCCATTATCATCAATAAATGGAGGAACCTGCTATGAGCAGTTCTGCGTCTTGTTTCCAAGATCTGGGCCCCAGGTGGTAACCCTGATAGCTTGGTCCTGTTCCAACTGAAGATCTTCTGATCATTCAGATCAGTAGAAAGAGCATACTTGGAAGTTTCAACCACATAATGGCCGTGGTCACACAAATATAACACAGGACATCCTAATAATAATTCAAACTGAGGTCGTACTAGCTCTGTTTACGCATAGATCGTTATAGCTTGTCCCCAGGCCGTCCCTGCTCTCGGCTGCATTGCTTACACCTTTCTCAACAATCGACCTGAGCCTCCTCCATGGAACTCCTGGCTCTCCAACCCTTTTGCATTGTCACATCTATCTCCTTTCTTACTGAATATCGTTGTGTCCCTCAAGGGAGGCGAGGGTGTATGTTTGTGGTTCTTTTTAAAGTCTGCTCCCCCACCTCTATGCCCACCTTCATTTTCTATATGCTTTTCTTCTCCGTGCGATTATTATTTTTTTAAAAAAAAAATAAATTTGCAGAAAAATGCTGTGTAGAGGAATCATATACATAAACTGAGGAGAGAAGGGGAAGTGCCTTATGAACTCCATGTATGCACATTGGCTGAAAGGAAAAACTGGACCCATCCATCACACCATGATTCAGGCTCCTTTAGCCTATCCCCCCACTCACAACTGAGGAAGCAAAGATGGCCTGGAATGCCAAGACAGGCTGAATCCTCTGAAAAAGATGACTCTGGTTAGAATCATCTAACGGTGGTAGAACGGCTTGGAAAATGAATTGAATAAAAATAATGTGAGTAATGCAACCTGAGTAAGACCTTAAGTCTTCCTAAACTAAAGGTGTGACCAGGGCCAATGAGAAGTCTGGACTGTCCCTGATGGTGGGGAAGATTGAAAACAAAAGGAGAAGGGGACGGCAGAAGATGACAAAAGCAAACGGTGTCATGGAAGCAATGAACATGAGCTTGGACAAACTCCAGGATGGAGTAGCAGTTAGAAGAGCCCAGTACACTTTTATCCATGGGGTCATGAACAGTTAGGATATGACAAATGACAAACAACAACAGCAATTCCTGACCATCCAGTAATGGAAGCCGGACTAGAAAGAGCTGAAGCTCAGTCGAAGATGACTGCTTGTTCTATTTTCAAAGCAAGCTTGGAGAGATGCTACAACTCATGGTAGAAAATGCTCAGCTAGGTGGATAAATGCCCTAACTCAGTATAAGACAGCTTCTCATTTTGCTCTGTCCTGGCTTACCTTCCTTTACTTCCATCCTTAAACGGTACTCCACCTAATATATTTCAGAATATCAGGTCAACCCCCACTGTAGGATTGGTCAACAGACCATTTCAGATGTCACTGTTCAGGTAAGCCTGTGTTATGTTGTTATTCCCCAAATCTTTTACTAGAAATCTTACTATTTAAAAAAGCAAAACAAAACCCTGCCTGAAGGGCTCCAACAAAGAGGCTGCTTAAAGCCACATATGAGATACATACGAATTATTTTTCCATTGACAACAAGACATTAGAACAATATTCTGCCTTCTCACTGAAGTCACCATACCTCAGTGGTAACAGCATCTGCTCTGCCTAGCAAGGTCCCAGGAAGTGGCAGCCAGTGTAGTGGAGTCCACTGGAGGAACTAAGTAGTAATTTACCATAGGCTTTGATGTCAGCAAACTGGATTTTCCTTCACAGCACATCAAAGTCTAAGTTGCTATGGTTTGCCAACATCAAAGGTATGCCACAAATCACCATACAGCTTAGCTCTTCCAATGTATCCTGCCACATGTCTTGGAGATGGTCCCAGATTCAATTCTGGCATTGTTCTAAAAGAAGACAATAGGAAACCACTTTAGTTGCATTCACATCTTAGTTCTAATCCAGCTTCAGCCCACTTTCAGAGTGAGTAAGCACACCAGCCAACAGTTTTCTTTCAGCATTATCTAACACAGAAAACCCACCTTTGGGTCAGAGAATGTGGAAGGAAAATGACTCATCACTTCACTGTGATATGACCTCCCACTCTAAAAGTGGACTGAAAGTGAATTAAAACTTAAGTGTGGACACAGATTGCAAAACAAGCTTTACAGACAGATCCATGCAGTCACCAGGATCTGAATGCAATTCAAGGGCAAAGGTACCTTATTGACTCAACACCATTGCTTATCATTGCTGTTTGATAACAACAGCATCTTCTTTCTCTGGGTTTAACCATGTTTCCAGCTTGTCTTACATGTAGTTGAAATTAAAAAATAAGACTAGACTGGTGATGATACATTGGGAAATTGGCATGTGGAGCTCAAGGACACAAAGACTGGATGCCCAAGGCAGATAAGCCATAGCAGGAGTTTTCAAAACCAGCTTTGGCAACTTATTTGGAAGAGAAATCCAGTCGTGGATTGTCAGAGTTCTCTGGGGTTTTCCATCACCTACAGAGGGTTTTTGTTTGTTCTGGTCACGCAGGTGATACCTAGTTGGTTCATGAAACATCTGCGTATGGAACAGTCATCTCAGAAAATTCCAACAATCAAGCACAGGGGCCCTGCATTACATAAGCAAATTCTTATGGGCATGAAAAAATAGTGCATGCCTTATATAGTCTTTGAGGAACCCATGCCCATGTCTAAGAAGTGTTTGTAAAAAAAAAAAAATCAAAACAGAATGCAATTTAAATATTTTTTGTGCTGGCTGAATGAGTGTTTAGAATCAAAACTTGAGTTCTGAAGCACTTCTATCCCCAATGCAGCATAAACTTCATAATCTGAACTTATTAAATAAGAACCTTCTTTCAATTAAAAAAAAATACTGAATATATACAAGCCAAGCAGCTGGCACCAATCAAAATGCATATTCAGTTGCTGGACAAAACTGCTGTTGAGGACAAATGTTACAGATTTATATCTATAGCAGCCTCATTGGTGCTCCAGCTTTTCCCACCACTCTATCTAGTTGCCTTTCATCTCTCTATGTATTTCAGAGCTGATTGTTGGAAAGGAAGGAGAAAGAAGCAACTACATCAGATATAGGCTTTTGTTTACAAAGAAATAACATCATAATTAATGAAGTTGTTGAATTATTTCCTAGCACCTCTAAAGCAACATGGACAAAAGCAACTGCTAACTTGGGGAGAGATATCATGAATGAACATGAGCCACACAGGTATTTTACTGAAACTGATTAATATTAGTACTATCTGCTTATTTGTTCATGCATTTGCAAATGAAGCAAATGTAAGCAAAGACAACGTAGCTTTCAGCTGTCCACTGTACTTTCTTTCACTTGAATGAAATGAAAGGTGCATTATAGACAGCATCATTTAAACACTGCTGTCTGACCTTACAATGGTGCTATCTTGTGGATTGGGATTTACAGTGTGGGGGGAAAGATGGTAAGGGGGAGGAAGTTCCACTTTTACCTGCCCAAACTGCATGTGATGCACAGTGCACTTAGAATGCATTCAGGTAGGTGAAAGGCTGGTAGACTCAGCTTAGCCCAGCTTCCCGCATGATTCGAGTCCTATTCTGTGAACTGCCCCTACTTTAAAAGCAGTTTATATGTATTCTTCCATCTGAGATCTGTTTGCCTGCAAGTGCATAATAAAGTGCAATTTTGCTGATGTGTTCTCTAACTGTGAAAGAGGACTAAAACTGGATAAAAACTTGGGTGTGAACAGAGACAAGAGATAATAAAAAGGAAAGAACACATCTGTATAAGAACAGCAAAGTGAAATGTGTGAATGGTTTTTGTGTGAAGGAGAACAGGCAGAGACTAGGGGCAGTCATTCAACTTGAAGCACACATACTTCTGTTGTCTTCCTTTTCATTGTGTTCTAATTTAAGGAAATATTTAAATGTTAGAGAGAAAATAGTTCTCTGATCATCTGTCTCCTTCTACCTTTCACATGCCTTTTCAGTACCTTCTTTTAAAAAATATTTTTGCGCTTCCGAAGACAATGAACAATTTCTAAAATGTATGTCTGTACCTTTCCTCAATTCAGTGTGCAGGGGTTCCTTGCATGGCATACTGTGTGGTCTAACCTGGGAAGGTTTCTGTAAACTTTATCTTGAGATGGAAAGAGTATGGGACTGAATGGGGGAAGGGCTGAAATATTGTACCTGACTTCTAATTTTATACAGATACAAAACTTGAACAGAGAGATGCATATTTGTTTGGGAGAAAGCTAATAACTGTGCAATTCCTGTGCATTAGAATGATCAGCTATCATAAAGTCTTCTTGTACTCTGTTTCCAGTGGGCAAAAAAATACAGATGTATAGTTTGCATTTATGTACTGCAGGGATGCGCTTGAATCTCATTTTAAAAATGTCACTCAAGACATCTGGTCAGCTGTCCTAATCCATATTGGGGTTTTTAGACTACTGTTATTCCCCCAATATGCTTTGAGCATTGCCAATATGCTTTCTTTGCTTTAGCAGCAGTGTGTCCCCTTTGGTTTCACAGCCGATCCCCAGTGCTGGTTTTTATCATGTCACGTACTGAACAAAATGAAAAACCACATACTGTATCTTCTGTGTCTGGCTAATGCTACTGGTAGAACGAACCTTGTGTGATTAGGAGCAGGGATGGATTGGCTTAGGGTCCAGTTCATCTTACAGACTGCAAAAGAATCAGCTGTCACTTGTGCCATGCAGCAGATGGACAGTTTGCATCCGATTGACGGTCCGGCGCCAAAGCCTTTAGAAACTTTGGCAGCCCACTTGCTATCAGGCAGCAGACTTTGATGTCCTGCTGCAGATGGTTGCCTCAGCCATCTTGCATTTGTGCTGTTGTGTGTGGCGCTGTTGTGCTTCCACTTAGAACACAATTTATTTATTTATTTGCTAGTTCTGTCTCAGTGCCTTTGGAATTACCGCAACCCAACCGTAATGAAAAACACACTCAGTGCACTATTGTTAGGAAACATTTGCTGGTTTGAAATACATAGACAGACAGACAGACAGAAAACACATTCCTGTTTTTGAGCAATTCCTTGCTTTTCATAGCCCATCTTCTCTACAACGCAGCTCAAGCTTTACTTTTAATGCCATCCATCTAGAACCCTGACAAATCTGTCTTTCCCTTTTTTTCCTTGAACCATAACAACACACTTTTACAAATAATCACTAGTCTCGTTGCTGTGTGAATTTAGCTCACCAGCGCAGCTTTTTCTTGCTTTTGGTTCAAGCACATCATAGCCAACGATAGAGAACAAAAGAATTCTGTTCATGGTGGTCAGGCTAATCTTGTCCCATGAATAGCCTGGAGTAATCTGTCAGCACTATGAAGCTATGGCTGGAGGTATTCCAGAATTGCTCTTTCACATTTGGTAGGAACAGTTAAGAATTTTGACTGGCAATATTAGGAAGGAGTCATGTCAGCAAACTCCAGGAAAGGGCTGTAGTTGTCTCTGTTAGTTTGGATCAACTCAGAATTTCTACCTTTTTTTTTTTTGGACATCTATTGATTTAAAAAAAACACTGATAAGGTTTTAGAATGAAGCCTAACAGAAACGAAAAGAAAAAAAGAAATCCAATCACATGTGATTTTCCAGCATTCTAAGGTAACAGAAAATATTTGATGGAAAAAAATATATATGTATAAATTGTCAATTAATGCACACTGCTTACAGCCAGCAAACAAGAAAAAAATTAAACAGTTAATTAGGGGCTTTTTGAAGCATTGTTATATATACGATGCATCATTTGCAGGTGCTACAATGGTGAAAGATAACCATTATAATTACCAGTATTCAAAGATTCATATTTTTCCCCGTGTAATTGATTTAGGATTATCAGTTTTCTTGTAGTCATACAAAAGGCCTGTCAAGGTGTTTCACACGTGTTTGGCTCATGCGTGTTCCAAAAACAAGTCAGAGTGTTGTTATATTTTCCCAAGCGTAGTTAAAGATACTCTGGAAAATAGGCCAAGTTTTACCTGGGTTCTTATCTTGATTAAATTACATTACATCTCTCCCCCCCCCCCCAATTCTTTCTTTATCATAATCTCGCTTTCTCTTGCTTTCTCTTGCTCTCTCTTTTTTTCTTTGTTAAAATACATCTGTGTTTGTTGACTGCCCCAGATTATATCTAAGTGAGGAGTGGGAGTGCTTGCACCTGGTACAGTATATGTAGCTTAACAATACATATCATTACATTATTTACAGCTCATTTTGTGTTATTCAATAGTAAACTGCACATTAACCCTTTGAGAGCCTGCACGAAAGTATTCAAGCTCTTCACAAAGAGAAAAGCGTCTCCCTTTGCCTCCCTCTCTGTTTTCACAGCCCAGAGAACTAAGAAAGGAAGAACATCTATAGCTGGGTTCATAAACAGGGCAGTGTGTTCATTACAACCAGGATCACTACCTGAGCTAGCTAATTCCTCTCCCAGGAAATCTGTTTCATAATGATATTCTGTACCACGCCACACTTGTACTTCTGCTGATAACACAGGTTACAAAAGGGACTTGGCACCAGAGTCAATTAATGTACTGGCTCTTTAACCTCTGTTATTGGAGTACATTTGGCACCACAGGGACCTAGCTGTTATGTTGCTGGCAGTACAAGGACCCAAGTGATGCAATTTCATGCAGCTCCAGCCTTGTCTTTACTTCACAGAAAGAACACATCATGATCTGGCCTCATTAGGCACTGACTCAGCAGCCCCACTTCTACAGGAAACATGCTGCTGTATAGTTAAGAAGAAGAAGAAGAAGCTGTTGTACATTTCTTTCACACACATCTTTCCTAGAAAAGGGTCTGTAGGCATTGAGGGTGTCAGGTCTGAGGGACTTTGCTCACCATCCACGCTGATTTTCAACAACTCACTTAGGCTGCATCCAGATGTCAGTGACTTATTCCACTATATTTGGATATTCCGGAATAAAGCACATCTAGCTTGAGTCTGGAGTATCCAGATATAGTGGAATAATTGAGGTCTGGATGAAGCTTTATTCCACTATATTTGAATATTCGAGAATAAAGCAGGGATATTCTGGAATATCCAGGCTTTATTGTAGAATATCCAGACATAGCAGAGTAAGTCACCAAGATCAGTATGGTCTTCTTACCACAAATCACAATTCTTTGTCTCCAAGAACAATATTTTTTAAAAAAAATTCTTGTGAATGATATGATTATTGCATTTATTGCTTTTTGAAA
Organism: Aspidoscelis tigris stejnegeri; assembly: GCA_023333525.1. NCBI lineage: Eukaryota > Metazoa > Chordata > Lepidosauria > Squamata > Teiidae > Aspidoscelis > Aspidoscelis tigris. Next base: position 32,564,120 of record JALMGA010000008.1, read on the forward strand.
ATGAAAAATGGACAAGTGGATGAATCATGCAATTACATATCTCATTGTTTTTATGTTAAAGTGCATGAGAAATTATTTTATGGAAATTTTAACTAATTTGCTCATAACTCAAACAGTATTCTTATCACAACTGAAGGTGGGAAGTGAGAAAGAATGATAGGCCTTCTGGTAGTCCTCAGTTAATGTTAGGCCTTGGTCAGAATACCAGTGCTTAAGATTTATAGAAAATGCAGTCCAAGGTCTGGAAAGACTTTCTCCACTGATTATACTCACTTTGGAAATGCAGAATAGGAATGAATAAACAGAAAAGCATTTATTTTTGAAGAACAAAGAAGAAAAAATATTAGGGCATAAAGAGCATTTCCCAAATGTTTCTTTAAATATAGTATTTGATACAGCGACTACATCCACTGATGTATAGCAGCAACCCCAGTGACTCCAATTATTTCTAAAACACATGGTTCACCATTATATACTTGTAAAAAAAAATTGCACAGACTGCACAATACAGAGTATATTAATGGCATAGCGAGAACAGAAAGAGACAAGGAATCCATATGGCTATTCATAACCTTTAAATACTCACCAATATCTGTGTTGCTGAATTAATCAGTCTCACGATTATCAGCAATTTAGCTGCATTTTGTTAGTAATTAGCTTGATAAATTAGCATCTGCAATATAAAACTTGACATCTCATTGTTGTCTTCGCTTTATGGTAACTCTGCAAAAAAACAACAACTACAGCCTACTTGATAATAAAATTATCATTTCTCATATAATATAAATAGATAGAAAAAAACCACAAAGTTTGACATGCTGGATACTAGAGGAAAAACAAGCTCCCTTTATATTTACTGGGCAAAATATCAAAGATTAGTAGCTCATAATACAAACTTCAATAGTGCTGTTTTTTAAAAAAATAATATTAGGATGTTTTCATTATGAGCTGCTGTGCCTTGTGAGTAAAATATATGCTCAATTAATTCCCTTTCTATGGAAGAAACTAGTAAACAGACTTTCAGACAAAGAGACTGCATATGTGGCAGTTTTTGCATTTTATTTTAATGATTCTTTCTATCCAAACAGAGATAATCTAGAAACAGGTGAAAATTGAACAGATTCCCACCAAAAAAAGGTCTCTCCAGAACACTTTTTTTCTCATACATATCTGTATAAAGGTTGATTTTTTTTTCCCAAGCAATTTTCAAAAGGCCTGGGGAGTCATCTTTCATGAGCATCTGAAGACACTCTTGATTAAAATCTCCTGACTTCCCAATTAATGGAAATCAGAGTAGGTATCTTTCTCTAAAATTGCTAAAAATATAGTAATTATCCTGTACAGATGTGCTGCTATAAAGGCAAGATATCTCTGGCATTTTCTTTTCAGCCATGATTTTCATTGTAGAAAATTGTGCTAATCGAAACATGCCTATTAATCTGAATATGAGATATTTCCTACAATGTATATTACCTTTCTGCTGCCTACAATCTCCTGCCAGAATTTTTTTCTCCTCTCCTTCTTTTTAGAAGGTGCTTTGAGAGGAATATACCATGAGAACAATACACAGCTGCTGCTGTATAGAGATATCTAATTGTCAATATTGTGGAATTTCTACGGCTTATTACTTGCATTCAGTCTAATTCTGGGCAAATTGCCAGTCACTTCAGGGACATTCAAGTGAGCCATAATACACGTGATACAACATCACAGCTTTAAGATACCCGGCTGTTTTGCCTCTGGCCAGGGAATGTTTGCACCAATGCTACCGAATGAAAAAGGAGGGGACTGACTACAGATAAAATAAAATTTGTATTTTTTTTTCAAGTGGGCTGCATTTCAAGCCCAGATGTTAGTAATGAAAGATTCAATTTAAGGATTTAAATTACAAATAAATAAAGTATGAAACAGATGTGATTTTTAAGGAAGTTCAAATTATCCAGGAAGAAAAATATCTCTGTGCATGACAAAGTAATAGGGATTGACTTGAGAGTCTGTTGAAAACAATCTGCTTTGCTAGATACACCCTTAGGACAGGATTGGTTTGGAATGGGAAGGACTGGTGGAGCTTGTCATTAAACAAAAATTGTGTTTAATAAAACTTTATAACCGTGATTAATCCTATGAGGCCCTAAAGGAGTTTGCAGTTTCTGATAAACACATTTTCCTTGTTTGCAATGGTAATAATATTCCGAACTGAATGAAATTAGAACAAAAATAAATAAATCGAAGGGTAAAAAAAAAAGGACTTGTTGGGACAACTTAGGCAAAATTACAAAGCCACAAAGGCAAGAAAGGGCCACCCACAAGCAGAACCTATATATTATTATATAGGAGCTTCCAAATCTTTCTTTCCTACAGTTCAAACAACAGATTTTTGCCTGTAAAAAGGACCAAAATGATAAGGCCAAACTAGACATTATAATGGCAAATCCCTAGAGCAGTAGTGACAGGACAAGATGGGAGATTCAGCATATGGTGTGTTTAAAATCATGGTTGGCCTTATTTGACCAGAATATTTTTTAAAATGCAGTAATGGTGAATGTGAAAGTGGTTAGTCACCTGCTACTCCAGTTTCCCCCCAAAATTATTTGTTTGTTTGTTTCAGTGGATATCTATGAACAACAATAGTTTATCCCTGCCGTGGAAACAAAAACCTGCATTTAGAACTGGCACAAAGTAGTAGAAGGGATTTTCAGCTTCTTCCTATCTGATTCTGCAGTTGTATATGGACAGATGTGCTTTTAGAAAAATGGGGCTAAACCTCAGGTTGTGGCTGTCAGATAATTCCTGAAAGTATGCGTGCAGAAATCCATATTTTATGTATGCAAAGCCCAGCAGGATTCCACAAGATCCTACTGAGGGGTATTAAGGACTCTATATATATTTATCTGCTTATTTTCATAGAAATAACTGTAAGAAATTTTGCTGCAAGGCGAAAGATGGTTCCTTGATAATGAAGATCACTATTGGCCATCGGCTGTTCCATGATCAAACTGTCCAATGGACGATAAAAAGGCGCTCAATGTGAGAGAGATGTTCTCAAATGTGGAAGCACATCACCAAAAAAGTAGGGGGCACAGCAATTTGCATGTGTTTTACATGGGTTCTTTTTTAAAAGAATAAACACAGAAATATATTTTATCAAGGCAAAGAAACCCATTACCAGATTTATTTATTTAATCTATTTAGGAAATTTATACCCCACCCTTCACCAAATGGTCCCAGGGTGGGATACAATGAGAATAAAACATATAAAATAGTAAAACATAATTAAAAATATACAACCCCCTCCCTCCCACCCGTCCCACCCTCCCTCCCTCCCTGACAGGACAGCACCTTGAGGAAGCTATTTGAACAGCAAAAGCCTGGGTGAAAAGATACGTTTTCACCAGGTGCTGAAAACTATACTGTAGTCGCCTGACAAACCCCAAGAGAGCGGCTGTTCCAGAGCTTAGGGGCCACCATAGAAAAGGCCATATAGATGTGAGTTGACTATCAAAATGCAAACCATTGATGGTCACTCTTATCTTTAAAATATGTTAAGGCTGTGGTCAGACAAGCTCAGAAAAGTGGCAGGCATCTGCTCCTGTGGTACAACCGTCTTCTGGTTGGGTAAACCTTCAATCGACATTCCATCATGGAAGAGCGGGAATGGGAATGTGAGATTTTTCATTCTCTACACACTTTGGTAGCACTGCCACTGTCCTGTGCTACCTCAGGTCTCTATGACCCTCTTTACCAGCAGTTGGTCATATTTATAAACACAGGAGCATGTTGGTTGGCTGTAAAATGGCACACAGCATGCTCCTGTGCCACAGCAGCAGTGACCTGTGGCATTTTGGGGAGATCATATTAGCACTTACTTTCCACAGCTGTCAGTCTGGTTGCGCAAAACTTTTAGGGACAACAAAGCCCTAGAACCATGCATGAATTGAAGGCAATAAAGCAGAATACATAACATCAATGGAAGTCAAGCTAACCAAAGTAGGGAAAACTTCTTTAATGCACAAAGAAGCAGCTTAGTTTGTACTCCAGGAATCCAAGTGAAAACCAAAGTCTCCTCAGCTAGGTGAGTAATGTTTAGTCAGAGTGCCTCCAGATAACGAGAAGAAATTGTGTGCTTTTTTATGTTGTAATGTTCAGTGAACTGGATATAAACAACCATTTTTTTCTGTTCTGAAATGCTGAATTCAAAAGTGTATATTGGTTCCTCATAGGACCTTTTTGCATGAGCAGTAAGACCCAATTAAGACCCCATTAGGAACCCAATTGGTACCCAGTTGGTACCAATTGGGAAGGCCCTGTCTCTACGTGGACACCAATTAAGGCCCCATCCAGCAGGCCCTGCCCCCACAAGGGCAGGAGAAATCCAGGTTTAATGGGTCCTTCGGGCCCTTAAATTCAGATTTCATGTGGACCAGTTAAAAGATGATCTTCATGCCTGAAGACCGGATCTGTGGATGTGCATCCCCACCACTTACCTGCTGCCATGGGCTGGGCCAGCAGGAACAGAGCTGCATACGCAGGTGGCACTGGCTCTGCCCTGCCACTCATGGCTATGGAGATTTGCACAAGCTCCATAGCTGTGAGTAGTGTCTCTGTCCAAGGGGGAAGGGGACGGCAATTGCAGCTGTCCACTTCAGCTGGTGGGCAGGATCATCATCCCAGTGCTTCTGCTGCTACTTCCTCCTTCCCAGTGCCAAAGCAGCTTGGGGGGGGGGGCTGGCAGCAGTAGCAGCAGAGGTGGTGACAGTGGCGGCCCTATTGACAGATGCAGTTGCAATCTCTGCCTCTGTCACCTCCGCCACACCCCAAAAGCTGCTGCCACCTCCCTCACACCACGACCACACCATGCACAGCCACCATTGTTGCCACTGCCGCCAACCTCCCACCACAGCCAGGAGGCTGCTTCAGTGCGGGTGAAGAGGAGGCGGGATGTGAGAGCCAATCACTGCCACCTCCCACCCTGATGCCCTACCACAAAAGCACTTTGGCAGTGGGGCATGAGTGGGGGAGTGGGGGAAACACCACCTCCCCTGCCTCCACCACTCCAGGTGGCAGTGGCAGGACAAGTGCCACCTCCCCCTCCGCCACCATGCAGAGTGGTGGAGGGGGAGTGGCTCTTGTGCCTTGCCACCCCAATCCCAATGCAGCTACAATGGGGGCCACTGAGACAGAGGCAATGATGGCAGAGGTAAGCCCTTGTCCCTGATGTGGCTGTTTCCACGGTGGGGCAAGTAACAGGGGCCATGGAGGTGCCCATCATGCCCGCCAGCGGCCCCCAATCTGCCAGCACCACCTGCACTCCCAGCACAGGCTTTGTAGCTGCTGCATAAGCAGCTATGAAGCCAGGAAGAGGGAGCAATTGATGGTGGCACTGGCCTAACCCTGACCCCTTCTGGCTCTGGCTACACAGAATGCCAGAATGGGTGCCACAGGGTCCCCAAGGAACCCCTAACCCAAACCCTAACCATTGCAATTGGGTGCTAGCAGGCCATGGGGATGCACAGGGTCCTCCCTGTGCAAAAACAGGGATAGATTATTCCCTATCTAGCTGAGCCAAGAAAACTGGCCCTTTAGACCAGTGGAGTGCAGTGACTTTTGTTCCTCAGCCTCAAAACCTGAGACAGGAGGGGCCCACACTGTACCTGATGTGCCTCCCTAAACAGCAGTGCAACTAAAGGTGACCAATTTCTTGGCAGTGAAAGTGCAGCCACTGTTACAGTATTCCTCAAAATTCTTAATCTTTAAAAGCTATTTTATTGAATTCTTTTGGATAAAATGTGACATGTTGTCAAACCTTTGATAAACAGAGTGTGATTGAGTAATACTTTTTTCTGTCCTATGAGATTAAGGATGTATTAAATCTGTTTCTCTCTCTATTTCTTAGTATCTGCATCTGTATCTACTGTGACAGGATTTTGAGCCTGATGAGAAAAGATGGAGCCCTTTGTTTTGAGCCCATTTGAAGTGGCAGTGAAATGGAGAGAGCTGGAGAAATGACTACACAGTGCCTTTTTTTGAGACTTGACAATTCATTACTGAGGGATTGCCCCTCAAACACCTCACGACAAATAAATCTTTCTAATATAAGATACCTGCCTTGTAAATATATATTGGTATGCTAGAAGCACTTTGTCAGTTTCCTAAAATAACATATCATGTTAGAACTACACAATTTCCTATGCATCCAACAGCTAAGGTGTTAAGCATTAGGCAGACTGGAACATCAAAACTTCTATTAATTGCATATAGGTATGTAGTAATAAACAACTTAGGTTTAGATATTTAAGTACAAGTTTAGAACAGGAAATGGTGTTTTTTTTTCATATTCAGTTATAATGAGTGTTTTTCCACTGGCAGAAAGTACCCATTTTTGCACCCCTTAAGGACCCATTTGGGTGTGAGACGGATGACCTCATTTCCACCACGGCACCCATTTGGGACCTGATCGTTTCCACTGTCACTGGGGAAATCCGGATCAAATGGGTACTTTTTGGGCTTTAATCCAGATTTTCTGTAGACCCCATTAATGGGGTCTACAATGGGGTCTTCTGCCAGAAAATCCAGATTAAAGGGAGCCTGTTTCCATGAGAAACAGGTAATGTTGTCTAGAGGAGGCTAGGGGGAGGCCTAGGCTTCAAAGTCATTTCAAAGTTACTTCAAAGTTGCCTTCTGAGATTAGCAAAGGCTCTGAAGACAAACCTCCGAGAACAAAGGGAGAACAAAGCAGACTGTTACCTTCAGGCATGGAAAGAGGTGCATATTAATGAGGCTGACTCATCCCTGCTCACAAGGAGCTAATTAATATGCAGGCTCTCACAAGGGGTTTGTCTTCAGAGCCTTTGCTAGCCTCTGAAGGCAACTTCGAAGGGACTTTGAAGGGACTTCGAAGATTGCACCCCCTGTCCTCCAAAACACCAGGGGTGACAGGAAGACCCCTTGTGGGTCAATCCAGATTTGTAAATGGGTGCTTCGGTGTTTCCACAGCAGGGAGGCTAGCACCCATTGCTATTGGGTGCTAGACCACCCATGGAAACACATTGGGTACTTCCCTTAATCCGGATCTACTAGATCCGGATTAAGGGAAATACCCATTCCTTAGATCCGGATCTTCTTAGATACGGATTAAAGGAGCACTGTGGAAAAACACCCAATGTTTGACAATACTTTATTCACAAATGGCATCATAAGAGACAGTCCATAAATTTAGGATATTAATATACTTAAGTTCAGAAACACAAAAAAAGTAAACTCAGATGTCTCTTAAGGAAAGTAAAGATTTTAGAAAGTTCTCCCGTATTGAGTTTTGCCATCTTTCTCCTTCAAACCCAAAGGTTAATTACAAATTTTTAACTAATATTACATTAATGTGTATATATACATTCATGTAAATAACATGCCACAAATTCGAGACAATTTGTTACAAGGTAAAGATGGCAAATAATTATCTTTAATCTTTATAAATCTACTAATCGTTGGTGACCATATAACCAAAAAAGAATATTTTATAACTTTTGTTATCTTTGTCTGGTATGTTATTAACATCATTATTGCTAAATCTCAAAGGCATTCTGTATGTTTGCATGACATGGCAATATAACTATTCTTGCATCTAAAAAAGTAATGTCTTACATAGTATTGATTGGTTATTTGCATATTCTTCCATAAAAAATATCTATACACCTTTCTCCTCTGAAAAAATTGGGGACAATTAGGCTCTCTGGTTGAAGATGTTCTGCTGTGAAATTTCTTAATATTTCCCTACTTGATGTTTTCCTTTTAGAAACAAAAGGGGTCAGTTAAGTCTTCGTAATAAAAAAATTCAACGCACACAATTTTCATTGTAAATTTAATTTATGAATTGCTAGTCAACAGTTCCCCAAGCAACTTACATAGTTAAAATGTTTATAGTGGAATACTAAACTTTTGTGGTGAGGATATAGATATGGCAGATCTTCCAACAATAAATTCTCCTTGGAAGTTCAGTATTGTGTCAGTTCTATGGCAGGCTTAGGCTTAGGGATCTGCACAAGTAATTATAACACTCGTTATTCATCCCAATTCATCCGAATTCAGACATTCATACACAAATAGAATGTTACAACCTTCATACATCAACATTCTTATGAATATGAATGTTTTGGACATTCATACAAATAGTTTAGACATTTGTTAAACTGGGGTGGTGGGAAAGAGGCTGTGCCACACATTTGCAATGAATGCAGATTGGATTTGACATGGATCAGGAGCAGATTAAAAGTGGATTCAGGTCAGATTTGACATTTTCAGAATGTGGATTTGTTATGGGGTACATATCAGATACTCACGTGTTCATATCGGATATTTGTACAAATTTATACAAATAAATTCATATCAAATAGAATCCTACCACATTCGAAGGGTATCTATTCAGACGGATACAGATTTTCTAACATTAAATTTGTTACGAATCAAATATCAAAAAGCTCATTCATGCACATCCCTAGTTAGGCTGTGATCAGAAGAGCCTCAGAGGAGTCATGTGTAGCGCTCTGTTTCCAGACTGGGGCCTTTGGTCAGCTGCTTTGGACTCCACTCGGCCTCAGCTGCCTCAATTTGTGTTTGTGTTTTGGCTTATTTTAAAATGTTTTGTACGATGTGCAATTTTTATAATGTATTATGTTTTGATTGTTACTTCGCATTTTATATTTTCTGTTTGTTGAAAACCACCTTGGGCAAAATTTTCTTTTGGAAAGGCGGTATACAAATAAACATGGAAATAGAAAAATGGAAATAACATCTCCCCACATGCCAGGATGGGCTGAGTCGTCTAAAAATGAAGACTCCAGTTAAAACGGGGGTAGGCCAGCTTAGAAAATGAATTAAATAAAAATAATGTGAGCAACATGACTTGAAGATGACCTGAGGTCGGCCTAAACTACTTGTGTGACCAGGGCCCTATTCAGTACGATACCTATTTTCAGCCACTTTGCGTGATGGGTTTGGCTAGAAATTTTGAAGCCAGAGAACTTTTGTTCCCCAGCCCTGGGGTTTGTATAGCCTGAGATGCACAGGCCAAGTAGATGCCCCTTCTCCCCTTTCCTGGACTAAAGCAAGTCCTCCAGCCCAAAAGGAGTATGCTTCCATGCCTTCGCACACCCAACTGATGGCTGGGTAGTAGTTATGAGAGCATTATGTTGCTTCTAATATAAGGGGTGTAGCACCCCTGAAAATTAGTTGTTAGGAGATATAAGCAGGGTATGATGATTAGATCCCATAAATATCTGATTGGTCACTGAGGAAACAAATGCTGGATGAGACCTCCAGGATTCTTCTGATATGCTTACTTCTGCTTCTAGAGCTGCCACTAGAAAGAGAAGAAAAATGGACAGTAAATATGATCCACAAGAAACATTCCCTTGTCTATAATTGAGAATATGTTGGATACTGAACTGCATGGCATATTTGATTCATGAACTTTATGGCCTTGCTACACATAAGCTTTACTTTGCACTTCAAAACAGAATCCATCTGAAAGACAGGGGGAAACTCACCAAAAAGACTTACTGCAGTTCTAAAGCATTTGTTGTACCAACATACGAAAACAAGTTTCAAGTCAAACACAGAAAAGATTGCTGTGTCCCCACCCCTTCCCATTCTAAGCCCCTCCTCTCAGTACTGTGCAATCGATCCTGGCTTCGCAATCATGTGGATTGTTAGGAGGAACACTCCAATGCATCTCTGCCCACAGCACCTCCCCAAACGTGGACAAACTGGCAAGGAGTCAATATTGCACCCGAAGAACAGGCCAAGGCTAACTGATTTCAGCACAAGGTTTTTAATTTTGTAACAAGTGGTTTCCCCTCTAATGTCTGTTGGGAGAGGAAGGATGCAATGAAGATGTAGTTGCCTAGATCTCTATCAGCACTTTTGCACAGGAAAAGAAGATTTATATTCAGCTCAGTATGTGCCAAACTTGCCCGGTACAACTTATAGGCAGCACGTAACACCTGTGTTGAGAGAGCTGCACTGGCTGCCTATATGCTTCTGATCTGAATTCAAGGTGCTGGTAATGACCTTTAAAGCCCTAAACAGCACGGGACCTTAGTACTTGAGGGAACGCCTCCTCTCATACAGTTCTACCCATGGTTTAAGATCTGCTGGAGAGGGGATCCCCAGTGTCCCACCAGTTAGAGAAATCTGCTGTGTTGGGACAGCCTTCTCAGCTGTGGCACCTCACTTATGGAATGTCCTTCCCCTGGAGGCCCAATTAGTGCCAACTCTTCTAACTTTTAGGCTCTTTATTAAAGCCTTTGGGCATTAATCCACTCAAGCACTATTTTAACTTCTAACATTTAGCTAACTATGCTGTTTAATACAGTTTTAACAGGGTATGTATTTAATGTTTGGTTGTATATGGTTTTTTTATTGTAAGCAACCCAGAGAGCTTAGGATACAGTGTGGGATATAAACATTTTAAATAAATAAATAATGGTCCTGGCTGTTATCAGTTTCACTCACTTATGAGTAGAACCACAAAGTAGGGAACTTACCTGGCTTTGTGCTCTTATCGTTGCTGTTATAGGACCCTTCCTGGCTGGCCCCACAGCATTCAACAGGGCTGCACATGAACAAACATGTGCCAAGGGTCCCTTTCATGTACTGTTACATCATGCACATGCATCCTGTCATCCACTGTGGGCCTTCCTCATAATGGCAGCAACAACAATGAGATCAGAGTAAACTCCCCACTCATGAGTAGTAAATTCAACCAATTACAGTTAGGACAGTTAATGAACAAACCTTAACTATCCTGGGTTTCTAAACCTTGTCTGTGTTTGTCAAGCATGCATTCAGAACATCCTTATTTTCAGCCACTGCTGTGCAAAATCACAGATCCCTAAGAACATTCTTGCACAAAAGAAGATAGTTCCCCCACCCAAGAAAAGGTGCAAGATTGGTTGATCTGTCAGGTTCAAAAGAGGAACCATCTTGCCCTTTCCTGGAATGGCCACACAAGCCTCCACAAATCCACATTTATAGTCATAATGTGAGAATGAAGTGGGCAGAGGTAAGGAGGGATGAGCTTTCCAGGTGGAGAAAAGCACTTTACATAAAATACAAATTCCGTGGGCAATATTTCCCCTTAGGTGTGATCTTACCACAGAGAAACCAATTAAACCCATGACTGTTGGTACCCACTACTAAACTGAAGAAAACTATAGAAGCTTTGGTATCTAATCTATTCTTCCCATCTTCTAGCATTATTCTTCTCAAGGCACGAAAACATACTTGAAATACGACGATATTTCTGTTAGGGATGTGCATGAATATTTGTAACATTTGTCATTCGTATGAAGTCGAATTTGGACATTTGTATATAAATCGAATGTTACAACATTCGAACATTGACATTCATACGAATACAAATGTTTCAGAGCATTCGTACGAAGCTTCGGAACATTCATGAAATGCGGATGTGGGAAAGTGGCTGCACCACTCACATCTGCAATGGATCCTGAGTGAATTCGACACAGTTTGAGAACAGTTTCAAAGTGGATTAGGGACAGATTTGATGCTTTCAGAGCGGATATGTTACGGGATATGTATCGGATACGTATGGGATATTCGTACAAATTCATACAAATACATTCATATCGAATAGAATCCTACCACATTCGAAGGGGATCTATTCGAATGTATACGAATTTTCTTACATCTGATTCAATACGAATCAAATGCAAATATATATATATATATATATATAAAATCCCATCCATGAACATGCCTAATCTCTATGCCTTTAAAATTTGGACCCAAACTGGAAGATTTCAGAGAGAAATGTACTACTCCTTTACAGTTTACACATTTTTGCTTCTCACTGACTTGACTTTCCAATGTTTTTCTTTCCCCCATTAACATCTTGTTAATGCTGGGCAGGTGTTTCCCACTGCAAGGCTTTCCATTAACACAATGTCAGTGGGACAAATGCAGATGAGAGAAGGATTATTGGGAGCTATAGGGAACTGGCACCATATCTGAAGCCGCACCGAGAAGCAGCGTGATATTAAAATGTGCCTTTGGAAATGCCTGTTGTGAACGTTGTGGCAGATATCTGACTCAATTAAATAGCCCTACAACTGGTGCCTTATGAAAACATTGGTTTTTAAATGATTCCCCCTCACTCGTATTTTGTTTGGTACCATATCTGAATCAGCAGATTTTAAAACACTCAATATATCTTTAAATGCCAATGCACAACAAGTATAGCAGGTGTTTAATTGTTGTTTAAATATCCACATTTTTCACATTTTACAATCACAATTAAAATTAAGCAATAACACCAAAGGAGTTCCGGTATGCAGCAATAATACTTACCCATATAGTGAAATTGATAAGGTTCCAGATATAATGATGCCCATTGTGGTAACCCTGTGGTGACTGATTGCTATTCAGCTGTTAGAAAACAACCAAGAAATACTTTATTTTTTTTTCTGAATTATCGATTTGTTTCTAGAATATGATAACAATGAAAGCCTTAAGGGAGGATACAATAGTTAGCGAGGTATTAAAACAGTTATAACTAATAAAAACACTAAATCACGTTAGATATGCAGCAGTGTGTCATTTCTGTTTTAATAAAAAAGTGCATTATTCTCTACTCAAAATTACAAAATTTTATTTTTTCACTCATTGCTACCATAATCAGAAAATTAAAAAAAGTAATAAATCTATACTTTCTGGCAGTCTCACTTCTGTAATTTTCTTTTTCTTGGAAAAAACACAGAATAAAACCATCTGAAGATGGTTTGTTGTTGGTTCAAAAATATTTGCATCTATTGTTTTGTTTTGTTAATGGGGAAGATTGGGGAATTGCAAGTAAAGAAGATCTGATTTTCATAATGTCTATATGAGTTTATTATTGAGATCTCTGTATGAGTAGGCTATCAAGCAAAGTTTTTTTTTAATATTGAGACAATGACACATGCATTAAATTCTCTTAAGTAGCAGGGAAAGTAAATAGATATAAACTGCAGTTTATATTGGAATCTAGGGGTCAGACAGATGCATTAGCTGAACTGCTGTACTGTGGAAACTTGAATATACAAATTTACTGTTCCTAACATGCTGAAAGAAATATTTACAAATGGAATATTTAAAAGAACATATTCTTCCATTCATTTTCCTCCCCAAACACAAGGAAGATATGGATACTCGCTAGCCAGAAATGACATCTCTATAGTTTGTGCAGTGCAATTCATTGCATATTAATATTTTATGGTTTCAGAGCTAAAGTCTGCCTTCCTAAGACATGAATGTTTCTAACTGTTCAGAATAGAGTATATATTTGGAACCAGTTTTATCAACTGCATAAAAGCACTGGAATGCTATGAAATGCAGAGGGAGTTGAAGACAGCAGTAACTTACAGGTTAGTGTGCTTGACAGAAGGAATTTTCCAGACTTCTTGGAAATGTTGGCAGTTCCAAGCATATTTAAATTACTCATCTATGAAACAGGCACATTAGATACTTTCAGCAATAACATTTTATTTTCCCTCTGTCTGCTACACCTTGGTAAATATTAACTCTTTCATGCATATCTCAGAATTACTGTTGCATAGGAAAAGAAAATGCTAGGGAGCAGATTTTAAAGCTAGACTTTAAGTGCTTCCATTTTGGTCACCTCCAGCAAGAATTTGCCAATGCTAACCACTCGGATTCTACATTAGGAAGTAAAGCTCTGCTTTTAAATCAGTCATCTTCTATCATTAGTAGCAACAGACCAATAGAAAAAAGTATACAATTTAACCTGAACAATCAGATCAATACACAATCAGCTTCCCCCTCCCCCTTGTTTCCTCAATCCTCTTTATTGTGACCGCTTTCCAAGGATCTTTCCAGAGCTGGGTGACAGTGGACCAGCTATTGATTGGCACAAGGCTCAGGACCAGCAGAAAACTGGAGACTGGTACAGCATGGGACCAAGTTAGCCAAACAGTAGTTAACAAATGAGCATAGCGTTGGTATTTTATTGCAAGTGTACATCACTTCAGTAAAAAGGGGGTTAATTTTCTCCGTATAGGAACTGCTAATTGGCTAACTGCTGTAACAGTTTGTATATCACATGTTCTCTCTTCAGTTAGCAGGTAGTAGTAAGATGGACTCGAGGATCTCTAGACATGTATATCTGATGTAAATAAGTTATATGACTCACAAGTTTAGTAAGTAAAGTTATGTTGAACAAATCAATAAGTTGTATGCTTCAAGTGTGTTCTTCACCATGCTCTCTGCTATTGGTATAGTTTTCTGAGTATAAAAGAAAACAACTCATAGAAGCAACAGAACAAAGGGTAATAACTCTCCACCAGAAGACCTGGACATAGGTTGGTAGATGAGCAGGAGTTCAGGATTTGGCATAAGCCAGATCAGGAATCCAGGAATTGCCAGCCCAAATCACAAAACCACATCATGGATGGCTACTTCTGCCAGGCATGACTTGATACAGAGAAACTGAGGCTGGCTGGCACTCAGGAGGTTTTTATCTGCTGGGGAGGCACTTTGTTGCAGCTGTGACTTGAAGAGTAGAGCAGAGCAAGCAGGTGGATCTTAACAGGCTGCTGCTTCCGCCAGCTGGAACTCACAGCTTGTTGCTAGGTGGTAATTCTACCAGCTGCTGACAAAATTCCATCTAGACTACTAACACAGAAGTACTTTCTGAGAAACTTTTGCATTACTATCTATGAGATGAAAGATGATCTTACATCCATCTACACAAACATAATGTAGAGCTGAGAGTCTGGAGGAACCTGGCATTATCTGGCCTGCCTGAAACATTGCTGATGCTATGGAAACTGTTTTTTAAAAATCAGAGAGAGAAGCACAGTGCTGAAATAATTCTTGTGTTTGCTAATGAATCTTGATGAAATATATCAACATGATGTTAGAAATATTGCCTAGTTGGAGAGGAAACGAGGAATGAGATTTCACAAGTTATTACCCCTGTGCAGTCAAAGCCTTGAAAGAGTGTCTAGTAGAAAACTGGGTTCCTTATTTCAGATTAGCTCTGAGCATAAGCCAGTTAGGTCCTCAAAAAGGCAGGCTAATGTACAGTAGCCCTCTTTCATAGAAATACCACTTGATCTTCTCTAAAGTTAGAATATTGTTTCCATTCTGTCTTTAAATTTCTGCGCCAAACAACATGGAGATAATAATTTTACCCCTGCCTACTTGTAATGTAGCATCTACTCTACTAGCTTTGATTTAATAAAATCTTGTTAATACATCTATTGTTCCATTCGGCTTTTTCAGTATGAACTGTCTACAAGCAGCACTCTTTAATGACATTTCCGGTGCACATGAGCTGTCTATATACTCTTTTAATAGGCCTGCTGCCTATGTAACAGTCCACTGACTGCTGCTGTGTAAGATCAAAGGTGTGAATCTGTTCATTTATTGTTATTTACTCATCAGATTGTGTTGAACTCCTTGTGACCCCATGGCCCATAGCATACCAGGCCCTTCTGTCATCTACTGTCTCACAGTTTTCCCAAGTTTATGTTCATTTTTTCCTTGGCACTATCTATCCATCTTACCCTCTGCCATCTCCTTCTACTTTTGCCTTCAGTCTTTGGTGGCATCAAGGTCTTTCCCAAGAACTCCAGCCTTCTCATTACGTGGCCAAAGAATTTGAGCTTCAGCTTCAATATCTGGCCTTCCACATCAGTCACGGATGGTTTCCTTTAATACTGACGTATCTGGTCCCCTTGCACTCCAAGGGACTCTCAAAATCCTTGTCCAGCACCACAGTTTGAAAATGTCAGTTCTTTGGTGCTCAGCTTTCCTTATGGTCCAACTCTTAAAACTGTACATTACTACTGGGAAGGCTATACCTTCAACTGTGCAGACCTTTGCCAGCGAGGTAATATCTCTGCCTTTTAGACAGCTTTTCGTATGCTGCCTAGGTTTCCCATAGCATTTCTCTCAAGGAGCAACTGCCGTTTAGTTTCATGGCTGCAGTGACTATCTGGAAAGAGCAAGAAAATAAAATCTGACATGCATTTCTTCCTCCTCTGTTTACTAGGAAATTGTGGGACCAGATGTCATGTTCTTGGTTTTATTTAATGCTGAACTTCATGCCAGCTTTTCCACTGTCCTCTTTCACCCTCAGCAAAAGGCTCCTTAATTCATCTTCACTTTCTGCCATCAGAGTGATATCATTTGCAAATCTGAGGTTGCCAATCTAAATTCCAATTTTTGATTCATTCAGGCTGGCATTTCACATGATGTATGCAAGTTTAATAAATAGGTAATGAGATAGCAAACTTTTGCTGATGACATTAAATTGTTCAGGGTAGTAGAAACCAAAAGTGACTTTAAAAGAGATCCAAAGGGATCTCTTGACATTGGGTGAATGGTCAGTGAAGTGACAAATACACTTCGATCTTAGCAAGTACAAAGTGATGAACATCATGGCTGAGCTTTCTGTGCCAGACCAGCAAGGGGTTATTGAAGTTCTGGTGGACAGCTCAATGAAGGTGTCAACCCAGTGTACAGCAGCAGTGAAAAAAAGCAAATTCAATGCTAGGGGTAATTAGGAAGTGAGTAAAAAAAAAAACAAGTTGGCAAATGACATTTTGCACCTTAATGGTGAAGAGACATATTTGAAATATTGTGTACAGTTCTGGTCACTATGCCTCAGAAAGGATATTGTGGAACTGAAAAAGGTGCAGAAAAGGGCAACCAGAATGATCAAGGGAGCGGAACATCTTCCTTATAAAATCAGATTGTAATATTTGGGCCTCTTCAGCCAGGGGGCACTCAGTTAGGACTGACGGGGAAGTAATGTTTTACCCGGAGGATCATTGGTCTATGGAACTGGTTAGCAGAAGAGCTGGTGACAGCAACCAGCCTGGATAGCTTTAAGAAAGTATTGGATAAGTTCATGGAGGAAAGGTGTATCAATGACTACTAGACTGGATGCCAGGGACTTCCTTCAGGTTAAAGAGACAGGCAGGATGCCTCTAAATTACATTTGCAGGGATTTGTGAGCAGGTAAAGGTTTTGCCTTTGTCTCCTGCTTGAGGATGTCTTAGAAGCAACTGGTGGGCCACTGTGTGAAGCAAGATGCTGAACAATATGGGTTGTGGGCTGATCCAGCAGGTCTCCGCTTTTGTCCTAGGTAAAGGTTTTGCCTTTGTCTTCTGCTTGAGAATGTCCAAAAACAATTGGTGGGCCATTGTGTGAGACAGGATGCTGGACTAGACAGGCTATAGTCCAAGCAGGATTCCTCTTATGGTCTTCTGTTTGTTTTATGAAATCAGATACTCTTATTCCTTCCAGCCTCCCCCTACTTTGTGCCTCCTTCTTTTCCCTTCTCACCACCTTCCCTTTCCAAACTTATGCATTCAGCTTTCTTCCTCACTCCAGTGCCCCTATGTTGCCCTATTTTCAACATATGGATTTTTGTTTAAGCCTTAGCTAGAAACTGGTATTTGGAGCATTAGGCCTGGAACATATAATGGGGCTAGGGGGCAAGGAAGCATCCCTCCGCATGAACCTCCAATGGGCCTTTGCCACAGATGCCAGTTCTTGCAAAAAGATGCTGTTTTAAGCTGTATTCTTCATATATAAATAAATACCATCTAGTAGCAATGAATATGTTAGCATTACAATACATAAAGTTTCCGGGTAAGATTTTCTTTCCTCCCCTAAAAGTATTATTCATAAAAATCACCGACATGAGCCAATTCCTCCTCTGTTTTGCTGAAAATGCATCTCTTTGTGTGACGAGGTCCACGTGCACATATTTTGGACAGATACAAGTGATGTTTATTCTTGTATACTGGAAAAAAAGGAACCCTACTTAACATCACTATATCGTTTTGCTGGCTCTGACAAAGGAACTGAATGCAAAGCAGCCAGTCTTCATCCAGCAAGCCTTACTGCCAACCAAATACAGGCTCACAATTGTTGAGATGAGAAAGAGACTACCAGGCATTCATTCCTATACTAAGAAAATGATGAACTATGCTGCAACCGAGCAGGAATCAATCTTTTCAAAGGAATGTGCCCAGAAAAACGTGTGGATTTCTGTGATGAACAATGTGTAATTGCCAAATAGCTAAAGCCACCACACACATTTCCAGACAGAATTTCCTAATGTTCCCATCAGCAGAAACCATATTTAGCACTGAAGAAAGATTCATTCAGGTTCCTTCTTTCTTTTTCTTTCTTTTTTTTTAGTTTTTATGACTCACTGTAAACATTCTTTTAATTCTCTCTTCCCATTCTTCTGTTAAATATTAAGAGTTATAAGAGGTTCCTGAAATTAATAGCTTCTGCATCTTATAGCCCCACTGCTTCCCTTTCCAGTTTGGTCTAGCGGTTAGAGAGTCAGACTCTTATCTGGGAATACTAGGTTTGATTCTGCCCTCCCCCTGAAGCCAGCTGGGTGACCTTGGGCTAGTCACAGCTCTCTTCTGAGCTCTCACAGCCCCACCTACCTCACAGGGAGTTCTGCTGTGGGAGAAGAACAGAAAGCTTTGTCAGCCGCTTTGAGTCCCCTTAAATTATCAGAAAAGTAGGGTATAAAAGCCAACTCCTCTTCTTCTTCTACGATATCAGACTAGAATCTGGGGGCCAGTTTACACTTGGCCTGTAAGTCCATGCGGGGTGATCTCCCAATATGCACATAAAGGAGCCATTTCTTATCCAGAAAGAGTTTCTTCTGTGTCAAAGCTCACTGTGCATGCATTGTGTATGGTGCAGGTTTATGTGCACCATGTGTGTATTTACCTTTACCTAGTGCCAGAGGTGGTAAGGCTCCAGCTGGCCCATTCACACCTCTTCCAGTACTGGAGAGGCATGTGTCATGCCATGCAAGTGCACTGATGCAGCACGTCACACTGTTGCCCTGGTGACAGTGCCACACACACATGCAGGCACCAGCACCGGGGATCCAAAGATTGCAGCATCTGGACACACATATGTACCACACCTCAGGTGAGTTGCAGATGGGTTAGGGGAGAGTTTACATCCACTAGGCATCTGCCAGTGTGGATGCTTAGTGCATATAAACTCTTCTCAGGGAAAGGAACCTGGGAGACCAGAGTTTGTATTCCTCCACAGCTCAGAGGTCACATCTGAAAGTAGCTTACCACATAACTAGTAACTGGGAAGAATGTGGGAGTAGCTAAATCCTAAGGATGTGTTAAGCTGCAGTTTGTAGCATTTCAACTGGACAGAAGGGAAGGGGGTTGCAAGAATCTCCTCCCATAAGTCTCTCTATCCCTTCTCAATTCTACAGTATCTCCCAGCTGCCCCTGTAACCAGAAAGGAGGTGGAACCATTCAGGGTCTGCAATTATATCATCTAATGCAGCGGTTCTCAACCTTCCTAATGCCGTGACCCCTTAATGGAGTTCCTCGTGTTGTGGAGACCCCCAACCACAGGGGCAGAGCAGCTGGGAGGTGGGAGGGAAGGGTGGTAGGAGACTTGTCAAGGCCCCTCTGAAAGGGTAGTTCAACCCCCAAAGGGGTCCCGATCCCCAGGTTGAGAACCACTGATCTAATGGACCTCAAAGATGCTGACATTCTTGACTAGGGATGTGCACAAATATTGGAAACATTCAAAATTCAATTGAACGTGTTCAAATTTGGACATTCAAACAAATTTTGAATTTTTGAAACATTTGTACGAATTATTCAAACAGACGTCTGGGTACGGATACGTACACAATGAATGTTTTCCCAAATGCATCTTTCCCACATCCGTACGTATTTGTACGGTTCCATAATGGACAAAAACGGGATTCACACGGGATGCGTACAGATGCATACAGTTATGTACGGGCACATACGAATGTTGTTGACATTCGTATTTGCAAATACAGATCAAAAATTCACAGAAATAGATTCAAATGCATTCTAATCGAATCAAATGTGAATACATTCAAAATTTAAACATTCAAATTGATTCAAATTTTTGGATATTCAGTTCAAATCAAATTGAATCCCAAAAATTGCATTCGTGCACACCCCTATTCTTGACATTTTACTAGGTCCTACGTGGCTTCTCCCCCTCCTGGTGAGGCCAGCTGGGAGTTATAACTTAGGAGGAGGGTTGCTCCTGAGTGGAGCTTTTACCGATCACCCATCTGCACTCACCCCTTTCCTTTCTTTGTGCAGAGACATGAACTTGCAGGAGAGAGAATCTTACAACCCCCCTTCTTTTTAGGCAGACTGAATGTTATTCAATGCAACCGGGCTGCGTTCAGACTTGCATCAAAGGAGCACAGCTTTCTTCTGCCTGCAGCAGTGGTGCAACATCTGATCGAAGGGTCTGAAGTAAAAAGATGCTGATCAATCAGCATCTTTTTACTTCACTTCTTCGGGGACATGCTGTGGCCCCACTGCAGGCAATGGCGCATCCTGCCTGACCAATGGGAAGCCACTTCAGTGGGACAGTGCAGCTTCTGATCACCCTGACAGGCACACTGGAAGTGACTGCGGTGTCCCTGCGAACTTCCAATCATCGTGTCTGATCAATAGGAAGTGGCTTCAGTGGGACAGCGCAGTATAACCTGTCTGGACGCAGCCCTGTACTCGTGACTATTATGGGAAACTTGGCAACACTGTCAGCAATGCAACATGGGGTCTGCATGTTGCAACCAGCATGGCATTGAGAAGGCCATGGGAATATCTGGCAATTCTAACCCAGTATCTTCCTGTCATCTGGAAGGAGCCCACAGGTAGGTTTACTGTGTTAGATTATATGTAAAGAAAACTGCTTCTCACCTTGCTGATAACTTCATTCTGAAATTGGATCAAAGATAGGTTAAAACTTGGTCTACCAAAGCCACTAGATCTATCAAACGAGGCAGGAAAAGATGGCATCAATAACAGACACTTCTTTGTGACCTCTTTTGTAAGCTTTCATCTTTCTTGATCTAGTAATTGTGCCAGAGTTGCCTCCTGCCAGCATTTTATATAGTTCAAATACTCTGCTACACTAATTTACCAGCATTTGCTACTCTTTTTTCTCCGTTGAGTCAAAATAATCAAAGCTTCCTTACTTTTGTACAAAGCAGCCAGAAGACGAATAAGACGAAGCGAGCGTGCCATCCCAGAGACCATGCACATAGGTAAAACTAAGAAAAAATTTAAGATCAATGGTTTATGACCTATGAAGAGTACTAAAACCTTGGAAGATCAGATTACTTTGACAAATAGATTTACAATTCTTGGATCTGAGCATACTTATAATTAGGGTTCTGCTACTGCAAATGGGAAGAATGGACAGACAGAATCCAATATTTCCATCCTCCCAGCAGATGCTGGAAGTCAATTTTTTTCAGACCTCTTAAATTACAGAGGGAAGCACTTGATTTATGCATATCTACGAAACTTTGGATTCAGAATAGACTTTTTAAGTAATAATTACTCTTTGCTATGTAAGCACGGGAATTCAAAGGTGGTAACACCAAGAAATCATTCTTAGGAGGAATTTGCTAACTGGCAATCTGCTCATGTGATGCTTAAAATGGATTCACATCTACCATCTCCTAAACAATTTAGTAGGGATTTTTTTTTCTTTCTTCAACACAAATTGATTTTATTCATCTTAATATATAAGGCCATGTGGAGCAACTGGAAAAGCAAAAGAGACATATATTCTCTCAGCCAAATCTCATATCACCAAAGTTTCACGTAAATTACCCAGTGGCAGATTTACGTAAAGGATTTTACTTAAGATCTCAAGCTATTCCTACTATACTATTGAAAATGCAAGCATTTCTTTCCACATTCCAAATAAATGTTAAACATGTTTATCAAACAGTTGAAAGGCAACCACTTTTCACTGCATGCACGGATTAAGTTTTATGCAGACAATGCTTCAGTATGTTGTTTGATGTCACTGATGTATGTGACT
This sequence comes from Aspidoscelis tigris stejnegeri, assembly GCA_023333525.1. Taxonomy (NCBI): domain Eukaryota; kingdom Metazoa; phylum Chordata; class Lepidosauria; order Squamata; family Teiidae; genus Aspidoscelis; species Aspidoscelis tigris. The sequence continues at coordinate 32,586,035 of JALMGA010000008.1, forward strand.
ATTCCGGTTCCTAAAATGAATAAAAATGTTCAGTATTACTCCCTGCAATACTGTTCCTTTTATTGGCAAGTGGTTTTAAATGTCCTAATTTGAAGCAAAAAAAGAAAGTTGGTAAAATAATGTCCAAGACTTGCTGGTCCAGAGAAGTTGAGTTGTTAGCTTCCTCAAAAACAACTACTACCAAGATGAGCTTGTTAGCTAGTTTCCCACAAATTGTTGAAAATTTAAAAATAAAATCTAAATTCATCTTATGACAAGTATTTTAGATTTCTTGTTCCTGTAACAATTCACAAAAGCAAAGAAAATTTATTATCTAATGCCCCAAAATGAATTGGAAATCTGGAAATCAGTTTCTTTAGTAATATTCTACCAGATCTTGCAGTTTCACATTCCCAAAAAGGCAGCTTATGACTCTTCTAATATTTTCAATCCAAAGCAATAGTACCACTATCACAAGATTATGCAATAGACCAAAACTGTCAATTTGTTTTATTCAAATGACCACATCTCATGCTTTTCCATAGTCAATCCCTTGACTCAGGAGCATGATGAAATAATACTTCTTTCAGAAGATACAACGGGCAAGAAAACTTTGCAGAAGCACTCAGTTCCCACCCACAGAACCCATCAATTCAGAATCATGTTTATACAAAGCATTATGGCCGCATCCCATTGCAAGCTTATATCGAATTCAATATGGTTTCAATCCTCGCAAACCCGTCAGTTTGGCTTAACACGCTTTCCGTGTGTTAAATTGCCCCAAAGCGTTGTAAATGTTAATCCTCATTTCAACAGGTCTCACTCTGCTCCATGCGCTTGATATGTGTTAAATTTTTTACTGTGTGGACCCTCCATTTTAAGGGATGAGAATCCATGTTTAGGGTTTCCCTCTCCCAATAGCTTGCTTCCAAAGACAGTGATTTCAGTGTAAAAATCCACCCTTAACAGCAGCCGCTACACTGTAGTGATTGAACCACTTCACACCTGATAACAATGTTGCAATTTTGTGCAATTCTAAAAGTTCTGACCTTTGGAAAGGGAAAGGGAGGGAGGAAAGCAGCTGAGGTTCTGTGTGAATGTTTAAAGCAAAGGGGCTTTAGTTGCCACTGCTGCTGTGTGCCCTAAGCAATGGGGAGAGGAGGGGAAAGAATTGCTGGCTGCCTGCTGCCATTTTTCCTCCATCCATGGAAGCAGCAGCCATCCAGCCAGGCTCCGTGGAGGGGTCCCTTATGGGTGGCGCGTCCATGCCAGGAGGAAGAGGGCAGGGCAGCCCCGAAAAGCGGCTTTAAAAAGTAGCCACTTGAGTCCCCCCTTGAGTCACGTACGATCCTCAGAATCCGGATTGAATGTGATTAAGTTAAAAGTAACGGGAACAGGCAAATTCGCGTTTGCATCCGGTTCTATTATTTCGGTTTAGGGAAAGCGAAATAAGCTTGTAATGGGGATGCGGCCTAACTGTCTGAAACTAACTCTCATACACACTTGTGTTCCACCTCTGAATACTCTTCAACAGCAGGTGCAGTTAATAATATCAACATCCTAATATGGAATATTGTGTGGTGGAAGTATAAGACTAAGTTTCATGATAAGAGTTTGATTAGTCCTTTCAAAGTTTGTGCTAATTATCATGCAAGGAACTTGAGTAACAGGCTGTGAAGACTTATCTTTATACTTGGGTTAAAACTCGGGGTCAGACCAGCCTGGAAGTTCAAAGGAAAAGGCCAACCAATTGGGGAGTTGACATATTAGTTAAGGAAGAACTTGGCTAGCAAGTTATTAGAACATATAATTTTGAGGATAACAATTATGAAATTTCCCAAGGTTGCAATTATATTAATGGGGGATTTTAATGCTATATTAGGCTCCTCTGTTAGATACTGCCATTCTTTGTGATACACCAAAACAATGTTTATGCAATTACTGCTCCTGGAATTCTAAAAGCATGAAAAGAATTTTTGCTGGTCACCAGTTACTTACTGTAACATATAAGTGTAACTTAGAAATTTTAGGCGGTAAAAGTCAACATTTTGTTCACCTCTTTACATACCACTTGAATCACTTTAACTATGTATTAGATTATATTGGGGGTACTCCTGGACTCCGCGTTAATGCTTGAGGCCAGGTAGAGGCCGTGGCCAGGAGTGCCTACTCCCACCTATGTATGGCTGGTGTGTCAACTGAAGCCTTTTCTGGATAGAGATGACTTGACCACAGTTATCCATGCTCTGGTAACCTCTAGACTGGACTACTGTAATGCACTCTACATGGGGCTGCCCTTGAAGACAGTTCGGAAGTTGCAGCTGGTGCAAAATGCAGCCACTAGAGTGCTGACTGGAACAGCTAGCTGGATGCACATCACGTCGGTATTAAAAGTGTTGCACTGGCTGCCAATGCACTACCGAGCCCAATTCACGGTGTTAACTCTGACTTACAAGGTCCTAAATGAATTGGGCCCCAAATATCTAAAGGAACGCATTCTCCTGACTACTTGTGAAAGCTTTAGCCTATGGCTTATTGTGACAGAAACAGACATCAACTTTATTTCAACTTTTAAGAACAACAGGGCCCCCAGAAAAGTCCATCTACATCCAGGATGTTTCAGGAATCATATTGTGGGTTCCTTTATTTGCTGGACTGTTTAATTACATGAATGAAATTTGTCACATCCCAACCAGCTGGAAACTTTCCATTATCATGCCGATATACAATAAAGGCAATAGAGGGGATCCAATAAACTATAGACATATTAGCCTAATCAATAGAGTGGCTTATATATGCCCCATGTACACTTACATCAACAGGGGCCTTCCTTTTGAACACAGAAAAATTCCAGACCGTAGAAGTATATACCAAAAAAGAGAAAAATGCAAATACAGTAAGTGATGTAACAGCTTGTGTTTAGGACTCTAGCCCATTTTTTTACTTTGGTACATTTGCTCCTAAACCTACCTCACAGGGGTGTGGCGGGGGCAATATGGTGTATTCATTGTGTATTAAATTTGCAGAAAAACAATTAATGGAATTATCCATGCACCTTAGAAAATTAAACAGACTATGTATGCCACAGAACATGATAAACGGAATAGATTCAGTACACATCATAAGCAAAATAGAATCTAGTGGCGTTTCCACATTTGCAAGGGCTGGACCACTCTGCGTGAAGTGGTCCTGCTGTCCCAGAACCAGGCTGCCCACATTTCAGAAGGCTGTTCCAGTACAGTCTCAACAGCACCATGTGCCACTCTGAAGCTTTTGCACACCTTAAATCTTTTTAATATGGTCTACAAATATCATAGTCTAGGCAATCATTTTGGACACCAAGACTGGGCTACGCCCCACCCCGTGCAGGCAGAGTGACTTAGCAAAGGGTGTTAACTCACTTGCCTACTCAAGAGCAGGCAGACACAGCTGAATGACAGCTCAGGCAGGGAAGGGAAAGCTCATGATTTGGAAAACTTTTTCATTCAACAAATAACAAACTTATTTTACCCTTCTCACTTGGCACAGTTTTCGGGTTATACCATGTTTCATAGTTCTGCTTTGACCATTAGCTTTAGATATGGCTACAATATCCAACCTCGAGTAACAGCCTGCTAGAGGAATCAAATGCAACTGATGATGCAATAACCAAGTTTTTGTTCTTCCATCTCTTTTATCCATGCTTTATTTTCTTACATTCTCAGACCAGCTCATCTTACTTCATCTTCTCTTTTGGTGGTACATATTCTCTCCCCTTGTCCTTGCATGTCTGGTCACTTCCAGCAATGTCATTTTTTAATATATTTTCCTACATTTTTGATATGTTAAAGTAAAATATACACTCATCGGTTTACCAAGCCTGGTTCTTAATGTTACATTTGCTTAAACCATAGCACTATTATTCTTAAATTATACTATAAGAATAAAGGAGGTGTTCCTTCTGCTGCCCTGATGCTAAATATATTGATGTAAGAAAGAAAAATACACTGTAAAAAATGAACATGTATTTACAAATTAAAATAATAAATGAACAGCTGCATCTGGGTACATATTCCACCAAATGCCTTTTTTACTATATAATCTTTCCCTTAATAGGGAGAAGATACACTCTTTGTCTTTGTCAGCTCTGGGATTGGTCCCTTGTCCCTTCTACACTGAGGTCTAGTCCTAGGTGCAGTAGTAAAACAGAGACCCAGTTCCCATCTTTGAACTGATCTGAGAACTACTAGGATAGTACTTAGGAAATATGTAACAGAGTGCTTAGGTAATGAAATATACTTAATTGTTAAAGCATTCTTAGTATGGTGAGAAGGGTCTTAGCGAGCAAACATTTCTGAATCCATTATACTGAAGATTATTGAAGAGTTATATAACTATTAATGGCATAAATCTGTTAAAATAATCCCTTTTCAAGCACAAAGGTTGTGGCTTTAATAGATTTTATACCATATTAGCACTGTATCATACTTTTCTTTGCAGTAGCTAATCTTCAAAGAACACTCAATTAACATACTGTATTTTGCTACTGTATTAGCAAATATTACAAAGACAGCATTATAGCCATTATAAACCTAATAACTAGTCATGACACAAAACATTATTATGTTAACATATTCACAAACAGCTGCAAAATAGATGCCACATCCCAAAGACCCAGAAATCTTTGTATTATTCTACCCGAATAATTTTGCAGATGTAATTTATACATTCAGTTATTCTCACAGTATGGACCAAACATACAAAAAGATCCATTTCAGAATGCTTTTTTAAAATTATTTATATATAGCCTACAACAAATATTATATTGGTTGAAACAATGACTTTTCCTGTGGTAACGTGTGATTGTGAAAGCTGGCCATAAGAAAGGAGCAACAGACAGTAGCCAAGCACCACCATATTCTGGATTTGGAGAAAGTTACTGAGAATTACAGAAGCTGCAAGAAAAACTATTTGATCTGTCCTACTCCAAATGAAGCCCAATTCTTCCCTTGAGATGAAGACCAACAGTCAGAAAATCACAAACTACATGGTTACATGATGGATTAGAAAAAATGAATGCCCTTTCCAAAGTTGAAGGAAGCTGGAGTTCAGCCTGGCATTCCTCCACAGATCCCTTGGCTCTCCACCTCTTTTGCTACATCACATCTATCTCATTTCCAATTGAATGCCGTTCATGTCACTCAAGGGAAGCGGTTTCCAATTGGATGCCATTCACGTCATTAAAGGGAGGTGAGGGTGTGTGTTCGCAGTCCTTTTTAAACCTGTGCCCCCACCTCCACACACACCCTTCCTTTTTTATGTGCTTCTCTTCTCCTTGCAATTATTTTTTAAATAATAAAAATAAATTTGTGTAAAAACACTACAGAGATGAATCATATCACATACAGAGATGAGCAGAGGGGAGGTGCCTCACGAACTCCGTGCATGCCGATTGGCCGAAGGGGAGGTTCCTCACAATCTCTGCATGTGCCAATTGGCCAAAGGAAATACTGGACACCACCCACCTCAGCACACTTCAGCCTCCTTTAGGCCATCCCACCACTCATACATGAGGACGCAGAAGATGGACTGGAAGTCCAGGCCAGGCTCAGTCCCTGTCAGGACTGCATTTTAGAACAGACTAAGGGCTGTAGTCCGGCTTGAATTCACATTAGCTTAAAATCGTCTAAATCACACATCCTGCAGGATGACTTAGGTTGTCCTAAAACTCATGTATGACCAAGCCCACATTGACCTCCAAATCCTTCAAAGGCCTTCGGAGCTCTTGCCGGGGGGGGGGGATTTAAGTGGTTTCACCGTCTGCAGAGTCACAGTTTGTCTTTCTCCTCCTTTCTTCCTTAGTCCCAAGAACATGATAAAAATACATCAGTTAAGTAACTACATAAAATACTGCTCATTAAGATCAAAGGAACCTTCCGCTCAGAGTCCCGCCTCTCTTCCTCAGTGCTCCAGTGCTGCAAACCAAAACTGGTGTGATGTTTCTGAACTGGGCTTTATTCTCACTCTACATATGAATCTAAACTGGCATGTGTGATTTCACTTCCATCAAAACAAAAGCACGGCTACCAATAGTTCCATATTTCCTTTTCATGGGATAATCCTTCCCCACTGAATTTATTTTCACAATAGTAAATCAGATTCCAGGCTTAAAAATACAGATGTTTTCCTACAAGCCAGATAATTGAGACTCTCAGTGTGGCCAACTAGATTCAGAGATTCCCCTCATTGACTGTCTAATTCATTTCTAATGACATAATCATTGGTGAACAGTAAATGCAGTTTAAGAGGTCAGACTATTAATCACTTAGAGCCAGACATGTTACTGCTGTACTAGCTTCAATTTCTCCTGTTTAAAGTGCAAATACTGGGGTGAGGAACACAAATAATATGTTATTATTGTGTGGCAAAGATAGGTACCCTGTGATGCTCTAGATCTTTGGACTCCAGTTCCCAGCATCCCTAGCCAGCACAGCCAAACCCAAGAGTGCTGATCATTTGGAGAAAAAGTGGTTCCTTCCACCCTTAGCAGTCCCTTGAACATGGAAAATGTTCTATCTAATTATGGGTGGGGCCAGTACCCAAGCAACAAGTACTCAGTCATTAATACAGCTGATAGAAATATAATAATAATAATAATATTTATTTGTATACCGCCCTATGGCAAACCAATCCGGGCGGTTAACAACAGTAAAATGTAAAATATAACAATTAAAAACACCTTATCCCTCCCCCCCCTTAAGACAGTATTAAACAATATAACATATTAAAACACAATATCAATGCGTAAAACAATAATTTAAAAACAAAAAACCCTGATGTCCCTCTATTGATCCTCAACCATCACTAAGATGGGGCCACGGGAGGAATCAGGGAATCTGGGCCGGGATGGTTAATCTGGAAAGGCCTGCCGGAAGAGATCCGTCTTGACCGCCTTTTTAAAGCTGTCTAATGATGTTATCTGACGGATCTCATCCGGCAGGTCGTTCCAGAGTTTGGGGGCGACAGCAGAGAACGCCCTCTGGGAGGTCGCCGCAAGCCTAGATTTTAGAGGCTGCAGTAAGTTCCTCCCAGAGGATCGGAGAGTGCGGGGAGGATTGTACGGGAGGAGGCGGTCCCTGAGATAGCTTGGACCCAAGCCATTTAGGGCTTTAAAGGTGATAACCAACACCTTGTACTGGGCCCGGAAGCTGATAGGCAGCCAGTGGAGGGACCTCAAAACGGGAGTGATGTGGTCCCACCTAGATGTTCCTGAGACAAGCCTGGCTGCCATGTTTTGAACCAGCTGTAATTTCCGAGTCAAGCACAGGGGTAGCCCCATGTAGAGTGCATTACAGAAGTCAAGGCGTGAGGTTACCAGCGCGTGCACAACAGTCTCGAGATCCCTTACTTCCAGAAAAGGGCGCAGCTGGCGTATCAGCCGAAGCTGATAACAGGCACTCCTGACCGTCGCATTTACCTGATTTGTCATCAGGAGCGACGAGTCAAGGAGCACCCCCAGACTGCGAACACAGTCACTGGAGGAGAGTGTGACCCCATCCAGGACTGGAGGTTGCAACCCAATTCTTGGTTTCGGGGCCGCTACCATGAGCACCTCCGTCTTGTCTGGATTCAGTTTCAGTCTGTTTTTCCTCATCCAGCCCATTACCGCCTGAAGACATTCATTGAGAGAAGAGATGCCATCGGAATTCGAGGCCGACGAACGAGACACGGAGAAATAGATTTGGGTGTCATCAGCGTACTGATAACACCCAGCACCATGACTCCGTATTATCTCACCCAGCGGCTTCATATAGATGTTAAATAAAGACCCATATTAAATATGAATATATTTCATGCTTTTCCTATGATGAAGCATGCAAATACATTGTTGACACACACCATTAAAAACGTACTCAAAAGCAGCTGAGAGGTAGTAGCATCCACATGCTAGTGCCATAAACTAAAGACCAGAAAATTCACTTCCAAAATGGTTTAGAGCTTGGATGGTAACACTGGCATCTGCATGCTCTTATCTCTACGCTGCTTTTGAATTGTGTGTGGACACAGCCTAGAATTCACCTACAAATTAAATTCTCCTTAGTAATTTTTATAGTACTGCAGAATTCCTGTAGTCCTTGTCTTTGCAAGAAGATAAGTAGAAGAATGCAAAATGTATCCTCAGCATCACCAGTCATTTGTGTAGCTCACATCCTCTTGGTTGGACTTAATGGGACTTTCCTTCCAGGTAGTAGACTGGTCTATCACTTCTGCTATCCACACACTACTATATTAGACCACAGAAGCATACCCAGATCTAAAAATCAAGCTTGCAAATATATATATATATATATATATATATTTTTTAAGTAATGGTCCGTCAGCATTCCCTCCCTTCTTCTCACATGGGTTCACAGTGTACAGTTCTGTATGCCTGTACTTCTTGGAAAGCCTTGAACATGACCAAATCCATTCTAAGTATTTCAGGAAATGAAGGCACATGCAGCCTGCTGGCCTTGTTCTTCTGCTCAAGAAGGCTTAGGGCAAGACAAAGGCAGTTTGGAGGAATTATGCAACTGGTGGGAACAGGCCAGGCTTGGCCAGCAAACAGGTGAGATCCAGGAAGGAGGGTAGGAAGGGGAATTATGCTGAATGAACTAATCATCTCAAATCTTCTCATTTGGTTCCCTGTCAAACACCACAAAATTTAAGTGGAGTTCATTTCAAACCTCCGATGTTTGCAACATAACACTCCAAATATCTAAAGGAATGCCTTCTCCCATACTGACCTGCCTGTGCCTTGAGATCTGGAGGCAAGGCCCTCCTGGTTGTCCCATTACCCTCAGTAGTGAGGCAGGTGGGCATCCGGGAAAGGGCCTTTTCAGTAATGGCCCCCAGGTTACAGAATAGTATCCCCCTCAAGGTGTGTCACGCCCCTTCTCTGTAAACATTTAGGAAGGTGGTGAAGACACACCTTTTTGCCCTGGCCTTTAGCTAATGCGACAATTTCCCCCCCATCGTAGATATTAGTATTTTAATATTTAGTATACGTCCTTAAATATGCTGGATTTTTAAAGTCTTTTTATGGATATCATTGTTTTAATCTGCTTTAAAACTTGTAACCTGCCCTGAGACCTATGGGTATAGGATGGGATATAAATATAAAAAATAAACAGTTCATTGTGAACATTGTTCAACACATTCATACTCAGGTGTTGAATACCATGTTGAATTAAATGAGTGTTTTCTCATGTGGGCCACTAATTGGATTTTTTGGTTTTGCTCAATGGGAGTAGATCCCTGATAATGTCCTGAAATACATGACTATATGAGAAGAGTCCTAAGAATTATTGTTCTTTTAGGCCAGCAGACATAGGCAGTAGGTGAGGGGCGGAAGTCCAATTATGTAACAGAATAAATATTATGCCTCTGAAGTTAGTAGATGTAGCTAGGGAAGTGCACTTTTTTATATTTGATTCGTACTGGATCGAATGCAAGAAAATTCATATTCATTCAAAAATAGATCCCCTTTGAATGTAGTGGGATTCAAATTCGATATGAATATTCAATCTCATACAAATCCCATACGAATGCATACAGTACAAATCCCATACGAATCCCATACAAAGTTTCATACGAACGTATTGAAACATTTCATTCAAATTCAAATGTCAATCTTTGAATGTGCCAACATTTGATTTGAATATGAATATTCTAATTCGGCCAAATTTGTACCAATTTCAAATGTTATTAATATTCGTACTCATCCCTGGATACATCCCAGAACCACCAGCATGATGCTATAGCAGAGGAAATTCTGTTAGCATTTGGGATATTTTTGTCCTCCCAAATTACAATGTAAAAGACCCATATGCTATATAGAGGGTGGTCGTCATCCCCCGAATTGTAGTTAATGTCTAGCAAACCTGCATGCTGTTGCAAACTTACCTATTAGATCTTACTTCCCACCACAAAACAATGCTAAAGCTTAAATTTGGGAGGTCTTGGATGGTGATGAGCACAATTATTTTTCTCAGAGCTGGAAAGCTGCAGTTTAGTTCTTGGTGCTTTGCTTTGAAGCCCTTACTTTGCCAGTGATTTACTAGAGGGTGAAAATAACACTAATTTAATTGTAACTTTGTCTTTTAGTAAAGTGAGCTCAATATGTATTTGGCACTTATTTTCGTAAATGTATTACTTATTTCTGTGATCTGTGGCTCATTTGAAGCATAACATCGTATTTTTGAAGAAGTCTCATTTTGCAAATCTCCCTGTAATTTTCCAAAATGCATTAGTTCTAAGCCATTAGTTGTAAAAGGTTAAAAAAAAATCCCCTGTAAACTATAAGATATAACAGCATTCAGGATGTGGGGTTTTTTTCATTGTTAATTGCATCTGCGCAGCTACATGTGCGCAGACATTCAGATATAAAGGTGATAGGGGGAGCATTAGATAGGCCTTGTAGTGGTAGGACATCTGCCTAGAAAGCAGAAGATCACACATTTCAGTCACTGGCATCTTCCTGGAAGATGGCCATAGCAAGCCATTGCTGCATCTGCCAGAAGGAAGAGTTGGCTTTTGTACCCTGCTTTTCTCACCCATTTAAGGAGACTCAAAGAAGCTGACAAGCTTTCTATTCTTCTCCCCATGAGATTCACCGTTATGAGGTAGGTGGGGCTGTGAGAACATGCATGCGTGCATCCATGAAACCATCAGATGAGGGCCTTTAACTTAGTGGGACTTAACCACTGCAATATTACTTGGAATGCCATGTACATATAGGCAGAGCTGGATGGTAAAAAGCAGACATGAATGATGTGGTGGCTTTCATCAGGATCTCCTCCCCTAGTTTTGTTTTTCCTGTCCCAATTCCAATCCCCTCTGCTCTACCGTTTCTGCTTCACTAGCAACCCTTCATTGAGCCAAAAAAGGTTTCAGAACTAACACTGAACACACTGATTGACTCAGCATCTAAGCCCCCCAGCCAGCTGAGGTACTTAGTATCCAAGCATCTTCTGGCTCTAGCATTACTGCAACCACACCAGGAGTTATCTTACTTGGACTGCTGATAGCAGAACTCACTGGGTGGTCGATGGCAGCTAATTCACTTCCCATACCCTGTATGGATACACAATGAAAATGTAGCAACCCAATTTCTATCCAGTCTACTTTACCATAGGACTCCCCAAAGACCACCTTCTAGGGTTATTTCTCATCCTTCAGAAAGCAGCCTGACTGGAAACCTTGCTGCTTTGGAGGGAATTCCTTTGGAGGGTGAGGGTCACCACAAAGCATTAGACATTTGCTCACCTTAGTTCTCACTGCTGCACCAGCTCATGGACACCTCAGGCAAATCGCTCTGAATCCCGGTTGTGGCCCACCTATGGCATATCACACCATAATATATTAGTTTCTTCCTTACTACTGGAAAAATAGCACATATGAAATAAGACCTCGATTTATCTTATCCATTTTTAATAAATTTCTAGTTTATTTTTTCAGATGCAGAACATGGATAGCAAGGAAAGGCACAGGCTGCCTCTCCATGGGGGCAGGATGCAGCCCTGACCTAGGACTTTTATTTATTTATTTATTTATATTTATATCCCGCCCCATACCCAAGGGTTTCTGGGTGGCTCACAACATTTAAAAAAATACCTATCAAAACTGTATCAAACAATACCAAAACTAGTACAGGGTTTAAAAATCCAGCATAATAATAATAATTTTTCAAAAAGAAATACAAAAAGTTTAAAAACAGTAGTGTTTGCAATGGGGGAAGTGTAGAGGATATTTAACCAAAGGCCTGAGTGAAGAGGTATGTTTTCACCACCTTATATTTATATATTTATATTTATATCCCGCCTCATACTCGAGGGTCTCTGGGCGGCTTACAACATTTAAGAACAAGCACATTAAAATTGTACCACGCTATAATAAAACCAACGTAAGGTTTAAAATCCAACATGATGATAAGAATAAAAATAAAAACAATATAAAAACAGTTTAACAGTGGTCTTTGGAAGGAGGGAGGAATAAAGAGCATTAGCCAAAGGCCTGAGTGAAGAGGTGCGTCTTTACCACCTTCCTGAATGCAGACAGAGAAGGGGCCTGACGCACCTCCAAGGGGAGACCATTCCACAGCCTGGGGGCCACCACTGAGAAGGCCCTCTCCCGGGTGCCCACCCGCCTAACCGCTGAAGGCGGTGGGATAACCAGGAGGGCCTCTCCTGCAGATCTTAAGGCACGGGCAGGTCGATATGGGAGAAGGCGCTCCTTTAGATATCTGGGGCCCAAGTCATTTAGGGGCTTATAAGTCAGAGTTAGCACCTTGAATTGGGCTCGGTAGTAAATTGGCAGCCAGTGCAGTTCTTTTAGAACCGGCGTGATATGCGTCCGGTTAGCTGTCCCGGTCAGCATTCGGGCAGCTGCATTTTGCACTAGCTGCAACTTCCGAACCGTCTTCAAGGGAAGCCCCATGTAGAGCGTGTTACAATAGTCCAACCTGGAGGTTACCAAAGCGTGGATAACTGTTTAATTTAGGGCCTTATAAGTCAGAGTTAGCACCTTGAATTGGGCTCGGTAGTGAATTGGCAGCCAGTGCAATTCTTTTAGAACTGGTGTGATATGTGTCTGGCTAGCTGTTCTGGTCAGCAGTCTGGATGACTTGTGGGAGTTGCATATTGTCACGTCGCAGGCTGGTCAGGCAACAGGTAAACACTAGCACAGCTTACTCAGTCCCATGGGTTCCAGGCATTCTCAAGGTCAGTTCCAGTCCAGAATATAGTAGTCCAGAAAGTCAGCAAGGGTCAGGCAGTCCAAAGGGTCAGCAGATCACAAGGAGTCCAGGATTTCAACCTCAGGTAACACGAGACTGCAAAGATGTTGTCTGCAGCAACTGAGGCAAGGTGAGCTTGCTCTTAAGTAGAGGAGTCAATGCCACGCCCATGGTGCAGCTGAGCTAATCGCTCTGATCTGCGCCTCAGCTGCTTCTGCTTCCTCAGCAGGTGAGGAAAGGGCCTTTGCTGAGGCTCACAGCTGGTAGATTTGTTATCAGAGCTGTCTGACTGCTCACCTGGAACTGGCCTTAACCCTTCCATGCCTGCAATGCCATGCTGTGCTTGCCTCACAGCCTGTGGTGGCATTGCAGGCAGACTGCCCTCCTCTGAGGAGGCTGAACAGGACATAACACATATATGCTCCTGTGGAGGCAGAATATATAGCAGAACAGTGCTGGGCACCATCTTGCAGTTCCCAACCCAAGAAACCTTGCAGTTCTGGAGAATTCCTCTCCAGGAGAGGTTTCTGGACTGCTTTTGTGACAAACCAGAAATGGTCCTGGAAATCAGCTGTTTTGGTGTGGTGCAAAAGCAGTCAAACTGGAAACCAGACTAGTTAACAGCCTCTTCCCTTCCCGATCTATCCACAGTGGGGAGGGAGGTATCTTAGCTGGCGCAAACCTTCCTGAGGGTGCATCCTCATGGACACTTTAATCTGAATTCGATTTGAATTCAGGAAGGAGTGTCCCTATGGCTACTGTAATTAATCCGAATCAAATCCAAATTCGGCACCCAGTGTCCCCATGCAATGTCCTATTCCCAGATTTTATGAGGACTATCCTGCCTAAATCCAGAGAAAAAAAGTTCTGATGAAAACTGGACTCCATCCCCTTTTTTGAGCCAAGTCCGCTTTATTTCCCCCACATGGGGATAATACTGGGCTATCTGGGGTGGAGGTTTAGTATTCTGGCCAGTGGCAGTCAGCTTTGGATTTTTTTTTGCATATGTAAAGCTCCCCCTCCCCTCCCTTGCCAGAAAGGGCTTGTCTTTTTTTTTAAAGGGGCTTTAACATTTTTGCTTGAAATATGTATCTTTTGAAGAGAGATGCTTAGGAAGCCTGAAATACTTTTTTGAAAATGATACATTTTTGAAATGATATATGTATCACGCTGGGTTAGATGCTGGAAAGGGAGAGAAAAGAGAAAGTAACTTGACTTCCCTTTGCGTTTGCTTCTTGCAGGCATGGGGGTGGATTTGAAAGCCCCTTTTTTATGTTCCCTTGCAGGTGTGGAAGGGTTTGCATGCAGGTAGATTTAAAAGCCCCCCCCTTTTTAACGTTCCCTTGCAGTTGCAGATGAGCACACTTTTTGCCAGTAATCTCAAAAGGGGAACATGAGAAAGTAAGTACTAGAATTTATTTTTAAAACTTCCATTTCACTGTTTTCATTGCAGGCAGGGTTTGCAAGGGGGGGATTTAATAGCCCTGTTTTTTACATTTTAAAATTGTCCCAAAACCAGGACTAAAAAGCTGCATGGTGATGGCTACATTCAGTTTAATTGATGGGCATTCAATCCAGATTAAAAGTAGTCCCACAAAAATAGTCCCAAGAGGCTATTTCAGAACTAAATTTCCTGCATGGGGACGCAGCCTGAGTGTTGTAGAAAGTGAGGCAAATTGATTCCTAATGTGATTGGGAAGGCCCAAAAGCTAGTTGGGAGTGAGACACATGGCAATGCACCCCAGGGGCATCCAGATGTTTGGACACTCCACTCCTGAATCAGATAGGGGCTGTCCTACAACACCCATGCAAATTCATCTAAAGTCCATCAGGAAATGTTAGTTTTGTATTACTCTTCAGGTTTTCCTTTCACCAATATTTAGGTTGCACCTGAGATCACTGACAGAAGTATATCACACACAACTTCACCTGTCATCTCCTAAAATTATTGGGGAGTAGTTTTTTAATCCATTTAACATTAAGCCACTCTCTGCATTTCTGTAGCTTTATATCATGAAGGTCACAAAGGTTTTAAACCCACAGTTTCCAAGATTGCTTACTTACCTAGGCAACTAATTTTGGTGTTTGTGATAAGGCCCCCATTTGTAAAAATGATCTAAAAACATGTCACATTGGGAGGAGGAAAGAGTTGTTTTTGCAATTACTTTAATCTTACATGTAAATTCAAGGGGAATGATTCAAGTTATGCATGCATGCTGTAGTTTGAAAATCATGTAAGCTTCCATATCCATGAAGTACAGTGCTTCATGATGGAATATTAAATATACATGAAAGGTATTAAGTCCTTCATAGATCACTGAAAATATTTTCCACAGAACAAAGGAGCTTCAAGCATTGTTATTGTCATCTTATTTCCTTGCACAATTAAGAGAATGTGCAGCCTCTGTTGTTTTCCCCCTTCCCCCAGCCTTCGTCTGCACACATTTGCATCCTTTATTTCAAGAGACAAATGATGAGTGTGGAGAGTCAAAAGGTATGAGCAATAGATGCAGGCACTGTGCTAATTTCTAAATGGCTGTACACTGAAAAATGTATCCGGATTTCCTGTGTATCATATTTGCAAACCAGTTGACCTATGCAACCCCATCCAAAAATCATATTTTGCATTCCACAAACCAGATTCTATACCTGGACCTTTAGTGGAGGCTGCCAAGGAAAGGCAGTGGGGAATCTCATATCAACTCAAGTGCAGGCACATTTGCGGCTATTCGGACAACAAAAATCAGGTTTCAGAATGACCACCAGAAATCAATGGATGTCAGAGGAGGGCAATGTATAAGGTAGTTCTGCACTGGCTGGTATACTGTACTGGCAAGCATGCTAGGAGACTCCCCCAAACTCTTAGACTGCACCAATATGCAGAAGGGAGGCTTCTAGGGTGCTTGCTAATCCAATATACTGGTCACTCCAGTATACTAGGTCACTCCAAATGGTGCTGCTCTACAATTACTATCAGCCCTTTCCTGCATGGCCTATAGCAAGGCCTATATAAGAGCTGTAGACAGCAGCAGTACGTGAATAAAACAGTAAACAAAAGGAACTATAAAGGAATTTGGCACCATGGCATGTGTGCATAAGTACATCCCTACAACCTGTGGCCTTTTTGCCCTTAACTTATTAAGCTGCACTTGTCATGAGGAAAGCTTCCCCAAAGGATCCATTATCCACCAGAAGTGTGAATGGCCCTCCTTCCATTGACCAGCCCGCACCACTGCATCTGAAGCCGGAAGTTCTACCTCCTTGCTGCTGCAATTGGCTGTTCGGATGCCACTGCAGAGGGGCGTGTTCAAGCAGAGGGACATATTGTGGCAGATCACATCAGTGCCTGTAATCAAACACCCCTTTTGCACACCACTCACAGGGATCTATGGCCGCACACCACTCATGAGAATCAGTGGTCTGGTCACATCAGAGGTCAGCAATCGATCATGGCCAAGGGAGACATGGCACAATTGGAGGCTATAACAGCCTACTCCCTGTGCGGATGCTCTTTACCAGAAGTTCACAAATTGTTGACTATTGGCCTAAGTCCGAATAGGCCTCAGGAATACATTGGGAAACCCTTTTCAACAGTGCTCCGAAAGGGGCCGTCACAGAAATTTTGACTTCTGGGAATTTTCATTTCTGATCTTCTAGTGAAGGAATCGACTCAAAATCTGGATGGGTCTGTCCATTCCAGCAGCCACCCATCCCAGTGTGGGGTGGATTTCACTCTGTCATGGAATAGAGTTTCTGTCTGTGAAAAGAGTCATTGTCATTGTTACATAATGAGTAATGGGAACTCCAGCTGATTCTGAGAACTGAGCTGAATTTGGTTGATGAGGGTTTCTTTTCTTCAACTCCTAACCAAGCTGCCCTTGCAGCTATAATGTCAGATTATAATGAAAAACAAGATGGTGACTTGTAGTTTTAGAATGAACATTACACTATACTAGATTACTGAAATAGACTAACTGCAGTTGAAGAGGAAACTCACCACTTTACTTTTTTTTTGCTTTTCACATAGCAAAACAATTCCTTTCTCTGAGAAATAACATACTCTATGTTTCCAGTCTCCTTTAAAGGGGAATGCTGATAGATTTCTTCATTTCTTTTGACTTGTTTATCATTTGCCACGGTGTTTGGGATTGAATTAATCTTCTAAAAACAGATTACACTCTAAAGTGTTTTACAGCTAAAAGCACCATCATGACTTTTTCACAACTTGTTAATGGAACAAAAAAAAAACCAGGTTAGATGCTCTGTTCTTGGTGCTGTAATGGGTGCTTACAACTATGTTTGCCAAATCCATCAGTGGTGTTTCACAGACATCCAGGAAACCTATTTGCTTTATAAATCATTGAAGCTCTTCAAGACCTTTGTATAAGCAAGAAATATTCTTGAAGTGTTTAGCATCAATAATAATGAAAACTGGCACTATGGTGTCTTAAGCAGACTAAAGAATAGGGTACAGTGGGATATAGAGACTTGCACTAAAGAATTACTTCCACCAGGAATTTATCATTTGCCATGACAGCCAGTAGCATGGGCCAACAGACTAACTTGTTGAAAACTTCACTTTGTCATAGTGATTAATTTTAAAAATCCGACATCCTGGGATGAAGTCTGCTTCAGTTCTGTAACCTTTATCCTGTAAGACTTTGTTACTAATGCCAGATTAGTGTGTTCCTAATTCCAGTTATTCAGAGCTAGGAAAACAAATTTCCTATGTGCCCAGGTTCCCTCTCTTCTTCACACCTTCCTATATGCACAAAAAAACTTAACACTGCAGTACCTTACTGACAGGCCTAAGAAAAATTGTAGAAGACCCGTCAATCCAGAGGAAGTCAAACTATAGGGGTCACCAAATAGATCTCATCAAACAAACAAGCAAAGGTGCCTTAAAAACTAACAGTTCACCCTGAAAACATGTACAGTATCTACCATGGAGTGAGCCTTGGTTCCTACCAGATGGCCAGGAAGCAAATATTTGTCCTTCTGGATTGCTTGGTGGGCTATTGAAATGTCATGCATTATCCATACTTTTGGTCTTAGTCTGGATGTTATGATGAACCCATCTTACCTTCTTTATCAGAGATCCATTCCATTTTAGAGTGAGAGTAAGGCCAAGTAAGATCAGTGAGGTTGATTAATGTAACATTGCACTTTAAATGATTGTTTATGTGTCATGAAGCCTCCTATGGGGTGGGACTGGCTCGCATGTGACCGGGTGCGGAACTGAACCTGAATCTTGCCCATCCCCATGCCATGACTGCTAACGTGGGCTGAAGCCAGCTGAAGCCGTCCTCATGCACTTCAGCTGTGTTGCGCACGTCTGCTTCACCCGGGAACCACGCTTCTGCCCTGCCAGCCACGATCATGAACAGGGGGTGGATTGCTTTTCCACAGCAAGCAAGCAATCCATTCCCTATTCACGATTGTGGCTAGCAGGGCAGAGGCTTGGGTTTACTCCCTTTTCCAGCCAAGCCACGATGGATAAAGCAATCCAACCCCTTTTCACAATTGTGCCTGGCAGGACAGACTCCCTTTTCCAAACAAGCTGTGATTGTGAACAAGGGGCAGATTGCTTGCTTGCTGTAGAAAAGGGAGTAAAACCAAGCCCAGGACTGTTCCCATGCACAGGCTCAGCTTGGACCATGGTGAGAACAGTTTTTTCCAGGACCAAATCTGGTCCTGGTTTGGTCCTGTTTGGGCATTTTGGTCCAAGAAAATCGGACCAAATAAAAAATGCATGGGGACGGCCCCTCCCGAACCCAATTTCTATTCGGAACCAAACATGAATGGGGACGTACTCTATGACTATATCGGACTCTGTCAGCCATTCATAGTATATTTTGTTCATCTAACCACATCTTTAAAATGTTTTTGACCAAAGTGACCTATAAAACAAATAAGATCAAAAACTTGATTTTCATTGCTCTTTTGCAGGTTTTCTTTCCTTGTTATTTGAGCTTTCAGTTGCCAAGAATCTGATATTAGCCCTCCTACACTGGTGGTACTTGACTCATTTTGTAAGTACAAACTGAGGTTATTAATTTTATCTTTAATTGGCCACCAGGAGGCAGAGCATGACCAGTTTCACTCCCATCAGAACCCATCAGGTACCCACAGTCACATTAAGCTGCATTTCTGTTTAATGGGTATTGAACTGCCAGTTTTGTCCACCCAGAGTTCTCATTAGAATGTATGGCAAGAAGAAAGTAGATCCCTATTAATCTTCCATGGGATGAACTTCTGCCTATTCATTATTAAATGAATCAGAACAACAGCACAAATAGAGACACTGTCCAAATCTAGCTCTGCTAATCATGTATTTCACAGAACAATTGTTCTATATTTATTTTCTTTTTTATATCTATTTTCTTTATTAAAAGCATTTTCAAACAGCCTAAAAACTCCATACATTTTCCCTCATATCGAATTATTACATTGCTTTAGCCAAAACCATCCGTAATTACCTCTAATTCTTGAAGATAGTTAATAAAGGGGCTCCAGTCTTTCAAAAATGTGTCCATTGTTTTATCTTTTAGTAAGTTTGTCGATTTCTCCACTTCAGCCATGTTCATCAATTTGATTAACCATTCTACTCCTGTTGGTATTTCTTCTTCCTTCCATTTCTGTGTATATAATAGTCTAGCTGCTGTCCGCATATATAAGATCAAACAATTTATACTATCCAAACTATTATCTACAATTCCCAACAAAAACAATTCTGGTTTAAACATAGTGTTTCTCTTTAAGATTTGTCTCATCAGATTGTATATTAGTGCCCAGTACTTTCTGGTTGTATATTTATTTTCTTGTCTCTTAATGTATATAAAATTTAAACAACAAAAACATCAATAATGATGATGATATTATTGTCCTCAGGCCTTGGTCTGGGATCTTATTTCCAGGATTATCTTTCTCAGCTACAGTCCATTCTCGGAGAAAAATACACTCCGGTAGAATTTGGGGATCAGCTGACAATCAGGATCCATAATTACAGAAGATTCGCGTTTTCTTTCTCTGTTAGCCAGAATGCCAAGTTTATAAGAAATCACTGGACCAAGAAGCCAGCATGGAGATGAAGAACAGCGATCTAAGCATGCAAGGAAAATTAGATCGTAGAAGGAAAGGTTATCTGGCTGGTATAAGATGGAAGGCCAAAAGCTTTTTTCATCATGAAATCTTCATAGAGGATCAGGTCTTCAACAGGGAAAGAGGCCTGTTTTCCAGCTAACAGAGCTCCAACGCTAGGGACTTTCTACCCAGAAGAACTGCACAAAGTGAATTAGCTGGGAGACAGGGTATACTACATTTTTCTCTTTTTCTATTGAATTTTGCATCAGTACAACAAACAGTACGATAAACTGTACAACAAAACATCAATCATTATAACTTAAAAGTCTAAAAATATAGACACAAAATATAGTTAAACCCAAAATAACATTGATGAGGTAATTGCAATACTAAAAGAAGACCAGAACCAGGATATACTACACTGAATAAGCATTAGCAACAAAGACCATGAGACAGAAGAAACATCATCTTTTCAAGTGGACTTTTAGCTTGAGAAATTTTCAAGTTGAGTCACTGCCACTGTAGTTCCTGAAAGAACATGCACAGCTGGTGGAAAAAACATAGCTACGTAACTTTCAAATTCCCTCTTGATTTTAGAATCCTAGCTGCCTTTTGATGGGCAGGAGGGGCTTGTTCTCCCATGTGACAGAATTGGCTGTAATTTGGGGACTGGAGTTATATATTTAAAAAATTAATATCAGTTTTATATCAAAGGCGTTGGCTTAAAGAGGAAGAGAGGTGTCACCTGTCAAAAGGGGTATAATGTTATTTAATGAAAGGGTGGGGCTTAAGAAAGGGATGGGTGTGTCACTGATCAAAAAGAAGTACCCATTACGTACCCATTAATGCAGTCATGTCAAACATACGGCCCGTGGGCCGGATGCGGCCCGCGGGCCGATTTGATATGGCCCGCGATCGCCCAGGACGAGGCGGCGCTGCGCGCATGCTGCCACCAGAGGGAGAGCGAATTTCTACAGGCACCGGCCGCTACAGGCGGTGCCGCTGCCTGCGTGTGGCACCGCCTCCTCCGTGAAGCGAAGGCAAGGCCTGATATGCTGGGAACGGCAGTGCCGCCACCACCCCACACACAGGGCTGAAGCCGCGGGGCGCCTTTCGCACCTCCGCCGCTGACGGGAGAAGCCCCCCCTCCCTGCCAGCTCTGACTGTGCCGTCTACCTGACAGCGTGCGAAAGGAGGGCAAACCCCGCCCCCTGGGGCGCCACCTGGTGAGGGGCGGGTGAGCAGGGCGGTGCAACCCAGTCGAGCGCAGCCGGCTTAGCCACTGCGAGCGGGCAGGCAGGCCTCGCTCGTGCGTTGTCTCCGCAGCTTCCTTCTCCTTCTCCTTCCACGCCAGCAGGAGGCAGCACGAGCGGGTTAACCTGAGCGGCGGTGGAGGGCGCGCGCCCAGACGCCCCGGGGAAGATGGGGCGGGGGCTCCCGAGTAGCGCGAGGACACATAGGCGCATGGCTGAGCACCCTGTGAGGAGGGACGGGGGAGGGGTCGCAGGGTGGGAGGGGGAAGTCGCTTTGCTCCCTATAATAATTCAGTACATTTTTTTTTTTTTTTTTGAAACCGGCCCACCTACACATTCTAAATGTAATATATGGCCCTCTGCAAAATTGAGTTTGACACCTCTGCATTAATGGGTACTGAATGGGTACTTTTAGTGACAGTGGAAAAACACCCTAGGTGTGCACAAATACAATTTTCGGGATTTGATTTGAATGTTTAAAATTTGAATGTATTCACATTTGAAAATACGAATGTAGACAACATTTGAATGTATCCGTATGCATCCATATGCATCCCGTTTTTATCCTGTATGCATCCCGTTTCATCCTGTACATATTTGTACATATGCATACGGATACAAATAAGATGCATACAGATTCATATGTAAAGCATACGTATCTGTACATATACAAATGTCTGAATAATTTGTACAAATGATTCAAAAGATTCAATTTGTTCTATAAATTTGAATGTATAGACATTCTATTCAAATTCAAATGTCTGAATTCGGTTGAATTTGATCAAATTTTGAATGTTTTGAATATTCGTACACATCGCTAGCTGTGACAGATTAACAGGAACTCTATATTACTTCATGCCTCCCTACTGATATACTGTATGCCAAATTCCCTGAGGTCGAAGAAAGGCAAAAAACCATGGTTCTTTCCCTCTGTTTTATTTTTCAAGCCTCTCATTGATTAGTAGATAACCCCTGCTTATGTATTCATATCCCAGGAGTCCAATGCCCTTGCTTACATAGGATTTTGTGTTTGTAGTCTGGAATCCTGATAAATTGCTGGTCAGGAAGAAGATCCAGAGACTTTCCTCAATAATAATAGAACAGGTAGAGACTTTGTGGCTGTGGCTAGCCCTCTATAAGCTTATAATTGTGCTTCCATGGAATGACTGCAACTGTTCCAAATTCACCCAGTGAGTGTCATGCCTAAGTGGGGCTTTAAGCCTACACCAATATTCTAGGCATGTGTCCATCAGTCACTTTGTAACTAAAAATAACTACACCAAACTGGCTTGTTAAAATATTTAAATGTTTTTCAGAAGAACACATTTTCTTGATCTGATAAAAAGGCTCATTTTGTAGAGCACAGAATCTACTTTAAAAAGGAACCCATGTGCCACGATCCCCAGCATTCCTGTCAGTGCCTGCCCTCTCTAGGAGTAGTTGGGCCCTTTTAGGATGCTGGTTATGTGCAACGGCCGAGTGAGTACTACAGTGTAAACACAAACACAGGTAGCAAGCGGCTTGAACAGTAAACTAAAAAAGGTTTATTTTTATACACAAGCAATGCTAGAAGGAAAATAGGGTTCAGATATTTGTTAGTTTAAGTCTATGAGTCTTAAAGTACCTAACTTCCCAGCCTATCAGCTCCCCTTCTTTAAAGGAAAATAGTTCACCTTTTAAAGTCAAACCTCTCCACGTTCCACCCTCTTGACTAGCTCTGCCTCAGCCCAAGCCTAGCCGGTGTACCAGAACGTGGCTCCAGATGATCACAAGGCCCAGTCCGCCCTTGCTTGACCTATCATCCAGCCTTGGTCAGTTGCTAACGAAGTCTCCCTCAGAGCCACAATCCTCCATGATTGTCTCCTTCAGAAGTCGCTCAGCCAAAAGACCAATGGTCAGCTACTGGTCCAGCCCCCTCAGGTTCAGCTCTCTTCTGTTCCCTTCAGCTTCAGTCCCAGCACGAAGACCCAGTTTGCTGTATTCAGGGTCCATTTATACCCTTTTCCCTCTGGTCCTGATTGGCTGTCACCTCCTAGGGAAAATTGCTGCAATAAAATGCTGCTGGAGAGTCCTAAGAGAAACTCCTGTTCCTCACCCCTGATTGGTGGGAACTCCTCCTCTAGCCCCTCCAGCCCTCAGATCCCCGGACATCTTTTCCCTCCAAAAATCAGCTGTAGCCAATCATTGCAGCAGGGCCCGGGCAAGATTTCCCGCCCTATCTGCAGCCAAAACCCAGGGCTTGCAAAAGGCTGTTTGCAAAGAGGCTGGCTATTGCAGCTTGCTAGAAGCCTGCAAAGACAGAAAGCAAAGCAGTTTGCAGCCTGTGCCCTGAAACCGTCACACCATGAAAAGCTAGAACAAATTCTCCTGGAACATAAATGTTCAAAACAAAGATTTAAATGACATTAACATAATCCAAGTCTGGCTTTCTAGGATCTTATTTAATTTACTATACCAAAAATGCCAGGTAGATGGTGATATATGCCCTGTGATTGAGAGCAGTCCAGAATCCAGTGATGGGAAATAATAAACCAGGGACGGTGATGTTAAAATTCTGAAAGAAAATACTAAAAATACATGAAACAAAGGATGAGAGGATATGAAAGATAACGCTTCCACAATAAAGAGATGGGGACTGAATGCAACATGAAGTCTTTTCTCTATTAACTGGTGCCAGAATCCCTCAGCTTGCAGGTTATTTCAGCAAAATGGCTCTCCCCAATGGAATTACTGTGCATTCATGGCAAGGCTGTTTACAATAGGGTTAAAGCTGAATAAATAACTGGAAATTGCTGTGCAGTATGAGCAAAGCTGCCAGCCAAAACCAGGAAAGGAGTTGATGTATAGGGCAAAAACTAGCAGCCAGTTTTGGGTATCAACTGTGTTCTGAAAAGGTGATTGTACCCTACTGAAATGTAACTGATCTCATCCAGGACATCCAGGGAGTACAAGAAAAAAGGGTGTTTGCACATCAAAGGGACAAATATCAAGTAGCAGAGCATTGCTGCTAGTGCTGAAGAAGCAGAGCTAGAAAATAAACTCTCTCTTTGTTGGAAGATATGGACATAGTAAACTGAGTAGTTTTGTTTTGTTTCATTTTCCTGTGTGTTTTCTTCCTATCAGATATTTGACAGTCTAATCATGTACATTCAAAAATCAAAAATTAATTTAAAGTGAATAAATTTGTGACTTCATGGCTAGAATGCCCAGGTGATCTATTTGACAGAGGACAGTATTACATTATGATGATCTCCTAAGACATTTCTCCTTTAGCAGTGGTAGACAGGGAATCAGAAAGGGATGGTACAGAGGAGACAATTCCACAGTAGAAGGTCTTACTTTAACCTACCTGAGCATATGCATGAAACAATATATTGGGTTCTGCTCTGAGTATATGAAAATAGTGTTTTTAATCATTCTGTTGCCCTGTCTTATGTATGTGGGGTAGATGTCCTAAGGTTAAAGTGGGTAATACCTCACCATTCCAAGCACCACAGAATTTGAGGCCAATCTCTCTTTCATCTTCATGTTCCAGTTCAGAGTTTGCTAAGGTACCTTTAATCCACTTACTTCGGTGAGGTCAAGCTTTACATGGGTTTTCACATACTCAGGACCTGTATTTTTCCTGATTATTACCACCTTGCAGAGATCAGAGGACTAAATGGCCCTGAAAGCAACACAAGCAAGAGCCTGTAGGATGATCACACTCATATGGACAGATAAGGAAGGTTGGAGCTGTGCAGTAGTGGTGGAAGAGGGAACTCTAAAACCAAACCTAGGCAGTGTTTTTTTTTCAAGTACTTCAGTGCAATTCCTAAGAAAACGGTATAAGCATAAGTGTGTTATTTAAATGAATTATATAGTACTGGATAATGAGACCTGCAGTTCAGACAGCACCTTCCTAATTACTAGGAAAAAATGTTTAATCTCCCTATGTAAATATGGTTGTGATGACATGGCTCAACCAAAGCTACAAGGAATTAGTAACACATTTCACATGGTCACTGCAATCATTCAAAGAGTTCTGGAATGAAACACAAGTGGTAATGGTTTTCTGATAGGGACTTCATCAAGAATTGTGTAGACCCCATCCTTTTAGGGACAAAAGGAAATGGATGTCCCTGCAGAGAACTTTTCCCATTCTATTTCAAGGTGCCATTGCAAGGTGGCAGGCGAGGGTAAGGTTCCTCTTACCCTTCAGTCTGAAAGAAAATGACGAGCCATTTCATTTTGCTTAGAAGTCAGATAGCTTCTTCCATCCATACGTGGGCTATAGGATACCAGCCCTGAGCCCTCTGGTACCAAACCTGTTGCTGACATTAGTGCCAACATAAGACCTATGCATTCTAAGTTATTTTAATGAATTTTTAAAATTCTGGCCAAATTCCAGGGGGGCAGTTTAAAGACTTTTTTGATTAATAATCATATAATGTATAAAGTTATGCTTTATTGTATGCTTTTTATAGATGGTAATCTGTTCAGAGGTCATTTCATAATGGCACAAAATGAAATGAAATGATAATACTTTATAATAAAATATGAAAATACATTAAGACAGCGGGTAGAATTGCTCCATCAAGGACAGGAACAGTTCAGTTCAGTTCAGACGGGCCAGGAAGGAACCATCTTGCCTTGGGAGAGGAAGAGAGAAGGAAACTGGGTGAGCACCTTCCATCAAGCTCCCAGCATTGGCCCCTCCCTCCCAACTGCCTCCAGACGGGCCAGGAAGGAACAATCTTGCCTGTGGGGAATGGAGGAGGAAAATAAAATAAAAGTTTTTACCTTTGCAAGGACTCTGCTGCCGCCAGAGCACCCCTGTTCCCTCCCACACCATTTTCCTTTTGTATCTTGTCTCTTTAGATTGTAAGCCTGAGGGCAGGGACCTGTCTAAGATTAATATAATATTGTAACCCGCTCTGAGACCTTCGGGTATAGGGCGGGATAGAAATACAAATAAATAATAATAATATACTTAGTAGAAGTTTGATCCAATCACTGAGAGTAGAGAATATTGTAGAAAATATAGCAGAGCACAGAAAATTCAAGGAAGTATTTTACTAATGCAGCCGCTAGAGTGCTGACCGGAACATCTAGCCGGATGCACATCACACCGGTGTTAAAAGAATTGCACTGGCTGCCAATTCGCTACCGAGCCCAATTCAAGGTTTTGACTCTAACATACAAGGCCCTAAATGACTTGGGCCCCAAATATCTAAAGGAACGCCTTCTCCCATATCGACCTGCCCGTGCCTTAAGATCAAGCGGTGAGGCCCTCCTGGTTGTCCCACCACCTTCAACAGTGAGGTTGGTGGGCACCCGGGAGAGGGCCTTCTCTGTGATGGCCCCCAGACTATGGAATAGCCTCCCCCTCGAGGTGCGTCATGCTCCTTCCCTATATACATTTAGGAGGGCAGTGAAGACGCACCTCTTTACCCTTGCCTTTGGCTAAGCTGTTTATGTTCCCCCTCAGTACAGACACTATTATTTTAAACATATTGTATACTGTTTTATATTTGTTGAACTTTTAATGTCTTTTAATGTATATTCTATTTTAATCTGTTGTAACCCGCCCAGAGACCTTCGGGTATGGGGCGGGATATAAATGTAAATAAATAAATAAATAAATAAATAATTTTTAGGGACTGTTCACATAGCTGCACAGCTGCAGTTGTGCCACCCCATCCATTTGCATCTTCACACCTGGAAGAGAGTACAAATGCTGCTGACCAAGAGTTCACCAGCTGCTCCTAGTGCAGACCGGAGGCACTTTTGCACTTTCCTTTTTGTCTGTCCGGAAAAGGAGCACGATTAACCAATGTTGACTAGCACTCGCACTTGAGTGCTGGTCAACTTTGGCCATTCCCTCCAGTCGGGATTGGATACCCATCTAATTTGATCCAGGACCCATTCCTCTGCTGGGTGCTGCCATTTTGGCTGCAGTGACCTCTGCAACCACACATGCGTCAGTAGCATCTATGGTTA
This sequence comes from Aspidoscelis tigris stejnegeri, assembly GCA_023333525.1. Classification (NCBI taxonomy): domain Eukaryota; kingdom Metazoa; phylum Chordata; class Lepidosauria; order Squamata; family Teiidae; genus Aspidoscelis; species Aspidoscelis tigris. The sequence continues at coordinate 32,613,086 of JALMGA010000008.1, forward strand.
TCTGAGGTGCCAGTGCAGTTGCGCAGCACCTCAAACGACCCCGGAGCACTGGGAAGAGGAAATGGTTGTTCTGCTGGATGCTTCAGGCAAGTCCCTAGTTAATGTTGGTTAACATGTGGAGCATGATTTCATGCTCCACACCTAATTAACGACTAGAGAACTTCTGGGGAGGCTGGCACACTTGGAGGCTGTAAAAGCCTACTCCACATGCACACGCTCTTCCCTAGGAGTTCACTAATTATGCACTAGGGGTCATAGTGCAAATAGGTCTCATACAACTGAAATGAGCCCCCAGATGCTGAGGTGCAGGCCTTCCCCAGGAGTGTCTGGAACCATTCTCAGAAGGTAAGTGTGAGCATGCCCTTATTTTGGAATACTCACAAGATGTAGAGCTTCAGGGAGGAAATATCACAAGTGAAAAGTGAAGGACTAGGCAAATGTGGAGTAACACAACATAACCTAAAGACAAACCACATTGATAAATTACAAAAATATTTCTTAACAGTATAAAAGACTTATTTTAATCCTTATGGTTTCATATTACTCAGCCTTCCTCATCAAGAGACTGTATTCCTTTAGTTGAGATACTGTTAATTTTTTGAAGCTGCAGGCATAGATTTTTACCAACATTCCTGTGGAAATAACACATCCTTTTGAATGGCTCTGTGCTGACTGAAGTGCCACTAAGTGAGAAGCATATGCTTAGTATTGAAAAGATGTCAAACTTTTCATGCACAACAGCTTTCACAATGAAGCCGTCTCCATCAGTATATGAAGAAAAATACTTCTTTCTTCCAAAAGGTTTTCTGCAGAATTATAGGAAGGCATGACCATTTCTTTCTGGTGCAAAAATATCTAAAATGAATATATTTTAAACCTAGCCTATTTTAATCAAACTCCATTGCTATTAAACCTTAGAAGGAAATCAGCTAATGGTTTCTTAAATACTAAAATACTTTGTCTACAAGTCTAAGGCTGAGCCATGTGCAGAAGAAATGAAAACATTTCCCAGGTTTGTTAGGTTGGATGAAGAGTAAAGGCAAAATAGCTCAAAGGCTGTGATCACACAGAGAAAAAAGCATTTAGGAGACAACATAGATGGCTTAGACTGTGATAAGTCATAGCAAAAAAAAAAAAGCTCCTTTGAGGTGGCTTGCAGAAGGCTCTTATGAACATTTTGTGCTAGAAAAGTTTGATTAGAGAAGGTTGAGGAACACAACAAGCTACACAGTAGTCCCTTCCAGACTAGCAGATAAAAATCCACATTCGTTAGTAAATTTGTATCTTACCTGGTTGCAAAGTCACAACACGAAGTCCCCACTTGAAATGGAGGTCTGCAGCTTCCTCCTTAGCAGCTACGAGACTTCCGTGACGTGTGTGGTGTGGCGTGCATCACATGGGATCAGGCAGCCATTGGGAGCTGAGCTGTGCTTTTACCTTTAACTGCGGATTTATTCCACTAGTCTGGAGGCAGCCTCTAACAGGTAAATTCTAATAATGGTTTTATGCTAGCAGAGTTTCCAGTGGTGGATGTGGCCCAGAAGTATAAAGCTGACCATATCCAGTAACACAGAGTTTGAGTCTGATATCTCTTTCACATTCATGGATGTTTCAGTTCACGTTTGCTAAGGTGTATATAATCTACTATGTTTAGTAAGGTTAATTTTTATTTTCTTTCTACTGGCCAAGGTGTCCTAATTCCCTAAGCCTGTGGATCTTAGGGTTGTGCACAAATATTCATAACATTCAAAATTTGTATGAATTCGGCCTAATTTGGGCATTCAAATTTGAATCAAACATTGGTACATTTGAAGACTGATATTCAAATTCGAATCAAATGTTTGATACATTTGTACGAAGCTTCATTATGGATTCATATCGATTCGTATGGGATTCATATTTAACATTCATAACAAATTCGTATGGAACATTTGTATCAAATTCAAATCCTACCACATTCAAAGGGATTTATTTGAACAACATGAATTTTCCTACATTCATTTATCACTAGCTGATGGAACTGCAAAGACTATAGTTCCTAGTATCATAAATGGTGGTCTAATATGCTATTAAAACAATTTTGGAAGATGTTCTGTGCAAATAAAACACATTGGTAACCATCAGAGACCTGGCAGTGATGTCACAAGTATTGATGGATTTCTGGATGTAACTGTTTAGAAAGACTGACAGAGGAGATTCAGCCTGGCAGCGATAACAAGGTATTTGTGTAATAACACCAACAAAACACTGATAATAAGTCAGCTGCTTTCTCACAGTATTTTATGGAAATATTTACTAAGTATAACAAGTGAATAGAAAGTCTGAAGTAAAGGTCAAGAAACAAGCATATCAGGAACACTGTCTCAATAGTTTGCTGTGTCCATTCATTGTATTTGCATCTTTCTTGTAAACACTTGTTGAAAAATTCAGTAAAATATTGTTTTCTGAGAAACATAATTCACGTTTCATGTCAGCATTTAAGCTGCCTATTTGCAGAGCTTGTGTTACCTAGAGAGTTAAGCAAGGTCAGATCCTTGTATGATAGACTGTTTTGAAATACCAGGCAAAGCTGGAAAATATGTAGGAAGAAAGTACTGACAAAACACCTGTGCATCATAAACTGCTCAGATTTGTTCATACAAGTCAACCTGCCGTCAAACTTAACTCTGTGGCCCCTTTTCCTTTTTTAAAACTCAGATTTCTGTGCTGCGTATGGGGATTTTTGTAATGTCCACATTTCATCATCCTTGTCGATGTGGCAATTGCTTCTTTTATGAGAATTTTACCCTGTCCACAATATTTCCTTTAAGTACAAATAATCAATTTGTTTCAATCACGGTATTCTTTCTACCTCCATTTGGATCAAATTCATTGTTACTAAGGGTTCTCCCTAATTCCTTACACAGGGTAGTCATGAGCAATGCTTAATAACCAGTGCTCTCGCATACTGTATAGATTCATATCTCACTAACAGCAGAACTGTTCAGTTAGTTTAATGGCGCTCAGGGCAGTATGCATTTAGAAGTTAGGCATTTAGAGATTCTCAGCAATTCAGCATACAGAAGGATAACACCTATGAAAGATTATGTTTGTGGTTGTCTGGTTACACATGCCAAATCAGGGCTCATCAACTTTCATATTATCACTATAAACCAGTACCTAGAGTGCACCTTGTTTTGTTCATTTATTTTATGGATGTTAATATGCTCAATTTTATGCCAGTCTTTACACAGTCAATACCAACCTGAGTAAAGTGTTCAGATTCATATTATGGCTACCAAACAGATGCTACCTTGAATTAGGAAATGGCCTTATACTAGGTCAGATTAATTTCCAAATAGCCAATACAATTTACCCTGGCTAGCAGTGGCTTTCCACATAAAGTATCTTTAATCCCACACCAGAACAAAGATATATGAATCTAAAGGACTGTGTTTCTTAACATTACTCCACATCATAGATCAAATCTCAGCAAATGAAGGAGACAGTGTCCATTTCTGTCCCATTTCAATTTCACTGATGCTTAATTGTAGTCTTTCTCCATCTTCATTTATGCAGATTTTTCAAAACCATGCACAGAATCTATTTAAACAAATGCAAAATTTACACATATTAACCTATACTATGTATTTTTAAAAGTATATTTCCATAAAATAATTGTGTGTATGTCTGTGTGGGAGCATCCTGACTAGGGATGTGCACAAATATTCGTAACATCCAAAATTAATACGAATTTGGGCAAATTTGGACATTCGAATTCAAATCGAATGTTGGCACATTCAAAGACTGACATTCAAATTCGAATCAAATGTTTTGACACATTCATATGAAGCTTCATATGGGATTTGTGTGGGATTCATATGCTATTCGTATTGGATTGAACATTCATATCCAATATGAATCCTGCTGCATTCAATGTTCTTGCTTTTGATTAGATACAAACTGAATACCAAAAAAAAAAAAGCATTCGCACACATCCCTAGTCCTGACACGTCATAAACTGCAAATTCCATTTGCAGTCCCAATTGTACTGTCACACAATATTCAAGATTTTTTGTCGTTGCTCTGGAGCTTTCTAACAAAGCTGCACATTTTCCATAACATGGGAGAAAGAACTCTTGCTGCATAGTATTGTGTTGGAGCACAGTATTCTCTAAATCAGGGTTTCCCAAACTGTGGGTCGGGACCCACCTCTAGGAAATGTAACCGTATTTGAAATAACTTTTTTGATGTAATTATTTAATTAAGTAATTAAAAAATTGTATTAAAACTTTGTTTGTTATTTGAAAAGTCCTTTATTCATATTGGTAACGGTTAAATTTCCTAGAGATGGGTCCCGAGTTGGTAAACTTAGATGGGTCGTAGCCCAGACAACTTTGGGAACCACTGCTCTAAATACATGCAGAAGCACAAGAAGCATGAACAGGAACTTGCTAAATCCAGAAGTGCTGCTTGAAACCTGATAGTCTGCTGTCTGGAGGTAGCCTATATTTACATAAAGTCCCCAAATTTTGCAAGCACCAAAACTTTACTGCAATAATTGGACAGATGCAAAATCTCCAAGTTCATGATCCACCCATCCACTGAAAAACATCATGTGGAAACCTAGTATACCCTGTCACAAATTCATATTCAACCTTCTGGAAGACTTCTAGTAAATCCACAGAGAAGACCCTCTCAGGAATGCCCGTGTCTTCAGGTTCTAAGAGTGACGATGCTATCAAGAGTCTTCACCTAGTATATCTTAATTCAAAGGCAAGTCAGCATGAAGAAGGCACTCCTTTAGATATCTGCAGTTCAAATGATTAAATCAGAGTTAAAGCCTTGATTTGAGCTCAGCAGCAAAATGGCAACCAATGCAAAGGAAACACCAGGGTCACACACTACTGTCTCTAAGGCTCTTTTGAGATGCTTTTGTTGCTACATGTGAATACGGGCTACTTCCTAGCCGTGTTCAGGGAGGTGAGCATAGTTTCTATGCTCCTATGTTGTCAGTTGGAAATAAGTTTCCTATGGCCCCAGTCTATCACTGATTTTAAAAGTCATCAGCAATTTTGATCAAGCACGGAAACAAATAGATAACCAAGCTACTCTTAAGATAGATTGTGTAAATCTGCTCCCGAGTAAAATATCAAGGAGCAACGCTTATTTCATCATGGTACTTTCTGCCTGTGACTTCATGACATGGGGCCCAAATATCTGAAGGAATATATCCTCCTGTATAGGGTTGCAATTCAGATCTTTTAGGGAAATCTTTGCCACTTAGAAGATTAATGAGTTGGAGTCCAGGGGGAAAACATTTCCAGTTGTGCTGCCACTGGGCTTTGTAACAATCTCTCTATAGAGAAATGACAGGCATATCAAGAGTAAGCAGTTTCTGGTGTCTGGTGAAGATATACTTGCTTAACGTACTTGATAACTGAAGATATTTTAATTTATATTCATTTTAAAAAACATATTGATCTGCTTTGTTAACCATCCAGATACTTTAGTACAGGGGGATATAAACATTATCTAAATAAGTAAGTAAATAAAAAAAATATGGATGCCCCAAATGATTGGTGATTTTCACCTGATAGTTCCCAGAAAACAACAGAAAGCTTGTATTTTCCTTTTCGCTGATAAGCTTATGCAGTTTGGCAAAAAGCATATGCTATGAAACTTGAAAAAATTGTTCTACACATACAAAATATTTCCAAAGTTATTTTTCAAATCATTGAAATACATTACAAATTCAACCATTTCTGTATAGAAACTAATACAAGTGCGGCAAGTGTTACATAAACAAGGAAGGTTTTAAGACACCGTAAATTTATGAGAAGAAGATGAAAGCAGCTCTTCTCTTTGGAAAGAAGCTTAAGCCACAAAAAACATAACCATGACATCATCCATTTTTAGAATAACTAGGTGAAGCCCATCATAATATTTAATGTTTCATAGTCTTCCTTGTCATATGAACTTTAATTATATAGGAGTTGACACTGGATGGAAAGTCCCCTGGGATTAATCACATTTTTTTTAAAAAAGAGGCTTCATTATATCTTTGTTTTTTGTATCTTGGCTTTTGTTAGCGCATTTTTAATTAGGATCTGGTATCTGCAATAAACAGTAAACATAAAGAGCTTTGCAAAAATGTATTAGACTGTTTGTTTTCACACTCTAATGCATATTTGCACAATTTTACCATGAAAAAAGAAAAACATGCTAAGCTCTTGGGCTCTATCCCAAATGTCCTGGACTAGAAACTGAAATGACTAAGAATGCAGCCATACCACATCATATTTTAGCAATTAGCCAAAAAAGAAAGGGGGAGAAGCGATGGGTTCTCTGTGGCAGAAAGAGTCTGAGATGCAAAAGAAACTGTTAGGGAAACACAGTTAACTTAACAAATCTATTTCTGGTTTACTTAGTTTTCATTTACCCCCCCCCCCCAAACTACAACAACAACAACAAAGAATGAAAAAAACAGACTGAATTTTTAGCATAGTATTTTATTTATTTACTTTACAGGAACGTATCCAGAACAAACTCAAACATGAATATTCAGAATGAAATTTACTGCAATGTTTCTTACAGCATTTTTTCAGAATTTATTTCAAATAAGGAATCTGTGGAATAAGTAGATATTGGATACAAAAAAGATTCAATAAAGGATCGGCGAATATTAAAATAGGAAATAATCCTACCTAGTTTTTTGAAGATTGTCGTAGGAATCGGGATAATCTCCATAAAAGCACAAGTTACTGAGTTGCTTTTTCTTTTAAGTAAAATAATTGAAAATGTTACTTGCTGAAGACAGAACACTTTCATTTTAAAGCCTTCCTATCAGGCCCAACCAGGAAAAAAAAATCCAGGTTTCAATGTGGCTCTTGTGAACACTTGTTATTGATATGACACCTTGATGTTCTTTGAACCCGACACAAAAATCATAAAGTATATAAGCAATTCTAAGGTGTAAAGTGATTTTTTTTCCTACGGAGCTAAGCTTTAATGTGTTTCCAAATAAAACACAAGATTAAGTAATTTATTTTGTCATATGATTTATTTATGGGCTGAAACACTGTAAGCAACAGATAAAAGATAGAGTCTCAGATGTCGAAGTAAAAGATGAAAATCATTACATTTTATTAGCAGGCAATATATAAAAATGCCAAAAAGAACTGTAAAGAGAGGGACACTGTTATGCTCAGAGGTCCCGCATCTGAGTTGCATTTGTTTTTCCCACCTCCCCTAAAGGGGAATAATAGTCCTGAATTTAATTAAAAGTCTATTTTTTAAAGATTAAAGTCATAAAAAAAGTTAAAAGACTCAATCACAAAGAAGAATAACTGTAAGCGAACTTGGGAATTTGAACTCGCTTATATTTTATTTCCTCTTGACTATTTCAGAAAGTATCACAAGGATTGGCTACGAATTTTTAAAGCTAGAGTTTTACAGGTCCATTAATTTTGCATTAACTTACACAAATGTTAGCCATAATAATTGCAGTCAAATTTAGAAAGTATTCTTTTTGAGGCTGCTTCCTTTATCACTTTTTAGTTTTATTCATTTGGTGTTCAGTTAGCTTTACCATAGTTAACAAAAGCTGCACTGCATTCAAGAGCTCCTATCTGAATGCACTATTCTCCAACCATGCTGATGTATTTAAGTTTAGAAAGGACCAATACACTTGCAGACAGTGTGACTTCTTCTAACTTTGCGTTTAAAGCCAGGTTCTTACCTGGCTGGAATGGTCTCTAAAGACCTTTCCAGGTTGATTCACTTTAGGATTAGGAATGGCTTTGACCATTTGCACAGCAGGTGCAGGAACATTTACTTATCTTCCCTGCAGCAACAAGCATGGAAATGGCCACATTCCAGACCTTGCATTTAGATGCCAGACCCCTTATCCACCTTTAGTCATGACTGGGTGAGGAGATGACATGTATGCTGCATGAGGGCAGGGCAGGGTAAGATGGGTGAGGATACAGCACCCAGAAATGTCCCATTTGCACTGCTCCTGTACTATTCTTACAGCAAGGGACAGCATGTAGGCAACTGTTAAGCTATCCACAGCCGGTTTAATTTCCAGAACTTCTTTGAGTCAGAATTCTGATTTGATATTTTAATTTGTGGCTCAAGTTCCATAATAATGTGCCTGAAAAATTGTTTACACCACACTAATCTATGATTATCTGTCTGAATATGTCCTGAGGTATAAGGACAAGTCTTTCTTGTTTCCAAACGCCTCTTCACATTTTTGTTAGCTTTTGATCTCTTTCTAACTTCCTGGTTGTTGACAGGCATCATATTACTTTAGTGCAATGTGATTTACAATAATCACCAATAAGATGATACAGCAGCCATATAGGCATGGTGATTTAAACCATACCACCAAGATCATACTGGAACTTTCCACTGCAGTCCTACATCCAGTTTTGAATGACTGAGGAACATTTCCAAACCCACCACAGCTTCTGAAGCTCCATTACGATCTCCCTCTAAGCCACTTATTCCCAAAATATGTTTTGGGAAAATTAAAGGAAGATTTCCAATCTGAGCCTTTTCCCTCTGTCAGCCTGGTAGTTGCAGTTTTATATAAAGCTCCAGTAAGAGTCTGTTAGCCATGTTATTAGTTTATTTCCACATGATCCTTTACCATAACCTTTGCACATGAATTTTGCAAATGTTCCTTTTTGGTTTCAGTCCTTCCCCCCCCCCCCATAACAAAAAGGGGCACTTCAGAGAGATAGCATGTGGCCCTCATGTTGCCAACTCTTCTCTAACCCACCTTTTCTAGCAAAGAATGTTCAGGAGAGTGGGGGGAATGGTGGAAGTCTTCCCTAAGCTGCCTCAAAGGTACCTCAGAGATGGAGGGGTTGCTTGTTTTTTGCTGTGTCTGCCTAAGCCACAACCTAAGTCATTGAATATGTACTTATTGAAAAACTGTATGGGGAAGTGTGCAGAAGAGGGGAGATGGCTACAAAAAGGGGCAGAACAGGATGTGGAATAAGGAACAACTAGGAATGCCATGAAAATGATGCAAACAACATGTGATCTTGTGTAGCAGCCCAAAGGGCTATATTTACCTTACTTATTTTAAGTTATAGTTGGCACCCGTTTGTGATTGCAGGGCTGCTCCCAATTTCTGACCCTCTAGAGAATTGCTTCATAGTCTCCAGAGAGACTTAAGAAAAGTCATTTTCAAATAGTTGTACAAGAGACCAACTACGCCTAAGCTTTAATCTACCTCCCATAAGATAAGCCATCAGAAAAGCGATGAGACACTTTCCTAGAACATTATCTAACCGAAGTGCAGGTTTTCTGTCTTACAGACTGCAAAAAGAAAACGGCTCATCACATTGCTGATGTTTTCTCTTCATTCCAGAGGTTGATCAAAGGTGGATTAAAATTTAATCCCACTGAGAAAAATAAATAAAGAAGTAAAAGGTCAGTTTAAAGGTTACAGCAATATACGCATAAGAGAAACAAACAGATGAATACTGCATAAGCTTATAACAGATAAATCAAAGTTAGAATAAGAGGGAAGGCAAAGAGGTAGGTGGATCATGAAAAGGAGAAGGAACTGTGTAGATCTTCTCCTCTTAATGTAATTAATATTTAATTATCAGTCTGCTGACCTCTTTAAAGATCCCTTTTCCGACCAGTGTCAACTGGAAAACAGAACAGCTACTGCCGTCTCTCTCTGTCATACTTATGTTGACCACAGGAATTGTGACCTTTCACTTCCTTGTGACAGACTAGTGAATGAAACATTCCATAAGTGTTTAACATTTCTAAAACTGAACCCATCTCAGTGTAAGTCTATTGCTCTTATGTAGCACCAAGTCAGGGTGAGTCCTGAGGCCATTTCACACTTAGGCTGGTAGTCAACAATTTGTGAACTTCTGGAAAAGGGCAGCTGCACTTGGAGGAGGCTGCTACAGCCTCTAAGCATGCCCTGCCTTCCCAGAAGTTCACTAATTGTTGATTAGGTGTGGAGCACGAAATCGTTAACCCTAAGCTTACCAGGAGTGTCCAGGCAGTGGCCATTCACACCTCTTCTGGTGCTCCAGGATCATCTGAGGTGCTGTGCAAGTGTGCTGGCACCTCAGATGACCATAGACATGATTGCACATGTGTGGAGCTTCAGCGTCATCATGCCGATGGTGCTGACACATTCGCAGTCACACAGGGCACTGCAGCCAAAATGGCAGTGTCCAGAAGAGGACTGGCCCCACAATTGAATCAGGTAAGTTATCATTTGCGGGGCTTGGGGGGGATGGCTAAAGTTGGCTAGCTCTCCAAGTGCGAGCGCTATTCAATGTTGGTTCATTGGACTTCTTTTCCATTCAGTGGATGGGAAGGGAAGTGCAAAATCACCCCTGGTAACTGCATGGACATACCTATACTGTTTTCTTGGCAGATACAGGAGTGGTTTGTCATTATCTTCTAGGCAAACTTTGGGAATCCAGAATCTGACCTTCTGTTTTCAGGAAGTTGATCTATCAATAAGCTATGGCTCAATATCAGGCTATCTTTATCTTTCTATAGAAATAAATAGGCTACAGAATATATCTATCTTTTAATCTATATCTTAACACATATTCAGTTACACCAAAGTGCTATAAAGTGATACAAAGCAAATAATTCTTAGATTTTCAATAAATTTTACACAGCTCCATTTTTGCAATTTGATAGCAAAATGCAGTTTTGCATACTAAATGTACCAAAACAAAAAGCAACGCACAGGTGACTCCAGACAACATCTGAAGGGAGTCCTTTTGGCATCGTATTGACCAAGAACTAGTTCAACATGACATTATTGTGCCAAATTTGCACTTAAGAACATTTATTTATTGCATCATGCATGTGCCATTCTTCTGCTCAGGTTCTCAGAAATGGTTGCCTGTTGCCAGATCATATTTTCCAGAGCCCACTTGACATTTTTCAATCATGTCAAGCTGCCAGGCCACACTCTTCAACCAGTTTATTGTGAATTTTTCCTTTATCACAAAGTACCTAACAGATACGCACATTTGTACAATGAAGTGCAATGCAACAGGTCTGAAAACAGTATAGCTAATCCAAACAAAAGAAGGAGGAGGAGATGTTAATCAGTGCAAAAATTCAAGTAAAACAAGTTAACTTTGATATCTTGGACTAGGAATGTGTAACTTAGTGAGTTAGGGTCTTTTCGCACTTAACTTCCATGGGACAGTATCCCATGGAAGTATAGGGCTGGTGGCTGGTATTTGCACTGCAAACGCTGGCCTGTCCCGAACTTCACCCAGACCTACCTGGTTCTGGGTGATGGGCAAATGGTCCTGTCTGAGACCATTCATTTTGCCATAGCAACAGCCATCCACACCAGCTCATTTCTATGATCATAGGTGATAGGCTGTAGCTGCTGCTCCCTGCCCCACCCTTTATGCAGTCTTTGCATAGAAGTAGTGTGAAGGATCTATGTGGGATTGTACTAGAAGCACAACAGGTAGTCCTAATGAAGCTGTAAAGCAAGTTTTGCTGCTCCAGTTTCTGAAGTTCGGGGACAGCTGCACATGCTGGGAGCCTCTCCATGACGGAAGTGGCTCAGTGGGATAAGTATGCTCCATGCTTCAGCACACCCAGCTGTTTCCAAACTACAGATTTGTACAACTGCACAATTACACAAAACTTGTGTTTTTAAAAAAGAGAGGAAGGTGGGGATGAAACATGTCAAGGAGAAAGGCAGGGCCCTTGGTGTCTTTATTGCTGTTAAATTCTATCTGTTCAAGAACATTTCTAGCTTTGCTCTAGATCTAGTTGAGTTTGTTCAATCTCGCTCTAGTTCAAACCAAAGTAAATGAAGTTCTTTTCAGTTCATGCACATATCTACTCTGAACATATTATTTCAAGGGTATTTGCTCCCACAGGACTAAAATAAAAGCCAGTAATTATCAAGGGGACAATTTTGCTTTTCTGAAATAGAAGGAGAGTTTGGAAATCATTATACAGAAAGCTGATAATTTTGAAGATAGAATCTGTAATGTTTAAAATGCTTAAATGGAAGTTCTGCATCTTCTCTGGTATTCTGTTTTAATTACTGTAGAATTACTGTATTCTTAACAGGCTAGTTGTAATTAGGCTCTGATATACAATCTAGGGGTTAAACTGTGTTGATATCAGAAGCAGTAATAATTATATTAATGCCACATCACAAACTACTGTATTAAAGCCCTTGTATGGGTGAGATCACAGTCTAATATACCAATACAAAAACGCACTTTCCCTCTTTAACACAGAACCAGTACTAGAATACTGTACATAAAACAGAATCATTAAAACATTCAGCAGGTTGCACTTTTTTTAAAAAAAATTGCATATTAAGACTTACATTGGAAAGACTGGAAAGAGGACTGTTGACATATGAATTTTGTTCTCTGTTTCCTGAATATTTAAATAATATGCTTTCCTTATATTAAAGAAAACATGTAGACTGTTGATCAGCTACTTTAATATCTCTGTGCTATGGTAATATATATCAGCAGAAACCTGTAGAGTTCTGAAAAAGAAAGTGAATCTTAGGTTGATTCTGCATGGCACCAGAGATATACACCTGAGTGGTGGGAGTGCATCATTCAGGCCTAAGGTCAAGACATGAGCACTAGATGGGAAATAGGGCAAGTACATTGACCCTGCTGCTCCCATCTGTCCACATGGCAGCTTCAGAGGTAAACGAGGGCAGCAAACTTCCTACGAGTTATTTTTAATGGTCTGCAAATAGGTCTCTTCTGAGAGCACTTTTTGTCCTCTAAAGGAGGCGGTAGGTCTGCCCAGTGGAGCAATGTATGATTGCTGTTCCCCTCGGGCCTTTTCTGGGCAGACCTTTTGGCTATGAAAATGCAACCTCAGGCTTCCTCTATCTAAAGATATGTAAGATACCTTTCTGAAAAGTGATGGGTTTTCCTGTGTTTGTACAAAAGATTTTGGCATCCAGTGGGCATTAGTGGTGCCCTCTAAGCCTGTTTTAAAGGGACACGTGGGGAACCAATTAGTCTGCAAGTGCATGCATTTGTATCAGGGGTTTGGAGAGCATGACCGGGAGCTCGTGATCTTTCCCTTTATTGTCATGTTCATTGGCAGAGCATAAGCTCTTTTCTTTCCCTTTCCATATGCAGTGTAATTTTCAGTGACAACAGACATGGCTCAGGTCCTCCTTCCCTTTATTTCCCAGTGTCACGTCAAACTGGTGTTCTCTTCCAAGCTCATCAGGCTTTTGTTTGCATAACAGTTCTCTTGTGTTGCCATTACAGATAAAAAAGATGAAACAACTACATAGTCTCAAGTTTCTTCCTTCAAGAATCATGGTTTGTAATGATGGAGGGGCTTGCGTAGCTCAATGAAGCTATGAGCTAAGTTGTGCAGGGCTAAAGATTTCATACCAGAAGTTAAGTCCCTCAGGATGGAAGGTCCCCAATATGTTACCGGGGAAGAGTAGGGGGCAATTATAAGTAGCTCCAGAAAGACTGAAGCAGCTGTCCAAAGCTGAAAAGATACTCAGCTGTGGATGTGTCAACTGATGAAAGGAAAGCTGACACTATAAAGAATATTACATAGGAACCTGGAATTGAGTTTTTTGAAGGGTAAGCTGGATGTGATCAAACATGAGATGACAAGATTGAACATCAGTATCTTGATAATCAGTGAACTAAAAAGAATGGAAATGGGTGAATGTAGTTGAGATGACCATTAGATCTACTAATGTGGACAAGAAACCCTTAGAAGAAATGAATTAGCCCTTGCAGTCAATGAAAGAGTGAGAAAAGGAGTCTCAAAAACTACAGAATCATCTCTGTTTGAATCCACAGAGTAAGCCAAACCACTGATGTCAAACAGGTTGGTTGACCAGTTCTATGAAGATCTACAACACCTTCTAGAACTTGCAACACAAGAAGACACTTTCACCATAGGGGATTAGAATACTAAAGCAGGGAATCAAAAGATAACCAGAATAACAGGAAAGTTTAGCCTTGCAGCATGAATTGAAACAGGCCAGAGACTAATAGAGTTTTCTCAAGATAACTTGCTGGTCCTAGCAAACACTCTTTTCCAACAGCCCCAAAGGTTGTTGTACATCATATGTACAACACCAGATGGTCAATAGTGAAATCAGGTTATTGTATACTTGGCAGCAACAGATGGAGAAGCTCTATATAGTCAGTGTAAACAAGACCTGGAGCTGACTGTGGCTCAGATCAGAAGTTTCTTATAACAAAATTCTGACTTAAATTCAAGAAAGAAGAGAAAACCACTAGACCATCCAGGCATGACCTAGATAATATCCCTTATGAATATGCATAGGAGATGACGAATAGATTTAAAGGATTAGATCTGGTAGAATAGATTTAAAGGATTAGATCTAGTGCCTAAAGAACTATGGACAGAGGTTCATAACATTGTACAGGGCGCAGCAACAAAAACATGTCAAAGAAAAAGAAGAGCAAGAAAGCAAAACGAGTGTCTGATGAAACTTTATAATTATCTAAGGAAAGAAGGAAAATGAAAGCCAAGGGAGAAGAACTCAAGCCAGACTGATCATTGGAAGTACAAATACTGAAACTGAAGCTCAAATACTTTGGCCCATAGTAAGAATGCAGGATTCACTGGAAAACACCTTGATGCTGACAAAGATCTAAGATAAAAAGAGAAGTGGATGGCAGAGAATGAGATGGAAAGATAGTGTCATGAAAGCAACATATGTAAGCTTGAGCAAACTTCAGTAGACAGCAGAGGACAGGAAGGCCAGATGCTGGTCTACAAGGTCATGAAAGGTCAAACATGACTTTATGTTGGGAATAAAGATATGCGTGTGCGGAATTTTTTTCTAGTTGCAGAGCTGTACTTCTGTGCTAGAGTACAATAGCAATCTGGTTACCAAGAATAGAGTCCACAAGTTTTGTTAGCTTCAAAACCTATACTTTACTAAGTCTAACAAACAATAACATTTCAGTTTGCCTATTCTGTCTGTTATACTACATGGCTTCTTTCTTCTGTTGAACAGCAATCAACTAACTACAAAAGCGAAACTGGAACTGATCTCAGTTCTTACAGAAAAGGGTGGGAACAAACAAGATTACGTTTACCCAGTTAACTCTTTTCTGCTGTTCTGTGACAAGCACTTGCAAAAAAGACACAACACTTTATGACTTAAAAAATGAACAACAACAACTCAAGGTTCACAAACTCATAGAAAATCCTTCAGGGGACTGTTCTGATCTGGTCTTCACCTGCATCCTAATCAGACATGCAGTCAAAAATGCAAAAGGCTTCTACCTCTACTTTGAGGGGAGAGAAGCTTGGATTTCTGTTTTGATTGTTTGGGGAGGCTAGGAGGATATTTACAGCACAAAACCCTTCCTATAAGAGAGATTTATGAGATTATTTGATAACCTAACAGGAAGAAGCACAGAAACCAAATCCAAGAATATTTTGCAAAGAGGAAGGAGCAAAAGACACATTCAGTGAAGTGTGTGTGTGTAGCTAGTCTGATACAATGGTTCTGTTCAGAATAAATTTAATTTTAGATCCTGTTTAGCTAAGAATTTCCGTCAACTGTCCTGGACAAGTTGCTTCTTCTCAGGCTTACTTGGTTCTCCAAAACAACTCAGTGTGGATTGCATGTTCTCATTTGTGATGGAATGCTAACTGGCTCCAGGGTTGATGATAGGGTAGACAAAACACTCTCATTCCTTTCTGATTATAATACAGGGCATTAATTGCTTGTTTGTCCCATACCTGCTCTGTAAAAATAGGTGTTTTGTAACTTCTTGCATGAAATAAATTCACTAAACAAAATGAAGTTGTGATGTTGCTTATATAAAGTGTATAATTTGTGATGCATTTTGTTTGTTTTATTAGTACTAAAAACAGTGTAAATACTTTGGAAGCAGCTGTATTCTAGGTCACAGAAAGGTCCCTCTTTATCATTCAGGATTTCATCATTCTGAAGTAATCTCCGTTTTTAAGCCTGGGTTGGGTAGAAAACTAGATAAGCCCACTGAGTGGCCAACCAGTGACTAGCACCTATAGTCAGGAACAGACATTGCTTGACCTAGAGGTAAATGTAGGCTGCAGCGTAGCAAAGTAAGGTAGATTCTCAGCCTTATATTTAGACAACTTGTATGTAAGCCACTTTTTTGTGCATCTGGAGATGGAATGCTTTTTCATAAAGGAAAGACTTTAAAAAGCCCTGTCTGATCAAATGCTGAATGAGAAGAAAGCAGCAGCTGGCAGAGCTGCAATACTATAACAGCATCCCAGGTTCATACATTTTATTACTATTGACACACGTTGTACTGTTATGCCCATGCTGCAACCTTAATTTAATTTGGCCCTGGATGAATGTTCTCCTTTATGAAGATCCAGAGTAATGCACATGAGGCCCCTAGTTAAGAGTTTCAAGGCAAGTGGTATTTGATTCATGCCTTTAGCCTGACAATTCTTATGCAAACAACAGCAGTTAGTTGCAGAAACTAAGGGCATAAAAACAATGAGTGTACTCAAGCAGATAAGAAACAATTCTTCACCATTTCCATTCAGGCATTTCCATACAACTCCATCTTGTGAACAACTTCCAGTATGCCATTTTTGTTGTTGTTGCTGCTGCTGTTGCCTTTGGAGGCTTGAGTACCAACATGACCCCCACCTAATCCCAGAAGAACTAGGCAGATGCATTGGATCTTAGAATTTCCCTTTCCCAAGAGGGTCCTTGTTGCTTATCTTACTTTACTTACTACTTAGGGCATAAGCACTAATGCTGCTGAAAATAGTAGTTCAACAATATGAAATTGTCATCAGGCTTGGGTCAGGGCAATAAACAGCAATGTTTTAACTTTAAGCCAGAATTCCAAATTTTTGCTTTTGGTTTTCACCAAATTCTCACAATAAAAGTACTCTCATAAAAATGAAACTGAAACTACAAAATTATATATATATATTAGGTGGGGGCTGATGGAATTTCAAGTCTAACTACCTTTGAAAGGGATTGAGATGATTATTCCTAATTTAGAACAGTTCACTGTAAAGTCGGAGCCATCTAATAATCTCTCACAATGGCATTCACCAGTCATAAATTATTCAGAAAGGGAGAAATCACCAAAGTCACACCAATTTCCAACTAAGGATCTATAGTGAAATTATACAAACACAATCAGAATGCAGTTGGAACTTTTTTAAAAAACCATGAATGCATTTTTTGATATACTTTCCACCATACTGATAAAAGCGTACCTTCCACCCACAAATTAAAGTACTGAAAAAATTTTATTGGCTCATGTACGAAAGAAATAATAGAGATAATATGATGAGGAAGAAATAAGAGAGGTTTGTAGTGGAGATTCAATGCTCTATTACTTAAAGATAAAGAATTCCTAATAGCCATTAAAATGAAAATGAAGAAGCATATAAATTTTAATTTTGGCTTTGTATCATACAATAATATATTTGGAGCTTTATAGTGATTTTCAGAAGCTAGTTTTTTAAGAAATGCCCATGGCAAGAAAAATTGGAGCTATTAACAAAGCCAACAATAAAAAAAATTAGAACATCAAAATTTCACAGTAAAAAGCTTATGTAGAGGTATTATAGATTAAGATACTATTGAATAATATTGCTGTTAAAGGAGCCAATTATTTTTATGGAGCAAATAAATTTTTCTATGATAATTCAAATAAAACTGGTAAATGGTTAACAGCCTTAATAAAAAGAGAAGAAGAATGTCAACATAAAAATTTACTAAAAGGAATGATAATGAACAATCCCGACAAGGTAAGCAGTGTCTCTAAAGAATATGTACATAAATCCAATTCTCATGTTTTTGAAGCAAACCAAGCTTTGGGGTGTGTCATTCAAATACATAGAAAAGAGACAATTCCCAGATTCTTCTTATTTGATCCTAGAGTTTGGGGTTACCAAGTCACAGGGAATTGTTTCTGAAGGTGCATCTATAGATTAAGAACTCTCAGTTGTTTTTCTTTTCTGAAATTAGGTACAGAGACCAGTGCACAAACTGCATAATCTTGTCTTGCTCCTTCATACAGCTCCTGTGTGCAAATCATTTGCACAGAACAATCTTGATGTGATCATCTCCACAACATCAGATGTTTTGCTTTAGGGTTCTATTTTGAATGCATGAGACTGGCTCGTTTTTCAATTTGATCTTCTGCTGCTTAAATATGGTTTATGTTTTCTGTGTGTGTGTGTGTGTCCAACTGCAAAGCCCCATGAAGATGGTAGAATTAAGTGTAAAAACTCAATGCAGATAAGGAAGTAAATCCATGTTGGCTCCTGCCAAATAAATAGGTTTAATTTGGAAGGAGAGATGACAGAGCACTCCCACAAGGCTGGGAGGAAAGGGAAGAAGCAAGGCAGTTTCCCAGAACACATGAGGCAGGCTTCCATTCAAAGCCTTTCCTTCTTCTGCCTGAGCCCTAGGCCAGAACCAGGTAGGAGTTGTAGAGTATCACGGCATGGGCTGCTTAAAAAGAAGCTAAACAGTGCATTCAAGAATTCACTAGAACAACCAACACATTAGCAAGTGAAATCAAGAAATCCTGCAAGGAAACTGCACATGTATTGTGGTCCTTGGAAAAGACAGTGTATCATAAATTCTTAAGTTCAAGCCTTTAAAAATCACACAGATCCATTCTGCCTCTTGCTTGATAACATTGGTTGGAAGTGAGAGACGTAATACTGGGAATTGCTTGAAAAGCTAATGCATAGGTGTGATAATGTCTCTAAAGTTTTCATCGCCATTAACCAGGAGATTTATCCTAGATGTTGGAGAAAGCACACTGATCATCTTATAAAGAGGAGTGGGATTTGCCTGCTTACATGACTGGCATTTCTATAAAAGAATGGTGATATTCAAAATTAAAATCAAAACGGTTCCCAAAACCTTGCTGAATCTGTTCTATTTCCCCTGGCTCACTCGCCATTACCCTACCAAACATTAATTTTCATATTTCCTCCTTCTGAAAGAGACCAATGATGTATCTAGACCCTCATTTATCAGTAGGATTTGTAGTACAGAAGAAAACAATTGTAGTTTCCTCAGCAACTGCTGAGTGCAACCTCAGCGCTCTACATCTTATTCATCTCCTTAGTACTTCTTGCTGCCAAACTTTCACAGTCAGCTAGCTCCTGTGTCAAAAAACATATATTTTGCAGCTGTTTTGATCATCAGCTCATCCTGTTTGGCTGTATATCCTAATAAAGTTTGTGGTATTTTCTCTTTGTGTTCTTTCCTCACATTCCGAAAAGGCATCGACCCAGTTTGGTTTAGTGGTTAGTGAGCCAGACTCTTATCTGGGAATATAGGGTTTGTTTCCACACTTCTCCATGAAGCCAGCTGGGTGACCCTGGGCTAGTCACAGCTGAGCTCTCACAGCCCAACCTACCTCACAGGGTGTTCTGTTGTGGGAAGATGAATAGAAAGCTTTGAGCTCCCTTAAATGGGTGAGAAAAGCAGGGTAGAAAAGCCAACTCTTCTTCTCCTAAAAATATGTATCTACACATTTAAAATATTTGTGCCAATTCACCTGTTTTATGTTTGCATTTCTCATCCTCATTTTTCTTTAGCCTTCCAATCCTAAGTACTTCAATTATTTTATAACTATTTGTTTAAAAATCCCATGCTGATATTTGTAATACCTCTGAGCATATGTAGAGAACTGGGAGCCCCCCTAACAATATTTAGCATCCACAGCAAAGTTGAGATGGGATTTGTGCAGCTTTATCCACAAAATACCTTGCAAATTTACCAATATGTAAAGTAAGCTCATACCCAAACTGAATCTAAATTTTCACAATATGATACAGCTCTTTTGGATGGATTTCAAAAGTGTCAGAGCATTACATAGTGCCAAAGGTGAAACTTGAGATGCATTTGGTCACCCAATAAGTACTTTCTTCTATTCACTTACACTGTTATCTGCTCCTATTTTAATATCCCTCAACTTCTCAAAAAAAAAAAAAAAAAGGAGACAGGATGAAAATTATATGGCAGAAAAAAGTGTCACAATGAACCTCCTATTTATAATAAGTTACCAGACAGGAGAGACTTCAAATTCTGTTGCCCCATCTGTCTCTGAGTGTGAACCATCCTAATTGATCTATAATTGCTGCAGATAGGTGACACTCATCTGACCCATTACATGAAGAGGACATTTCAATCAAATGCAAGAAACCAGGCATGATGTTTTAGAGGCAGCAATAAGTGCTTCAGGAACAAGCCACCAGGACATAATACTTCTGCTTCTAGTGCTCTGTATTTGGATGCACGGTGCTGATATTGTTCCCTCTCCCACAGCAACCCCACTGAGTTTCAATTACAGTATGCATAGTCTTCTTAGATGTGAACCTGTGTACCTTACTGTTCCTGGGAAATAATAAGCATATTCAAAATTGTGGTAAGGTTCTTTCACTGAACTGTTAAGTCTCAGTTCTTGATTATTGTTTTTCCTGATTCCTCACCACCAGCATTTTATGTGCATTTATACAAATATCCAGTGATGTGGAAAAGGGTAGTTATTTAGTAAAAAGAGCCTAAATTTATTCACATATATCTGGAAAAGATACTAAAAAATGTAAAGGCCAAATCAATCACATTAAAGCCAAAAATACTATATAAAACCTCCAGATGGTATGCTTCTTTAATATATGCAAACTTGTGTTCCTAATACTGTCACTCTTATCTTCCCACACCCTCATACCCTAAATTTACCTATTATGTCTCTTCCTGATAGAGGACCTTCTGCAACTTGTTAAACTTCCTGACATCACTGAAACTTTGTGTGGGCTTTGGAGTCCATCAGTGCACAGCTTATTATAATTTTGGTGCCTAAGATTAAAAATCTTTTAATGTACTTGTGCCCAGCCCAGCAGAGAAACAGTTATAACCAGAACTTTAATGGATTCTGCAAATGCAGTTCATTACTTCCACTCCTTGATTTTCTGCAGATACAAAAATGCAAAAACAGATGGATATTAAAATATATTCAAGTACACCTTTTCCTTCCTAGTCACTGTATACCTTTGGGCTATGTTTCACCTCTGAGATAAAGCACATGGCTCACATGCAAAAGATTCCAGGTCAATCTTTGGTATTTCTAGCACAGACTAGGAAAGGCACTGAGAGATGCTGCCAACCAGGACTCACTATCCCGAGATAGTTTTTATTTACTTATTATTTGCATTTCTATCCTACCCTATGTCCAGAGGTCTCAGGGCAGCTAACAACATTTAAAATCAAACATATTAAAATAATAGTGTATATTAAAACAATAGTGTCTGCAAGTGGGAAGTAGAAAGTGTATCCCCATTTAACCAAAGACCTTCCTAAACATGTACAGTGAGCGTGACTGATGCACCTCAAAGGAGAGACTATTCCATAGCCTAGAGGCCACCACTGAGAAGGCCCTCTCCCGAGTGCCCATCCCTTTTGTTACTGAAGATGGTGGTAACAACTAGGAGGGCTTCCCCTCCAAATCTTAAGGCACGGGTAGGTCGGTATGAATTGGGCTCAGTAATGAATCGGTAGCCAATGCAACTCTTTTAGGACCAGTGTGTTGTGCGTCTGGCCAGCTGTTCCAGTCACGAGTCTAACAGCTTCATTCTGCACTAGCCGCAGCTTCCAGACTGTCTTCAAGGGCAGTCCCGTGTAGATAGAGGGATCACTGTTCTTACTTGATAAGGCAACATCCTTATACATATTAATATAATGCTATAAGACCCAGCCCTGTCACAGCAGCAGGTTCTGCAAGCAGTCTAAGAAAGTATACAATAATGGGCCATAAACATCATTACAGAAGCATTAATGGTAATTGCTAAGTTTCAGTATGAAAGTCTTGCGTATAAGACTCAGAGGACCACTTTGTTCATCTCATTCTTGGGAATCATACAAACTTTAAGCATCAGTTTGGAATGTATGGGTGCACATACTGCCCACACATATACACATAAACATATAAAAGTTACCACTGACAGTATGCTTCCAGCAGCAGGGATTACTCTTGAAATGCAGATGGCACCACAGTCATTTAGCATGGCATTTCAATGGGTTTGCCATCCTCTCAGTTCTAATCTACTGTGGATCAGTCCTGGGTTTGGGACCATCACATGTGCTTGGCAAAAAAGAATATAAAAAGTAACATCACTGGATCAAAAAGATTAAGGGTGTACCCATACATAAGGCTGAGGAAACACCTTATATGGAAAGCAATGCTTAGCCTGTTTCATTGCTGATCACAAACTGTTCGATGGATGCAAAGTGCAAAATACCTGTATCACACAGGTCCCCACCCCCCCCACCCCATCCCCTCTGTGTGCCATGAGTTAATTAGTCCTAGCACAAGCCAGAGGGTTTTTTTTAAGGCTTTAGCTCACCTGCACAGAAGAACAGGTATGCTACACCATACCCATGTAAGTGGTTCATCCATTCCAGCAGCAAAACAACACTTGTCCTATAGACCCATCTGGGTTACATTTCATTTCTACCAGCAGATGGAACTCCATGCTTTATACTGTTGTTTGTGTGCTCGGTAACAGAAGAGTTGAGAATCCCTTATAGGTTACACGGAGGGACGAGCCCACTCCAGGTCCTAGGTAAACTGTACACTGCTAAATCAATGGCCCTTGTCACACCAATCTAAGTCAAGATGGCCTATTCATTAATTCGAATTGAGGTTGCACCAGTGCTGGTCACACATATGTCATCCTCAGGCTGTCCACACCTTGGGCTACATTGCTCACACCTTTCTGCATGATCGACCTGTGCCTTGTACACAAAACTCTTCACTTTCCACCCCTTTGCTGAGTCAAATCTATCTCCACTCAAGGGAGGCAAAGGTGTGTGTTTGTGGTTCTTTTTTAAGCGTTCTCTCCAACCTCCATTTTTAATGTGCTTTTCTTTTCTGTACGATTAATTTTTAAAAAAGGCATAAAAATGATAAACAGAGAAATCATACAGATAAACTGAGGAGATAAGGGGAGGTGCCCCACAAACTCCGCGCATGCCAATTGGCCAAAGGAAAGACTGGATCCCTCTCACCACAGCACAGTTCAGCCTCCTTTAACTCATCCTCTGACTCACACTTTGAGGAAGCGAAGACGGCCTGGAATGCCAGGATGGCCTGAGTCCTTGTCAGTCCTCTAAAAACAGGACTCCAGGTTAAGATGATCTAACAGAGGTAGGCCGGCTTAGAAAACAAATGAAATAAAAATAATGTAAGTAACATGACCTCAGGTCAACTTAAACAACTTGTGTGACCCGGCCAATGTTTAAGAGCAAGAAGGATGCACTATAGCCATAGTCATGTTTGCAAGACCTCTAAAGTGTCTTGGGTTTGTTTTGGTTTTACAGCACTGAAATGAAGCATCGAATTCAGGGAATGGTACAAGACAGCAAGCTCTGCAGTGAAACGTTATTGAAAAGAGAAAAGTATATACATAAAAGTCTACTGATTTCCTTCCTTCCTTCCTTCCTTCCTTCCTTCCTTCCTTCCTTCCTTCCTTCCTTCCTTCCTTCCTTCCTTCCTTCCTTCCTTCCTTCCTCCCACCCATTCTGGCCATTTGGCTCCTGCTGTTCTTTAGCTCTGCTCAGCCTTTTTTCTTCCACTCCCACCCAGCCAGCCACACAAAGCAACTGAAGGGCAGCAGACGTCCAAGTCTTCTCCTCCTGCACAGCTTCTGTTTCAGAACATCACTGCTCTTGCTTACATTTCTTCATGTTTTGAGAAATAGCTTGCTTCTGTACATCCAAGGTGAAAAGGTTAAGGTGCTGTGAGATCTTCTGTGACACTCAAAATAATGAAGACTAAAGGATTGCAAACAGAACATGCAAGAGCATCTGTGCATTAATTTGGGGTGGCCAGGAAAGTAGCACGCCTCTGCACCTCTGGTAAGATTTATAACAAATGAAAACATCTAGGCAAGCAAACCTATAAGTACATCTGAGCTTCGGTTGGGGGTAATCAGGAAAATGACATGTCCCTGCACCTCGAGTGAAACCCCTAACAAAAGTGTTTTTGAAACATTGAGCAATGCTAAATTAACGATTAAGGGCAGGAAGTTTGTGCAATAGCCATGGCAACATTTTCAGCATCTTTAAAGCTTTCAAGCACCAATGAATTGACACATCAAAGTCAGGCAAAGTTTTGGAGATGAGAAGCAGCAGCCAAGTCTGAACTAGAAACAAGGTCGTAGAAAAGAGAGAAAGAGCAGATGTACAAATAAAAATTTACTGGGTACAAATACAAATGCAGAATAAGGAGCCTTCATTTACAGAGGGGGTTAGCAAAATGTATGAATGTTTCGTTACAAGTAATTGAAGGAAATTTGCAGACGTGAACAGGCTACCTTTCACAGGCTGTGGTCACACCTAAGGTATAATCCAGCTTCAGTAGCCTGATTTTAAGCTTGCTGATTCCTGAATATTCTATATGTTTAAGAGGAATACAAGAACATAAGAGGAGCCCTGCTGGATCAGGCCATAGCCCATCTAGTCCAGCATCCTGTCTCACACAGTGGCCCGCCAATTGCTTCTGGGCATCTCAAGCAGAAACAAAGGCAAAACCATCACTTGCTCTCAGATTCCTCCAAATGGCCTTTACAGGCATTCTGCTCGTCTCTCCAACGTCGAGGAAGTACCTAGGCATCTAATCTTAGTTTCTAAGCAAGAGACTTGTGAGCCTCAAAGGGGAGTCCTTTCCCCTGCTCTGTGAATTTGGTTCTTTCCTCTGACAATTCCCCAGAGTTTCTCTTTTTATAGTTCACTCCTCCTGGGAAAAAAAAAATCTCCTCTGCAGTGGCCCTTTACCTGACTAGCGTCCCATCAAAAGCTCAGCCAAAATTAAAAGGTCTTTAAAATTCAATGGGAATGCTAAGGGCAGTAAATTGCCACATGTGCTCAGGACATGAGGGCAGTCAGGCTGGTAGAAAGGCAGGAAGCACATTTCCTTGCTTCTTCTCCTTATTAAACCCACAGGGTGGAGATATGAAAAAGGTAGAAGCTGTATAGAGGAGACATTTCTCCCATGCACCCTTAACCCCCATCAATGACTTGTGTGATTGGCCAATTACAAGAAGAAAAATACCTGTGTAATTACTAGTTTAATAATATAATAGCAAGCAAATGATGCAAACAATAATCCCAAATCCACTTAATGGTCACTACTCCCAGTTGTGAACAATATCTGGAAGGATATACTCTCTATAAAAGAACTATTCCCCCCATTGCTGTCAATATGAAGGTAAAACTTGAGGAGCACAACTAAATTCAGAATCCTGGCCATTCTTATCTTAACTATGATTGCTGCACATAGTAATGTTTTAGCATATGCTTAAGCATACATGGATGCACGCACACGCCAGGAAAGGTAAAGTTGTGATTCTTCATATAATGGTCTCCCTGACCACTGACTAAGGTGGCTGTAGCTGACAGGAATGGGAATCCAGATTTTCTATATGCTTGAAGGTTCCTATCTCTGATCTACATGGAACCTATACACATATTATGGTAGCAATATCTCTGTTGCTAGAGATGGTGCTGCTGGAAAACTTTCAACATCTAGAACTATATGGTGATTACTACTACTCATAAATCAAGAGAGGAAGACCCAGAAGACTGGTGTGTGGAGGCATTAACTCCTTTCAGAAAATCACCCCCCCTTTCATCTTGCAATATCTGTACTATCTTAATAACCCATACTATAATCATGAGTTTAGACATTTATTTGGGATGTGCACAAATTGATTTTTTGACATTTGATTTGTAACAAATTGAATGTTAGAAAATCTGTATTCATTTAAATAGATCCCCTTCGAATGTGGTAGGATTCTGTTCGATACAAATGTATTTGTATGAATTTGTTTAATATCTAATATGTATCCAATATATGTATCCAAAACTAATGAATACATATCCAATATGAATGAATACGTATACGATATGCATCTTGTAATATATCCGCCCCCTGAAAGCATTAAATCCAACCTGAATCCACTATTAATCTGCTCTCAATCCATGTCGAATGCAATCTGGATCTGTTGCAGATGTGTGGAGCAGCCACTTTCCTACATCCCCAGTTTAACGAATGTCTGAACTATTCATACGAATGCCTGGAACATTCATATTTGTAAAAATGTTAACATACGAATATCACATTCTATTCATGTACGAATTTGGACAAATGTTACAAATATTCATGCACATCCCTAAAATTTATACAAAAGGGAAGACTGCATAATCAGCACATTAGTGGTGACACTGAAATCCAATTCCTGGGTGACTTTTGTCCAACGATTTTGTGCAGATGTACAAAGAACGTAAGACTGATTAAAACACACAGCGCTTTGTAAGACAACTCTGATTGTTCCTGACATAGCAGATCAGCTTTCTCAGTGATTCTTGGTGCATCCTAATACTGCTAATTCAGCACAGCTACGTTTAGCTGTCTACCAACGTTTCCTCCATTCCACCTTGACCAAAAGTAGATTCAATGCTCTATACATCAGCCAGTTTTCCCTTTTTTCCATTGTTCTGGTAAGCATATCGCCTGATGAATAGTTCTGAATACTATGGAAGTTTGCAATGATTCTGTAATGCCACGATTGGTCAAAAGTGATATTACCTCATCATGGTTTTTGGAAATCTGCTGGACATTCCTAATAGTCTCTTTTGGAATCACTGCCAAAGTGCTGAACCTGGCCCCAGTTTAGCTTGAATTTTGGATTTGGCTGGTCACTGGGAAAAATGGAGGGGGCACATTACTGCCCATTTCTTTGATGAACTGTCTGGGGAAAAAGAAACACCCACACACCCATGACCTGGTCCATGCAAATGGAATGTAAGTAAAGCAACAGCTTAATAAGAAAAAGGTAACCCAGATGACTCCCAGACCCATCTGAGCAAAGCAAAGTCAGTTCCGGGTATATGATTGCTATTTCCTTGACAATAGACAATGTTAGGAGACTTAGAGAAGCATTGGTGGGTTTATAATGAGTTACCTGAGGAAGTTTAGGAAAAGTGGTAACTTGTATGTACAAGGAAGGCATAGTTTACATGAAACAAAAGAGGAAAGCAAGAGATTGGCAAGAGATAATCTTGGAATGTTTGTTGTCCCTCAAGAATATGTTCACAATGGGCAGTTGGATCACCATACGAGAAGTTTTTTTAACATTAAGCTCCACAAGCATCAGCATTTACCCTGTTTCTTATAAATCTAGTTGCGGTCTTAGAAACTAATCTGAGTCATGTTTGCTTAGTACTTGTGTCAGATTGCTTGGTAGTACCAGGTGCTGAAGGCAAGATTAGTTGAAAAATAGCCAGATCCGAGGCAGTGGCAGGGTGTGGGACCACAGAGATGTGAGGGAGAAGTGAGACTGTAATTGGAAACTTCATTTTAATGCCCAGCCATAAAGTACTGCATGACTAGAAAATCTGAATGAATGTTGTGTCCTTCAGGTCACTTATAAACTATCACGTGGAAGAACACGAAATTTCACTGGTTTTAGGGAAGACGTATGCCATAAAGCCTGATCTGTATCCTCAAAGTAGTTTGTTGTTATCTATTGTAGCAGAGGACATCACTCATGTCCAAGTAATTTTCCGCTGTGAAGCTGTTCTAGTTTTGCTACCTGAAATAGCAAGGTATTGGAAATGCCACTTTCTCTCACACTATGGACAAATGTCTGGTGTGTGGGCTCTTTATTTTTACCTTCAAATTTATCTTCTTTTCTGTGGGGAAGGGAGAGGGAGGAATGGCAGTATGAATGCTGTTGGCAGCTTCAGATTTTCTTGGATATAGTTGTTTGTATGGTACCATCTTTGTCCTGCCACCTATTTCTTTCCACATTATCCACTATCTTCTTCACTTCTTGAAGTGTAGAAATTTGCATTAATGTCTAAGGAATCCAATGTTGTTTGTTCCATACAGTTTCCAACAGTGGTTCACAGATCAACACCTTGAGAATGGCAAGCAAAGGTTTTTTCCCAGCATGTCCTGTGGATAGGAACCAAACAGGATCCAAGAACTATATTCTGATCCACTATACAGATTACAGGAAGCCTTTTCAGCGCCATACTTGAAGCGCTGTTAGTCATATCTTTTACATTTTCCTCATTTCTAAGGTGTTAGCTGTCTATTGCAATTTCGTATAATCCATATACCCATAAAAACTCCTAACATCCTTTCATCTTAGTAATTAATACTTAATGTGGCACTTAGGACAAAGTCTTACAATGCTTAACACAGAGTATTCGCTCAGCTTAAGGCAAAAACCATGTCAGTACTTTCTGAATAGTTTTTCAACAAGTCATGATTCTACCTGATTGTGTTATCATCATAGATCTATTTCAAACACTTATCTTAAGACAAGCTCAGCCTTACACTAGTATTCAACAAGTTTTACAAATGAACATGTAAATGACCGACATGGCATCTTCTAATTACACCGATAGGATTTCTTTTCTCCCTACCCCATATTAAGAGTTTTCATTCCATCTGGGAGCACTGTCAATTTCTGCCACTAGATGGCAGTCTTTAGAGACCTGTTACTTCTCCAAGATATAAACACGAAATATTTTAAACAATTCGGAATATTTTTGTTTCATTTGGCAAAGCCAACCATGTACCTATTCTGGAAGAAAAGCAAAATATGAAAATTGCATTGATTAGAACAGTAATAAAAATGCTTATGCTGAATTGTTGAGCCTGCGTGTCTTCTATTCCTTCCAGTCATTGGCTCAGTAACTTTTTATTTAGGTCAAAGAACCTGAAAGGATGAAAAGAAGAGATGGTGAAGAAAGTATGTGTTTTATGCACCATAAAGTGGATGGATCAGGTCTACAAACCCTGTGAGTTTTGTGTAGCACAGCCTTTTTAGAGTACCAGAATCAGAAAAGCCAAAGACATTCAATCTGTCTATACATATATGTATTTCAGTTGTCTGTCATGTTGCTTATTTATTTATTTGTTTACATTTCTATCCCACCCCATACTCGAAGGTCTCTGGGATGGTTACAGCAGATTAACCAGCAGATTAAAAACAAGGCAGACAATAAAACAAGATACACATTAAAAAGAGAATACAGATTTAAAACACTTTTTAACAATTCAGCAGATTTAAAACGGTACGCTCCATATTGCGTTCCTAGTGACTGTAACTGGGGGTGGGGGGAGAATGTTGGCTTTCTACAAGTCACTGTGAGAATCTATGGCTGTGCACACAAGTACTGCTAAAACGGGTCATGACAGAAGGCAGCCATTTGGATTGTGGCAGCCATGGCAACCCAGAAAGTAAAATCCTTGGCCTTTATTCCCAGAGCAGATAGGGATCCTTGACTTATGGTGCATCACAATGTGTCGGTTACTTATTCCACTATATTTGGATATTCTGGAATAAAGCATGGATATTCTGGAAAATCCATGCTTTATTTGGGATTATCTAAATATAGCAGAATAAGTAACTGACGTCTGAATGCAGTCTTAGAGGTGTTTCTGCGCAGTGTCTTGCTCCAGGCTGACATGAGAGCAGAACAAAAACAGCGACACCTTTTCTGTGCATTGGCCTTTGAGAGGCAACAGCAGCAAGAGTGAGTGAGTTGGGAGTTTCTCCTTTGAAATTCCAGCTCAGCTGCTTGCTGGTATCTCTCTTCCTAGTACTTTATCCCTTCCCTCCTCCCAGGAGACTTCATCAAGTCCCTAGATTAGAAACTGCATAAGCACTATTTTCACATCCAGGGGGCACATCTGCTTAGTCCTAACAACATCGAATAGGTTTTAAGTTCTTCAAAAAGCCTAGCCTTTCTAATGCTCTGGCCACTCATGATTTGTTTCACATTGAAACTGATGAACTTGAGTGCAGCTGACAAGGAGCACTAAAGGGCCTAGTTTTAAAAATTGCATTAGCTGGTATAATTATCATATAAGACTAGAATGAGAGGCCTGTATTTACATACCCAACAGGCAACCAAAGTCACTGGCAACCTATTCCTATGTGTTCTCACTGTTTCTATGTGCTGTTTAGGACCAGTCAAGTAGGGTCTCTGAGGTCATTTAAAACACACAAAATTGGAAAAGACTAAATCTGAAGTCTCTCTTCCAGTTATATACAAAAACATTAGCACAACATTCATGAGAGGACTTCAGGTTCCCACGGTAAAGTCTGCCTTTTGAACTGCCCTAACCCCTGAGCTAGGACTGCATCAGCCACCTAGGGGCTTGGGGGGGTGGGGGTGTCCTAGAAGATTTTAGAGATTCTCAAGTCTGAAAGATCACCTTGGTATGCAACACATACACTTTAACATTATCCGAGCTGTGTAAACAATTAAATGCTTATAAAATTATACGAAGTTGAATTACAGACTAAAATAAATTTCTATAAAACGCAAAGCCCCAAACAACTTGGGATATGATGGCAGACACAGACAGTATAGCTCTGTTAACAACAGAGACCTTATTTGCAAAAACAGGAAACAGACTAAAATATTGCTGCTTATAATCTATACAAATGAAGCAATCTCATCCCAATTACTATGTTTATATTAGTGTCTTGGTATGTGTTGTGCATATTTCACACTATAACATTCGCCAGTAGCAAAATCTGCATTTAACATTCCGTTGATCCTTTAAATCTTTATAAACAGGACAGAAACCAGCAAGGCCATGTAGATTTTTCACTTGAGCCAAAGTTAACCATTTGTAGCACAGATGGTTTTAAAAGGACAACAGGTAACAAACCTTATGATAAATCGAACCTGTCTTTGAAAACCAAGATAAATGCTGTCCACAGTAATGTGTTTGCTCCCAATCTTGTTGATTAAATTGCTCCATTTTGATATGACTTGAGGATTACTGTTCTTACTACAAAGCCAGAGCTTAAAATACATAAAGACAGCTTTAGTGTTCTATTTTGATTAGTCATTTTTAAGTAACATAATTGCAAATTAAACACGTATCCCTCATAGCCAGGGAATGGCAGGTTTTTTTGGGGGGGGGGGGGCAATTCTGTAAAATGGTGTTATGGATACTCCCAGAATAGCATCCAGAAGCCCCACAATTTTGGTAGGAAACTCTGCTTTTTAATATTGGTTGCTTCACTTGCCAAGCTGAAGGTCAAGAGAAGGCATGAAGTAGAAAATAATTATACATATTGACTCCCAATCAAAGCTTTATTGTGGAAGGAAAAAAACAATACTCACGAACGATTAAGTGTAGGGGAAGCTGACACTTGGCACAGTCTGAAAACAAATTTATGCAGCCTTCCTAACAAGAGAGCAACTTGGTTGCCACAGTACAAAATAACCCACACAAACAGGGAGAGCACTATAGGCCCAATAATGGTGAATGTTTCCACAGTGTTGAAAAGCTTGAGGAGCAGACTAGCTAAAAGGTGAGTGGTGATTTGGGGTGTTTTTCCACTAGCACTAGAGTACCCATTAAGGACCCTTAATGGGTCCTTAATGGGTGCTGTAGTGCTAAGTGGAAAAACACCCATTATTGCCCCTTTCAAGTGCAAGTTTGGGTACAAAACATAGAGAAGCCAGAGTCCCATAAAAGATAGTAATTAATAAACTAGGAGAGTCCTAGTTTGACAAGAAAACCATTTAACAAAGCGCAGAGCAGCATGGATTCACAACTCTGGTCTGTTTCTGCCAAACTGATGGGGATTTTGTCTGCCACACAAATGCAGTATCAACTGTTACTTAATGCCATACTACTTCAAAGTCATTCTCAGTAGACTATGCTGGAATATTCCAGTAACATGTGGGTTAATATCGGAATACCAGCAGAGAAGGTAGCAGTTGGTTATTTATAAATTCACTTGATCATTAGACTCCCAGTTCCAATGAATGCTGAGAAGACTGGTGGTCCTGCCATCTTGCACTATCACTCAACTGTTCAATGATCTCATGAGCACAGAAGAGTGATATGAATGCAACATAGGACAAGCATTTATTACCAACAGATCCAAATTTTCGTGTAAACAATGTATACTCCTAATGGATCATACAACTTGGTTGACAATGATGGCTACCCATTCAGTTACAGTGCTTCCTATCAATGACAAAGTTTCAAAGTACTAATTGTATCTGTAAAAAAATGGAAAATTAAGATTTGCCCAATGGACTTCTGCAGTGGCTGGCATAAGCCCTGGAAGAGAATATAAAATATTCACCTCAGCTTATTGTACTACAGCAAGATACCTATTTATACCTCAAGTAGGACCGGGAATTTAAAAATTACTTACAGTGTGCTCCTATCTCTTGCCCCCATTAGCAGGTTCTAAATTAAGAAGAAAACGATTAAGTGATTTTAAAATATATATAATCTTAATTAAACCTGCCTGTTGCATACAGATTTCACAAACAGCTAGAATCTTTTTGTCTAGTTAACTTCTTGAGCCATACTGAGGTTTCCTATATTTTCATGTGATCAAACCAACACAGCTGAGCATAAAGCAGAAAAGAACAAAGTTACTGGCCCCCCAAATCAACAGTGACTGAGTTGCTTTATAAAGCTGAACGAATATGTTTGTGAGATGGGACAATAAAACTGCCCAAACTTAATGCAGCATAATTCTGAGATCTATGAAACTTAAGAGCTTCATGGGATAGTCTGGATTGTAAAACATATATTGTACATAACTCACAGAAGGGTAAAACATTAGGGTTTTTTTAATTTTAAAAAGCTCAATTTTCTTCAATATTCTCCAGATATCTTCAGTTCATGTATTATCTGCACTCATATGTAAGTTCAGGAAAGCTGATATTTTGCATCCTGGTATAACAAAGATTTTATATACTGTTTTCAGCCACAGGTCATGACAAAGAGATAAAACAAAAATAAAACAATTCATTAAAAACTTATCCTGTAGCTTAGTAGCTTCTCAGGCAAAACGAGCAAGTTTCCAAAAAATGCATTCCATCTTGGAAGTCTGTACTCAATCTTATGCCTTTCTGGCCAAGTTTCCTTCTTTTCCAGTAATAAGAACAAATATTTTGTGCATGTAAATTTAGCATTGGACAGTGAAGCAAATAGTGATATAGGTCCTCAATGCTACCCATTAAGCAAAGACATGTACATAGATGATACAAGGCCTGGGAATATTGGCCTGTTGAATAGATATCTTCAGTTGTTGCATCTGAAGCCTTGTTAGGGCAGTTCTTCTAGATGTATAATTAAATTTCTTTGCGTATCAAAGAGTGGTCATATTTTGCTCAACAGTGGCTAAATCGTATTTGATACATATACCTTTAACTCTGGTTTGGGGGACTAATATAACCTCCATGTTGTTTTTTGATGAAAAGTATTCAGGGTCAAAGCCAGAAAGCATGCAAAATGACTGAAGACATGATGAATTTCCAACTAATGTCCAAGCTACTGGTCAAAGAAGAATCAGATGGACCTCCAATATTGCTGAGAGAATTCAAACCCTCCTTGGGTTAACAACACTTTTAACTCTGTGTAATGATCCCTGTTTGTGGATCTTGATGAACCAGAAATCTCAAGATGTTTATCACCCAACTGTTAAGAACCTTTTGTATAAAAGAAATCTCCTCTAATCATTCTATAGACAACTTCAGTGGTTTGAAACAGAAGGCAGAATAGCATGCTGAAACCTAAGGAGAACTGCCAGAAAAATTAAAGAGAACAAGGCTTCTGTTCTCATAAGGATGTTTATAAATAAAAAAGGAATACAAAACATTACTGAAGGATTAAATGATACATCTGATATAGTGCTTATCCTCAAACACAGCTAAAGGAGAAGACTGTATTCAACCTGAATTAGTAAAGAGCCACAATGACTGGTGGAAACCTGTCCTTGCCAGGATCATTGGGTATATAAATCTGCAAGGACATATCCTCAATGGCTGGAACTCGAGTATTGTGATTTCTATTTATACAAAGGGAGATCATTGTCTACCTTCTCATTATAGATCTATTAAGTCCTTATGCAAATCCCTGATGAGCAGTCTTGAATAGTGGGCAGGCACATAATTACACCTTGTTGACTGAGAAACAATTGAGTATTCGACCTAGATATTTCTCCATTGATCACTGCTTTGTCCTAGATCATTTGTTAAACAAATATACTAAACAAGCAAAGATGAAACTATACGCTGCTTCCATTGATTCAGTGCAGCTTTTAACTCTATAGACAGGAACAAGCTAGGGTTCAAGCTGAGGGAGACAAATATAGACAAATGCCTTTTAGCTTTCATTATATTTTATGAAAATACCATCATCAGAGTTACATTCCCCTCACCCAGTTATCTGACAGATAACATTCCCACCCATAAAAATTAAGCAAGATTGTTTCTTTGCTCCTTTACTTTTGCTTGTATTGTTTCAACTGTTAGTATTATTAATGGACCCTCTCTTTTGTGATCTAGGGATAATTTGCCCCTTCCCAGTGCATTCTGGGAGGACACAAGAGTAACTACTAGCAAGAAGGTAGTTGACTTTCAAAAGATTGGCAGAACACAGAAACCAGGAACCTGTGTTCTAGGGGATAATCTGCATATTTCCAGTGCATTCTGGGAAGAAACAGAAAATCATTATGAGCTAGAAGAAAATCATATTGAGCTAGAAGGATTTCAACTGATGGCATAAACCAGTAGAACATGTACTGAATTTATAACTTTGAATAGCTTAAAGAACACTGAAAGGATTCCTGGCTGTTTCATAATTTCAACAGAGAACAGAGGACAGATTCTAGACAAAATCTGCAATTAATGCAGCATGTTTGCATTCCTACAAGATGAGAATCTAAACTATACCTGCCACAAATGCAAGTTTGTGTCTATTGGAAGGAAAAGTGTGAAGCCTTGAGGAGACAGTGGCTACTTTGAAGCTCATTGGGAAAAATGAAAACTACCTTGATGGAATGGATGAAGTACTTCAGTATGATCCTATCAGAGAAAATCAGAAAATCAACAAAAGCAGAGTAATGGAAACAACATGTGATGCAAAAGCAGAAAGATTATGGGACAGTCAGCACCTGTACAGATTAAGAACTGATACTAGACTTTCATGTAGGTTTAGTGACTCCTGCATTAAGCAGGGGGTTAGACTCAATGTCCCTGGAGGTCCTTCCAACTGTAAGGTTCTGTGATGCTATGCACAAACCTGGAATTTTGCCAGTTCTTTCTTTCCTGGTTTTTGACAGTAGCTCTACAAAGCCTATGTGGCAGAAAGTGCTTATTTAATGGACTCCTTTACAGGGATGGAGGGGTATGAAATTGCTACCATGCAGCAGAATGTTTTTAAATTATAGGCCTTCATAAATTCATGCCTGCATTTTTAACAGGCACAACTTAGTTTTATTCAAATAAATCAAAAGGAGAGGGCCTTTTTGTAGTTTCTTCTCTTTAAGAGGTATGAGGGGTTGGGATGTGCAAGAAGGCCTTTTATGTGGTGGCCCCTAGACTCTGGAACATCCTCCCTCTAGAGGTTTGCCAGGCGCCTACACTTTAGGTTCACCCAAGCTTTTGCTGTTTAACTGTCCTGTCAGGAGGGAGGGTGTGGGAAGGAGGGTGAGGGTGGGGACTGGGATGAGGTTATATTTTAAATTATGTTTTCCTATTTTATATGCTTTATTCTCATTGTAACCTGCCCTGGGACCATTCGGTGAAGGGCAGAATATAAATCTCCTAAATAAAATATCCTTCAATTTCAAATATAAACACACATTCCACACAATCATTTTGCAACAAAATGCAGACTTCTCTAGCAGTCTGTTGCTTCATCCACTATAGCACAGCGATAGACAGTATAAAGTCACTTTTCATCAAAAATATATATTTCAATTTCAATTTATTAATCTCTGCTCATACCCTTAGGCTTTCGGATAATTAATTTTAAAAATACAAAACATAAAATATGAAGCAGGAATTTGGCCAAAAATCAAAACCTTACCACAAACTTACTACTCTGTGAAAGACAATCATAGCTATCGTAAAGCATATGAAATACATGCAGAAGACAAGTGTCAAAAATTACTCTACTATGTACAAAACTGTCCTATGTTTAGTCATAATGTTAATTAAAAAATATACTTGTATGCCTGCAAAGTTGCACTATCAGATTACTCATACAGTGCAGAGTGAACCATCACAGCTTGCAGACAACTATACCTTTATGATACGTATACTTGTAAGAATCATGCTTCTATGCCAACCCCAGTGGTACATCTAGAGAATTGTCATTTGAGACTCATAGTTTAAAACAAGATAGAAAGCATATAAAAAGAACTAATTCAGGGAAGGAATAAGTTAAGATGTGGATCTGATGGGACTTAAATCCTGGTCTGTGGAGTCGGAAGCAATTATTGGGTAACTGGTAAAAATAGACCAACTTCAACAAAATAGAAATTGTAATATAGTATGTCTTAAACTTCTCCTAAGAAGATCCTATTAGTAGTGGGGTTATCTAGAGAAGATGATGTCCCTAGGATTTTTTGTTAAAACTTACTTAGAAGACATGCATCTCTTCCACTATTAAAGAGCCCTGCCCCATGGCAGCTGTAGAGTTATAGTGGTCACATTTTTCAGAAATTACTGTATTTCACCAACACGTTAGTCTAATTACAATCAGAGCAGTAAGAACAGTGGTACCATAAACTAAGTTCTGACTCCACAGCTCTGATTAAATAATAATAGATAAGTAAAAGATGTGAACTAGGATTGTAATATTATATGCCCATCACAGATTCATTTTACATCCCTGAACCTAGCCTTTCATTAATTTGATAAATGTTATTACCGGTTTCACAGCCCTAATTGATATTTTTTGCAACTGTCATTAGTAACATTGCAGCTGTCCAATAATCAAATAATCTTACATTCAATAAAATATTAAATACAAAATGGTGTGGCATCGTTTATACAGAACAATTCAAACAAAAGACTTTTATTATTTCTTTCAGGAAAACAAGACTATCCACAAGAAATTAAAATATCCCAATACTGAGGAAATGTTTTGCATATTCAGCAGTTGGTAACAAGTTTAAATTGCTGTTACCAGAAATAAGGCTAAAACTTTACTCTGCTTACATTAGAACAGGATGTTTAAATGTGCTGCTGTAAAACGCTAGTCAGCAGAGTCTTGATCAAAAACAGTGATACAGAGAGGAGGTAAGAATTCCTTCTAATGAAATTCTTTACAAACTTGACAATCAGAGTAAACAGAAAAACACACTGTAGCAAACTATGACTTTTCCAGTTAAGTGTCTTATGATCACATGTATAATTTTATAGGGTTGATTTTACAATTTCTCCCTAAATCTATTGTCCCTCTGGAGGTCCAGTGCTCTTTACAAAACTGTAATGTTACATTCAATGAGGTTGCATCAAGATATCAATAACTTATTCCACTATATGTGGATATCCCACATTATTCTGGAATACCCAAACATAAAGGAATAAGCAACTAATGTCTTGACACAGCCTAAGTTTCAAGATAATAAACAATCAAATAATTATTTCATAGCTAGTATCTTATGACTACTACAACTAGATATGCATGCCTCATTTTTTTTCAAGTTGATTTGGCTGTGTTGTGAGCAGAGGAATGGAATAGAATGCTTGACTGGATCTGTCCCTTCTTTGAGCCAAGCCACTATGTGTCCAGCTTGCCAAACTTAACACAAGTTGGTTTGGGCATTCCAACCCAACCCAGGTCAGCATGTAGCTACAAACCAGATACCTTTATTTGATAAAGGAAGTGGAGCTTTCTAAGTAAATTGATCACTGGAGTATTTTGTTAAATTATTATGCAAACTGTGAACTGCCTTATCAATCTCTATCTAATCTCAAGAAAAATCTATGCCAACAACTGCTTTGGCCTAAAGGAATGTATTTGGGATCACAGTATTACCTCAAAATAAGTCATTCCAGAACACTCAGAAATAATTTAAGTTCACTGTGTTTTCATTTGCATTACTTTGAATACTGCTAGTGAGTTAATAATCATAGGCTAGTCAAGGGGAGTATTGTACACCTGGTTTACAAATCATTCTACTACATGAAGTACTACAGGATTCAACCAGCTCCTGCTAGCATGAATACTGATCCTGAATGATGGGCCCAGCAATTTGCCAACATTTGGAGGCACTTCAATTCTAATGAAAGTTTTTTAAAAAAGTTTATGGGGAATAGCAAGGGAAGTCCAAAGCACAGAATTCTTTCCTTGAGAACTCACTTATATTTTTAGAAATGTTTTACATTGCAATCCAAAGCAGTAAACTCCAATTAGTTCAACAATTTCCCTATGAGTAGACACATTTGCATTGTGCTGTTACTCTGTAAAGACAGTAGCCAGCTGCCAACTTCTCCTCTACTCCTACCCAGAATGTATCTATTCATCCTAAGAACAACACAAAGGTAGGTTGTCCTGTGGAATCAGGCCACCATTCCTACATTTTTGGAGCTGGGTTGTAGAGGGAATTTCAACAGATGTGTAACTAAGGGTGTTTTTCCACTTAGCACTAGAGTACCCTTTAAGGACCTATTAAGGACCCTTTATGGGTCCTTTAGTGCTAAGTGGAAAAACACCCTTAGAGTTAACCCCACTTGAAACTGCATTTCCTACCCAGCCACTGGACACAGCTCCTCCTCCTTCCCACTCTGGATTTAGGGCAACCTAAGGAGTCCAGACTCCAGGGCTGTAGTGACACCTATGGTTTAATCCAGCTTCAATCCACTTTCAGAGCGGGAAAGTACATCAGCAAAGTGACAAGCTGTTTTTCTTTCAGTGTTAAATAACTCAAGGAAATTCACATTTGGGATTGATAACGTGTGAAGAAAATTAGCGGTCACTTTGCTGATGTGTCCTCTCGCTCTGAAGCCGGATTAAACCTCAAGTGCAACCACAGCCTAGGACTCTTGTGCCAGAAGCCAACTCACCCCGGTGTCACCCGGCGTTCCAGGAAACGGAGCAGCCTTCAGCCCCATCTCCTGCCCGTACCTTCCTCAGCCGCCCCTCGCCCTCAAGCAAAGCCTCCCTCAAAGTTACTGATACTCCTCCCCAGCCCGTAAGTTGCCACTGTGTCGCCGTAACCACTGCGGCCGCGCTACTCCTCAGCAGTCGCCGCTGCTGCTGTTGCTCCGGCAGCGCGTGTGGGCGGCCTCGGAGCCGGCTTCCTCCAGCAGGCCGCCCGGGCGCCTGCGTGCAAGAGGCGAAGGGGCGGCGGTTGAACTCGGCAGTACCCAGCGTCTGCAACGAGGAGGAAGGCGTAGGGGGAGGGGGAAGGAAGGGCCCAGGCCGGAGCCGAGCCGGGCAGTTCTCCTTTCCCTCAGCCCGGGCGCCGGCTGCTCTCTCCGTGGCGGAGCAGGCAGGAGTCTCTGAGCAAGGGAGGGACGCAGGCGGGGAGGAGGAGGAGGGACTGGGAGGCGTAGAGCCGCCACTACCGCTTCAGCAACGCTCTCGTCTCGCACCAACACAACCGGCAGGTAAAAACCGACTCTACACAGCTTCCCGGGGGACCCGCCCGTCTCCCTCCGTAGCCAAGGCCTGTCTGCCTGCCTGCCTGCCTGCCGCACATTACAGCCGCCCTCCCCCGCTCCCTCGTCTGTCGCTGCCCGCTCTCCTCCCTTCTTCGGCGCGGCAGGGGGCGAGGGGAGGAAGCGGCTCGGCGTGAGGCCTGCGCCGGCGAAAGGCGGCCGTAGTAGCTCCTCCCGTGAGCGTCGCCTCCGCGCTGTAGCTGCGAGGAGAAGAAGCGGCAGACCTGGCTGGGGGAGGCGCCTGCCTCCTCGGAGGACTTGCTCTCGCCCGCCCCGGGTCTCCTGCCTCGCTCTTGCACATGGGGAGGTAGAGGAAACCTCCCGTCTGCCCTGCTCAGTTGCTGTCTAGAGGGCGGGACAAAAATAAAGAAAAGCGTAATATTTAAGCTTTCGCGGCTCACGCGGGTGAAATAATCAGCCGAAGTTTCCCCTCCTCTTTGCTGGTTCTTTTAACTGCTCGGAATCCATCTGGCTTCCCCAAGTTTGCTTCACTTCCCCTCCACTCTGCAAGCAAGGCGCCTTTCGTATTTTTGGTGCCCTTGGGTGGTGTTACATTTTTAGCCTTGCAGCCCTGTACTTGTCACTACTCCGGAATAAGTCTCCCGGAATTAAAAAGTGACCTCCTCTGCTTAGTGAGAATGGGCTTGTGGGCTTGAGCATCAGTGATTGCTTGTTTCTCTATAGTTGCGAAATGGGAAGACTGTTTTTGTGGTATCTTAAGGCTTCTGCTTTTCTGTTTCCACTTAAATCAACAAAATCTGTAAACTTGAGAACTAAGACTTTCAGATTTTATTTTAAAAAATGAGCATTTGTTTATATCAGAAACCTCTTCCTTACCAAATGCAGAATATGGGTTGTATAGATAGGGAAGCTGCCCTACTTTATTTCTATCTCCATTTCTTTAAAGTGGCAAAGTGTGTGTAAAGACAAGATATTGATCCACCGGTAGCCATTAGTTTATACTTTGTAATGTTCTCCTGTTTTGGGATTTGGTGTTTTTTTTATAGGCTAGGATATCCAGCAACTTGTTTTATGTGCTCTGGAAATACATTCTTTAAAAGTCTTCTAAGTTTCCTGTTAAATTATTTGAGGCTTTTCACTTCTCAGAACTTCCAAAAGTAGGTTTCAATACTGGACAGCAGTATGCAATTCAAAGGGAATAATCAATTGGTTGAATCCAGATTTTTCTGCTATAGCCTGGATGAAGTAATTACAGATCATTACAGTGTGGAGGTACAGTGTGGAGAAATTAACTTTTTTTTTCCTCAGGAAGAGACTGCATTTATGATATTCTTGTTTTTTTTATAAAACATAGTAGTCTGTCTTTGCTCTGAATAGCTGGAAACTTGATGACAGTAATATTGTGGAGAAAGATGAACATTGTGTGGTGGGACAGATTTTGAAATGTGACTTTAAATACAGCCTGTCACTCAGGCCACAGTTTAGATTTGCGTTTTGTTGAAAAGACGTCATGATTTTTTCCCTGCCCTTATTTTCAAGGGAGACCCACGTTCAATGTGGGCAGTTGCTGTTTACACTGCAACAAATGTCTTGTTGCAAAATATGAAGGTGTGGGGTTCAGATGTTTGATAATGCTGCAGGCCTAGACCCTTGTACCCTGTGATTGGCTACCACCATACATAGCCATAAAGGCAGTTGACACCTTCACCACCAATCAACATTAAGGGGTGGACCCTGTGTGAAATTGATTGAAGAATCCATATTTACTGATTCCCAAAGTAAAATAGGAAGCAATGGCAAACAGATATAAAAAAGAATATATTCTCAAAATAAAATCAGAGATAATGCCAGTCAAAACACTCACTTCGCATCTTTTTATTTATTTATTTGAATTTTTATCTCACCCTACACCCAAAGGTGTCAAAGTGGGTTACAACATTAAAAACCAAGTATAAAATGAACATTTTTTCATAAATATAGAGACTTGAATAATTGAATGGCAGCTGTGTACAAACTTTACAGTGTTCTTATTACAGGCTTAGTATGGCAGAAAAGCAAGAACTAAAACTGTGGAGTCCTAATATGATGGCTCAGAAACATTGTATTTCATTTGCATACAGTCTCTAGTAAATGATTCAAGTATCTGAATTTTTTTCCTTAGATAAACAAATTGTATTTTGGGTGTTTAAATAGAAAAACCTGTATATCCACATACATGGATCTTTGCATAAAGATGTGTTGCGAGGATTGCTTTAGAAATATCCAGATACCTGTATTATATGAATCTTCCTATATGCAAATAAGGTGCCTAGATTTTCTGAAATATATATATATATTTAAGTTAAAGTGTGTTGTGCAAGGTAAGTGAAGGAGTGGAGATTGCACTGGAAAATGCCCTAGCAAAGACAAGAGGGCAGGGTAGATGTTGTAGCAGCCAATGAATCCATATGACATGCAGAATATTTCCAAGCAGCCCTGGAGACATTGTACATGTCCTTCCATGAATCCATGTGCGCTACAACAGTCCTTGTCTAGCCACTTTCCTACTTATTCTTGATAGGGCATTCCCCAATGCAGTTTTCATTCTTACCCTTCCTTTGCGTAGCTGGCTTTTAATTTTTAAAAAATCAGAGAATCCAAGTATCTGGGTTTTTGTACACTAGAGCCTTCCTTAAATTTCCAGGTACAGGTATATTCATTTCACTTTTCTTTCAACTTCCATGTTCTGTATGGACAAGAGATGTATCAATGGCTACTAGAATGGATGCCTAAGTACATCTTTCAGACTGGGGGAACAAGCAGGATACTTTTAAGGCCATTTGCTGGGGTTCGAGAGCAGGAGGTTTGCCCTTGTCTCTGCTTGAGATGCCCATGGACAATTGATGGGCCACTATGTGCAACAGGATGCTGGACTGGATGGGCTGTGGTCTGATCCAGCAGGGCTCTTCTTATGTTCTTATGCATTTTTCAGTCAGCTCATAAAGCATCAAAGAGAGAGTTGGGGTCAAAACCAGGGAATTGCTGTGATGGGTTGACAGAGTGTGGCAGAGAATGGCTGCCCCTCAACTGTTTACTTACCCAGTGATGCAACTTTTTGAGTAACAGGATTTGCTGCAAATTTTCCCCACCTCCTCGGAAGACATAGAGAGTTTGCATGTCACAATCCATATGATATGTTCAGTATGGGCTGCAGAAAAATTCTGAGTGCCCCAAACATTTTTTGGGAAGCACATATTATCCTTTTTGGAACCTGGAACAGTTGTGAATTTCACACAGGATTATGTGGGTACCACTCTGAAAATCCATATCCTTTCTGCTTTACTGCAAACGTTTGGAAACACAGTCAGGGTTTTTTTTATTATTATTTTATGGCCACAGAAGCGATGAATACACGTTCATGACTTGTAGCCAGTTTATTATTGGACATTATTAATTTGATTCTGAAACTATTATTCAGAGAACCTGCTTTGTTAACTACCTTTGCAATCACATTGATGCCTACTTGAAATTGCTTTCATTGTGTTAAGGTTTTTTTCCTCCCCAGGCAATTATGCATAAATTCTCAAACTTAGATCCCAATGAAAATAATGGGCTTGAACTTGACTTTTTCTGATTACAAACAGTAGAGTCTTGCTTGGAGTAGATAATGTCTTCACGGATTAATTATAGAATTGTAACCTATATTAAATACTGTATTAGAGGATAAAAGCCTGTACCTAAGCTGAAGTGAGATTTTGTGTCTGTCTAGATTCTATCAGCTTCAGCAACCTTGTCCTAGAAGTCCCAAC
Source organism: Aspidoscelis tigris stejnegeri (assembly GCA_023333525.1). Lineage (NCBI taxonomy): Eukaryota > Metazoa > Chordata > Lepidosauria > Squamata > Teiidae > Aspidoscelis > Aspidoscelis tigris. The sequence continues at coordinate 32,656,358 of JALMGA010000008.1, forward strand.
TGATGGGAGATGGTACAGCAACATCTTTAGGGTCCAGTCTTTTCTAAGTTAGACATTCCCCAGCTCTATAGCTTTTATTGGTAGAGCTAAGACCATATTAGACTGCTTAACCTGGTCTCTCAGATGCACAGTTTTTCAGAACATCTGCTCTGGTCTTCCCGTGCTTTAAAACATTAGTGTGAGGCAGGAGCCCTTTTAGAGAAAGAAACGGGACTATAGAATGAGCTATGCCAATCCCCAGACTTGAAAATTGCTGATATATACAGTAAGATGCCCCTCCCCTTTTCTAGAAGAAGAGAGGGGAAAGGTCAGGGGCCTTCTGGACAACAGCTGATACTGCCTGTATCAATGTGTATGGGCCACTGAACCAACTGGGCTGAACTAAACTGGGTAAACCGGCTCAGTTTGGAGCCAAGTCAAACTGCTAACAACAGCATCAGAAGATTCCTTCAGGAGCTCAGAATTAATACAAAACACAATCAAAATTTTTGAGGACTGATTTCCCAGCAGTTATGAAGAAGATTTAGTCTGTACCATTGCCAACTCCTCTTCCTGGATGTGTTGGGGTCAGTCTGCTAAAAAAGAGGCCAGTTTCTCTGACACTTGAGTGAACAAACTTGCCATGGGACAGAAAGTGCACAATTAAAGTTCTTGGTTAAAAGCTGGGTTAAAATGAGACTTGTCTGAAGCAAATAAGGTTCCCAAGAGGGAAAAAAAACTATGTTGGATGATGCTGATGCTACAGGCTTGATTTCCTTCTAGTTGTCTCAACAGCATCAGAAGAATACAATGCATCCACCTCTAATGCAGAATCTCACAGCACAAATTTGCCAGAACATGATTTACAATTTGCAACCATTAATCTCCTAATGCATTTTTGATTTGCCATAATGGGTTCTGGCACTGTCAAAGGCAGAGGTTAGAGGTGAATCCTAAGGAACGTTGGCACATTCTTCCTAGTCCAGCAGCCAATTCCCTATTTGTATTTCGGCAGTGAGAAAAGTGCTTGGCATGGATCTCTTTTGAAAAAATAACTTTTGACTCTGGATTCATTTGTTTTGGTGAATTTTGATGGGGTCTGGCGAGATGTGACTAGTTTTGTATGCCTTTGTGCGATTAGAGTACTTGAAAGTGTGGGTTATGTAGATGGGGTGGATCACTGGTACGTGTGTTTTGGTGACCCTGAGTGCTTTTGTGTGCTGTAGTGCATCTATGCTGTAGCTGGTGATTTAGTGACTGAAGAAGTGCAGCATGTGTAAAATCCTTGTCTGGGTTGTAAGAGTGCTTTGTTGCCAGTCATCTGTGTGTTCAGCACTGCGGCACATATTGGATCCTTGTTTGGGTATTGGGGATGGCATGTGCTTGTTCTGTACTGAAACCCATGAAAATCTTCATGTTAGTAGCAGCATCTTGTCTGGCATCTGTGTGGTTAAAGGTTCAGCCATGATATTTGTTCTGGTACTGTCTTCATGGTAGATGTTGGAGAGGGACAGCAGTTCAATGTCCCTTTCAATTCAAGTTCCTTTTCTCCAGTAACATGAATTGGGAACACTTGAGTTTGTTTTGTTTTGCCACAGTTTAATCCCTGGATTTACTAGAGAATGAGGCCTTCAGGTATGCAGTGGTGGGCAGCATACCATGGTGGGCTGCCTTGATGGGTGGAGCTCTCAGGCACAGGCACAATAAAATCAGTATAAATCCAGATAAAGGTCCCTATCAGCATTGCAAGGCCTGGGATACCATCCATCCAGATCCAACACTAGCAGCAATGTGGAGACACCATTTCACATATCTATGCAACTGACTTCCAACCCAGGAATTCCTTCATCGCCCTTTCCAGCAGCTGAGCCAGTCTTCCTTCTGTCTTTGAAGGTAACATGCCCACTTCCATGTTGGGGTTTGGAAAATGAATTCTAAATCTTGCCTAAACTTAAAAAATGGGACTGCAGAGTTTTACTTGTCCCAAGCCATGTGCAGAATTGCTGATGCCTGGACTGGAAGAAACAGTATTGGTTCAATTGTAGACTTCTTCAAACAAGTCTTCAGCTAATCTGGATTACGGACCTCTTCAGATGATTCTGAGCCAGGATAGCTTTAGTCCTATGCAACAAAGCATACTAAGGACCCACTTGGTCTGGGCTACTGACGAAGTGCAGAAAAGGCCGTTGTCTTCATTCATCTTGTTTTCCTTATTAGTATGGCTATGTAATGTCCAAATATCTTATTTGTTATATGTAATAACAAATAGCTAAGATTCATAAAAAATGTGGTTAGGATATTTTTATTTTAGAAACCCCCTTGACTTAAAAAAAATAGAAACTCCCTTGACTTAGGGAATTTATAGAAGTAGGTCATCTTGTGGTTCCTTTACTTCCTCAGGTTTTCTTATATGTGGATTTAATAGATTTCCTATCCCTGTTTTCTAGAGTATCATTCCAATGGACACTGAAAGTTACTGAAAGAGCCCTTTTTCAAATGTTTATGTGCCATATAAATACTCTTTGCTTTTTTGGTTTTGTTTCTGAGGTGTCAGAAATTCATATTGGTATAGAACAAAGGAACAATGATATTAATGAAACTGCCTAATTTTACATAATTCATTTGACACTATGATCAAAAGCAATCATTATGTCCAAACTAAATTTATTTCAGTGTTATGTACATATTTTTCTTCCTGCTGCACCTTCAGATTTTGTTTTATTAAAAGGTGAATTTCAAATTGGAGTATTTTCTTCAGTGTTGTTTGCCCTTCTGTTGATACTTTGTCATCATGAAAAAAGTTATTGGACAGTGGTCAAATAGAGTATCTGTGGGTTGGTTGTAACTTTTCACTATCTCAGACAGTACACTTGTTATTATGTATACTTGTATAAAATGGATCATGTTTTAAGTAGAATAATGCATTACCTGCTCACTACTTGCTGAGTAAGCACTTATTTCACAAAGTTCAACATTGCATTTGCATGATACAGACTGTTTGATATTTGTTCCAAGGAGGAAAATTTGTGTGTTTTCATAGTCTGAGATACATGAATGGCATGGCTGCTGACTTCAGCAGTAGGAGGCTTCCATTTAAATAGAACTCTGAATTAACAAATCACTGTCATCACAATCAATATAAATTGACTGGGTAAGAGAGGCTGTATATTGTATATCACAATTAGTATGACATGGCACTTGGTGGTGTTAAGTTTCTAATATGATAAAATGTTTTTAAGGTTTGCACATTATTTATTTGATGGAAGGTTTATTGCTTCAAATATGACAGATTTTAAAGTTATTTTGTCTTGAAAACATTGTGCATAAATGGTAATGGATCTTGTTTGCATGCCTCTCAGACTGATGATTGTTACGAAGAACCCTTTGAATCTTCTGAAAATAGTTCCACAATGTACCATTGCTGTTCATCAAGGAGACAACCTAATCCTGTATGTTCATGGCACCAGCTGTAGAAATAGGTCTGTTCTGCACTGGGCCTTAATCTAGGGTGTTTTCGCACTGGTCATAAAACCACATTAAAACACCCACAAGACACACACAAGACACATAGAAAACTTACCTTCTGCACTGGAGGACAGATCCGGGACCCTTTGAGGCAGTCGCTTCTGCACACCGGCGTGCAAGACCTGTTCTTAATGGGGCCTCACTGCCGAAAAATCCGGCCTCCGGGAAGACCTAGAAAATTAGGTCTTCAATCCGTTCCCTTGCCTCAATCCATTTGGAAGCAGGACACTTCCACACATGGAGAGGTGAGGGGACGGATGTGCTGGTGGCTGCCATCTTGGGAAGGGCAGAAGCAGGCCAGTCTGCCTCCAGAGCACCTCCCACACACACCGCGCACTGCCGCAAACACACGGTGACTGGCAGCTGAATGCTCCAGTCCCGTGGCTCCAGGGGTGGCATCCCTGGCTCAGGAAGCCAGCTGCCTTTTGGAATGGGTACTGCGGCCTCCGCACAGCACCCAGAGGATCCGGCCAGCAGGATCTGTTCCCCCTGCGCATGTGCGGATGCGGGAAGCCTCCTTGGATCCATCCCTATTTTGGAAGGATCCTCAGGAGGTCGGATCACTGGGAAATGGATTTTCTTTAATCCGTTTCTTGGCGGCAAGTGCAGAAGCACCCCTAGTTTGTATTCTGGAATAGAGACCTGCCATCCATATACTAATGTAGACTATGGCAGGACTTAGGTAGGATTTGCTATAGTCTGCACTAGCATATGGATTGTAGGTCCCTATTCTGGGATACAATCCAGTATAAGGCTCAGTACAGAAAAAGTCATAACATGAAAATAGTCGATGTTGTTGGGGAAATCCTTATGATGAGCTGTTTCATGAGTTAAAACTCCAGTGGAGAATTGCTACCTTGGAGAGCACTGCTAACAACATTTTATGGGTCAGATGTATTATGAGAATCAGCCATTAAAGGGGAGAATCAAGGGCTTAAGAATTGGGAACATTATTTAGGCTCTTAAGCATGGTTATAGGGAGTTTAACTTTGAAGAAAGAACTGGGGAATAGTGGCAAAAGTCAATAAGATAATTAGAATGATTGCAGGAACTAATGCTAAATTGATGGAAAGTCTGTGCTTTTCCAGCAGTGTTAATTACCTAAGCACTTTGACCAAGTTTAAGCATGTTTTTAATTCTATTGGTGAAATAAAGCATGACCCTTAGAAGTGGTCTTAGTATTTCTTCTTTTCTTTGTCTAGTTCCCTTCTATATTATGTAATCTATTTTTAGTGCTGGAAGACTAGAATTTTTTTTTCTTGGTGGGAGAGTTTTTTAAAAGTTCTATAATTAGAAAAAAAATACGTCAAGCACCTTATTTTGCTACCAAAACTGTGAAAGGGTTTGTATAGCTTTTTTGAGAACCATGGCAAAGGATTTTGAAAGTAGTTCAGTTATTTTAAGAACATAAGAGAAGCCCTGCTGGATCAGGCCACAGCCCATCTAGTCCAGCATCCCATCACACACGGTGGCCCACCAAATGAGATGCTCATGGGCATTTCAAGCAGAGACAAGGACAAACCTATTCCTGCTCTTGAATCCCAGCAAATGGCCTTAGAAATGTCCTGCTTCCCCCCCTCCAGCCTGAAAGAGGTACCTAAGCATTCATTCTAGTAGCCATTGATACATCTGTCATCCATAAATTTGTCTTACCCTACCTTAAAGCCATCTAGACTGGTAGCTGTTACCACCACTTCTGGCAGCAAATTCCATAAACCGATGACCCTCTGGATGAAGAAATATTTCCCTTTGTCGGATCCGACTCCCCTACTCATCAGCTTCATAGAGTGCCCCCTGGTTGTAGTGTTGTGCGATAGAGAAAATAAATTTTCTCTATCCACCTTTTCTATACCATGCCTAATTTTATATACTTCAATCAGGTCCCCTCTTAAATGCCGTCTCTCCAGACGGAAGAGGCCTAGACGTTAATTTTAATTTCTTTCTTTTTGGTACAGTTCACAGCATTATATTTGTCCACACTTAGTTGTTTATAGTAGATGCATTCCTTGCTATGCAGGATCAGACTACCACATTTTATCATTGAAGGCAGACTATGACTGTCAAAACCAAAAATCAAAAATTAATGTACAAACAGGACATATGCCTCAAAGAATCAGTGGATCAAATTACAGGAAGTTTGTAGGAAATACATGCTTGTAAGTGTATAAATCAAACAGTAATAGCATACTGTGTGATTCCAAGTTTATCAGCTGGTCTTGAGCTGATTAAATAAATAGTAATCAGGTATGTACAAAGAAATTCTGGTGCCTGTAGACTTGAGTTGTGTGGAAAGTAGCAGGGCTTGCAGAATTGGTAAACAAGCCCTTGCACCTTTGTTGTGAAAATTGCTCAGCTGCCAGCTCAATTTAATTTGACTGCAAAACAGAGTCAGGACGTGTAATTGGTCACCACATTGGATGGCTTCAAAAGAGGCTTGAACAAATTCTTGAAAGACCATCAGCTAACACAGTTCCTCTAAGACTTGTGTGATATGCATCTGGCCAGCAGTCCTGTCATCAGTCTTGCTGCTGAAATCTACATGACTTGCACCTTCCAAGTATGCTGAAGGGAACCTTGCCTAGGGTTCAGTGCAATAGCCCAGTTTGCAAGTTATATGAGAACAGTGGCCAAGCTGTGACTCCTCATGCCAAAATTCCAGATGACTTGATACTAGAGACTATATGTTGATATTTAAAAACATGAGTGATTAACTCAGCTCCTGAGGATCCAGGCAGGTTGGTTCCCAGGGTACTGAACAGCAATTGCCCATGGCTATTTTCTGGTTTTGGTCTTTGGGTCAAAGTTGTACTTGAAACTTCTCTTCAGTTGGCATAACTCGCTAGAATAAGAACAAGAGAAGGTTTTTCATAACAACCTGTATTAGCATTAGTAGCATGTAAATAATGTAAGGAAATACATTAAAGGCTACATAACAATAGTATGAGCAAAAATCCTACAGTTCTTCCATTCTTGCATATTGCCAGAGAAGATTGTTGGTGCCAGAATGGCTTCTCTATAAAACTGTAGTAAAGGCCAGTATGAGCATTTGGTTTGAAAGGGCACAAGTCTTAGGCAACAAATGTTTTTTTTTATTATTAGTTTATTTCTACAGCGCTGTCCATGTACTCAGCGCTTTACAGATGCGAAACAAAATATATATATATTTATATAAAAATATAAAAACCTGCCGAGGGCGTACAATCTAAAAAACAATAATAGTAACAATAGTAGCAATTAGCAATTAACAAGAAGAACAAATAAGTAAAAAATACAAAAAGGATAAAACAACAATAGGCAGTATCTCATTAAAAGATCATCTACAGAGAGCCTGGAAATGCTTCCCTAAAGAGTGTGGTCTTCAATTCAGATTTAAAGGATGATATGAAGTTCTGATCAGTCTGGGAAGTGTGCTAGATTAGCACCTTGAAAATGACTGTGGCTAGAGGGTTGGATTCTTAACTGGCAGTCTCCTGGCTTGATTCTGAACTCCTTCATGAAGCCAGTTTGGTGGCCTTGGGCTAGTCACAGCTCTCTCAGTTTTCACAGTCCCGTCTACTTCACAGGGTGCCTGTGGTGGGGAGAACAGGTTTGTAAGCCACTTTGAGTCCCCTTAATGGGTGAGAAAAGTGGGTATAAAAGCCAACTCCTCCTCCTCTTTCTCACACACTCTCACTGCTCTTCCTCTTGTCCTTCTGGTGCCTTCCACTGTCACTGTATTCAGGTTCTTGAAAAAGTTAGGTTCATGCAAGAGTAGAGGTAGTGGTAGTGGGTGAGGTTCAGCAATGCCCATACTGGTGTGAGACTTCCTTTGAATAGCATGTTGACTGTTGGAGAAAGTGAAACTCAAGGGCTGTCTAGTTGCACATTAAAGTTGAAAAATTGCACCTAGATCAGTGTTGGAAACCATTTTTATTTCACATTTCTTCATTTCAGAAGTACAGTGCCACTTACGTACTCTTTTCCCCCTTCTTGTAAATTCCATTATTTTCGGGCTTAATAGAGCAAACATTTGCTCAACCCTACTTTCAAATTCCAATGTCTTGTTTATTTTTCAAATTTATGCCTTTCAGAAAGTGCTACATAATGTTTCAGGATATCACTGCAGTTCACCCGAGGTCAGTTAATGAAAAACCTGCAGTTAACAATTCTTTTACAATTTATATGTAATCTAGGTTTGGTGTTGGAGAAAGCTATTTATTTAATTACATTTGTATCCTGCTGTTCACTTGCAAGTCCCAGAGTAGGTCACAGTGCTCAGTAAAAAAAACAAAACAAAAAACCCTAAACATCAGAGGCCTGAAGAGATACATTTTAAACCAGGTTCCGCAACCCATGTAACATTGGTGCGTGATACATTTCTAAAGGATGTCTGTTCCAAAGCCTGTGGGCCATCACAAAAGAGCCCCTCTCATGTGCCACCACCTCTTGTGCCACGATGGGTAGCAGAATTACAAAGAGTCACCGCTTTCAGTCTTAATGACTACACAGGTCTGTATGAAAGGATGAACTTTTAAAAATATTTGAAGCCCAAGTTATTTAGGGCTTTATATGTCAAATTCAACATCTTGAAATTGGACTTGGTAGCGAGTAGGTAACCAATGCAAATCTTTTAGGACTAGCACAATATGCATTTGGCCAAAGACACCCATTGGGAGTTGAGCTGCTGCAGTCTGCACTAGTTCCAGCTTCCGGACTGTCTTCAAAAATAGCCCCACACATTAAAATAGACTAATTTGGAGGTTGAGCATACTGTAGATTACTGTCACTGAGTTGTCCCTATCAAGGAAAGGCCAAGGCTGGTGAACCAGTCAGAGATGGAAGTAAGTACTTCTGGCTGGCTACTGCTGTCATCTGAACTTCAGGAGACAGCGATGAATCCTGAAGCATGCCCAGATTGCAGACCTTTTCTTTCTGGGGCAAAACCATAACATCTAAAATTAGGTGTCCCCTAATTCCTGGACTAGAGCTAGGCTTTTGTGTCTTTAATACAACAGGTATAAATTCAACAGAGTTCAAAGAACATTTTGCAATTTAAAAAAATACTTTTTTTGAAAATCGAGGTGACAGGACCATTCTGAGTGGAAAAATAATAGTGGATTACTGTGACTCATGGACCTGACACTTCTTTGTCTTTCTTACATATAGCAAGTTACATTGTGATAGCTCTGTTTAGTAACTTTTGTCTCTTATGTATGTAAAAATGTGATCAGATTTTAAATTTGAAAGATATATCACAAAATTCTACTATTCAGTCTACCTTTTACTCTTTCATCTGGCCCTGATTATCAGAAATGTCTTGCTGGATTTGACTAATTGCCCATCTAATCCAGCAGTCTGTTCTCTCAGTGCTGCATATCTGTTTTTTCACTCAGCGGCTATACTATAGTGATATTGTTTTTAAAGCATTCATTTCAAAGGGTATTCATTTCCTAGAATTTCTAGAATCCTTATAACTTTTTGACATGTCTTTTCATCCAGGACATAGATGGAGTGCTAGCACTTTCAATATAAATTCATTTGGATCCCTTTCGCCTCTGCTGCCAACTCTTCTCCAACATAAAAAGCCGTATTATGAGGTAGATAACCTTGCAGGCTTTTGGTGTGCTTGATTGCGATTGGTGGGTACTATAGGAAATATAATTTGCACCCTTCCTGGCAGCCTGGGTATTAGCTTGTATTGGCCAAAACATAGGTCATGTACATAATTCAGTCCTCAAATTATTTCCATGTGACAGGACAGGTTTGCATTAAATTGGCTTTCTCCTAATATTCTTCTGAAAACCTGAAATTTTATCTTTATCCCACTTCTATTGATCACCATTGCTTCATGACTTGCATGTAGTCCTCGTATCTTTTCCCTTAGGTTCCACACAGTGACTATACCTTTTGTGCCTTAATTCCATTTTATATCATATTTTTGATATCCTGTATATCCTGTGCTACTTTTCTAGCTTTTCTTAATAACTTTGGAATAATCCCAGATCTATTCTCAGTTGACCATACTGTGATCATTTTTCTTATTAAATCTCAGATTTTTATTTTATTATTTGCTTGTATGAAGGAAAACAGGGTTCTTCAATTTGATTGTGTCTGGTACTAGAAATTATCCATGGAAGTTGTTTATATGAGAGTACTTTTTTCATTCTGACAGCTGAAACCAGCTCCTTTCCCTATGTGCCAGAAGAAGCGATTGTTATATTGATGAATATGGAAAAAGTGAATAGTCCACTGCTTTGTTCCATTCCTCTAATTTACGACACCAGTAATAATGGATGATGGATGAGATATCCAAACATTAATAAATAATCTTAAAAGGTGTACTAAATCAAAGAGGAAGAGACCAAGAATAATCTTGTATAATACTTCAAGAATGGTAAGCTAATTCCATTGTCATTAATTCTGCTGTATGCAACAAATAAAAGAATCCCCCATTTGAAGTAGATGTGCTGCCAATAGGGTAAAACTAAAGTAATATCACTTTTTCTTTCATTTTTAGTAATATATGAACTGTTTTCAAGTAGTTTCGCCATAAATTAAAAGATGGAAAAGATGTTCCTGGAAAAGATGGCCACATATATTAGAAGAGCATCATCCTTTGTTCTTGAAAACTAAGTAGCATCTTAGAACAGAAGTGCTTGGCCTTTTTGATGCAAACATAATGAAATTTCAGTAAATTAAAATAATTTTGTGTAATATATTGAAGCAGCCATGAATTTTAAAAAGATGCTAATGAGAAACTTTTGCAAAAGTCTTAATTTCACCCTTCCTGTATTGTTGCTATTTACCCTATAAAATTTTACATTCACCTAATGCTGCTTTATCTGATACTGTGTAATAATGTTATGTGTTCAGAGGATTAGCCTATAGAAATTGCTTATTCACTGAAAGGAGAACTGCAGGATAATTTTTTTAAAAAAATACTTGGATATAAATAACTGTTTCTTTTTAACTTTGCAAATACATGATTTCTACTTTGTTCAGTTTGTCTAAGAACGCCTACCAAGGCGTACTAAGTTGTTTTTTCTGCAGTATTAAAGAAGTGAGTTGCACAATCTAGACCAACCACAGTTCAGAATGTCGTACTAGGGATGCCATGCTCATCATACAGTTTAACCGTCTGAAGTAACACTTCCAAACATTTTCATGCATCAAAAGCATCAACCTTATAGGTTACTAACATGCCAGAACTACACTGCAGGGCCATTTTCTGAATATGCCCAGTGGGCTCAGAGATAGGTGGATCAACCAGGAACTATGACATGCGCTCTGCACATTCCACACTTGGGAAACCATCACAGAACTCCTAGTTAGGTTTTCTGTACATTCCAAGCCTCCTTCAGGCTGATGGGAGGGGCCAAAAATAGCCTTGTATGTCTGCTGGACATCTAGGCTTTCTTATGAGCAGTTATCTTCATTAGTAATTAACTGATGCATTATAGGAAAAGCATACCATATATATTTTAAATGGCTCTGAACTAGTTCTTCTTTAGAACATGATGTTCATTGAAGGACAGATCTTGCATTGAGGTTATAGATTCTTCTGGCTTTGCATTTAAAAATAATAATGATGGAGTATGCTGGCACTGAAAATAGAATAGATCACTTTGGGCTTGTTTCCACTGCACAGTTTACTCTGGGTTTTAATCCGTGTCTTTTAAATCAGCAGTGAGCTCTATATTTTCCAAATTAACTGGCAAATTATTATTATTTTCTGTCATACCATGGGCAGAGATCCAAGCCCCACCCCCTATATAAGCATGATTAAGATCACCGTGGGAAAGCAGAGAGGGAGGCAAAGATGTTGGTGGAAGAAAGGGGGGAGCAGGATCACAATCACTGGCAGAAGAGTTCATCTTTGCCAGTTGGAGGGATGAAGTAGGCACCAGCTTTGCACAGCATCAGCACTGCGTGAATGGTAGGCATTTTAAAGTCTTTCCTGGGGCTATGCTCTAATATCTCATTACATTGTATTTCCAATCTCTGGATACATTGCAAGCTGTTCACTCACACTTTCAGCCAAGCCCAAACATAATGGGGAGAGGTAGGAAAGGAGAGGAAATAACAGCTTATCATTGCATCCATTCCTTTTCTGCCTTTGTAGTGCTCCCACTCACCAAAAATTAAAGCACATTCCTTTTTGGAATGAATTCAAGTCTCTCTCTTCCTTGCAAGCGATTCCAGGAACAAGTTTATGCTGCTCGCTAAACTTTCTACTAGTATCTCTGACTTTATCTTGCCAGAGATCTAAAAATCTTAAATTTGATCGGTGGGAGCCAAAAGACAGTAGGATTCCTCCCACTCTTTTTCCCATCTTCTATAGTGAAAGGAGAAACAGAGCACTGAACAGCACAATGCAGCTGGATCTCACTAGCAAACAGCCAGGGGGAAAGGAGAAGAAATCACAGCTTATGATTGGATCAGGGAGAACTGAAGAGAATGCCCCTAAATCATGCTTGCACGCCTCCAAAAAACCGCTTGTGTACCCACTGATGAATGACAAGGATTATTTCTAAATCCTGCAACAAGAGTTCTTTTCATTTGAATATAGATAATCCCCATTCTGGGACCTTTAATCTTTGGAAACTATGGATTCATCTGATCCTTTGGGAACATTCATCTTTGAAAGTGAATTCAACGCTCTTTAAATCTTAAATGGGGATGCCCCCTTTTCTGTAAACCAAGTCTAATTTTTGACTTTAACATCTTGCTAAAGATTTTGAGTGGTCTTTCATGGATGCTTTTATAATTTTTCTGATAATGGATATTATGTATTGATATTAGCTATTCATCTTTGGTGGTAGGCTAATATTTAAAATTAATATAATAGATCAGTAGGTAAGGCTGTCAGGACTATCTACATTTCCAGGTGGTAAGCTCGTAAGGTATATTTCAGCTTCTTCTGCCAAAGTCAATGGAAGCTGGAGCACTAAGTCTTGCTGAAGCTAGTACAGTGGGAGGGTTCATTACTGTCAGCAATCAGTGAGTGTATGGTCTGTTTGCCACACACTGGGGGCGTCCCCATGCACTCTATACACCGAATTGAATCTGAGCACATGGAAGAGCAAGCATTGCTGAGTGAGGTAAATCATGCCTTACAAACTTGTTGGAATTCTTTGAGAGTGTCAATAAACACACGGATAAAGGCAAACCAGTAGACACTGTCTATCTGAACTTCCAGAAGGCTTTTGACAGAGTCCTACATCATCAGCCATGGAATAAAAGGACATGCTCTGTTCTGGATTTGTGACTGGCTTAAAGGCAGGAAGCAGAGAGTAGTAATTAATGGCCAATTCTCAGGGTTGAAAGAGGTAAAAAGTGGGGTCCCTCAAGGTTCAGTGTTGGGACCAATGCTTTTTAATTTATTCATCAGTGATCTAGAAGAAGGGGTACATAGTAAAATAGCAAAGTTTGCTGATGATACTAAATTATTTAGGGTAGTAAAAACTGAAAAAGATTGCCAAGAGCTCCAGAGGGATCTCTTAGCATTGGGTGAGTGGGGAACCAAGTGGCAAATGTGCTTTAATCTTAACAAGTGCAAAGTAATGCACATCGGGGCCAAAAATCCAAATTATGTCTATAAACCGATGGGGTCTGAGTTTTCTGCAACACACCAGGAAAGGGATCTCGGGGTTCTGGTGGACAGTTCAATGAAGGTGTCAATCCAGTGGGCAGCAGCAGTGAAAAAAGCTAATTCAATGCTGGGAATAATCAGGAAGGGAATAGAAAATAAGTCAGCAAGTGTCATTTTGCCTCTTTAAAAATCTATGCTGATGCCACATTTGGAATATTGTGTACAGTTTTGGTCACCATATCTCAAAAACTATATTGTGGAACTGGAAAAAGTGCAGGAAAAGGACAACCAGAATGATTAAGGGTCTGGAACTCCTCCCTTACGAAATCAGACTGCAGCATCTAAGCCTCTTCAGTTTGGAGAGACAGTGTTTAAGAGGGGACCTGATTGAAGTATATAAAATTATGCATGGTATAGAAAAGGTATACACAACACTAGAACCAGAGGGGAAGTATTTCTTCACCCAGAGGGTCATTGGTTTATGGAATTTGCTGCTGGAAGAAGTGGTGATAGCTACCTGTCTAGATGGCTTTAAGGTAGTGTTAAACAAATTTATAGATGATAAATGTATCAATGGCTACTAGAATGAATGCTTAGATACCTCTTTCAGGCTGGAGGGGGGGGGAAGCAGGACATTTCTAAGGCCATTTGCTGGGATTCAAGAGCAGGAATAGGTTTGTCCTTGTCTCTGCTTGAAATGCCCGTGAGCATCTCATTTGGTGGGCCACCGTGTGTGATGTGATGTTGGACTAGATGGGCTGTGGCCTGATCCAGCAGGGCTTCTCTTACGTTCTTATGAATTTGACTCAGAGCGTCCCCATGCAAAGCCTCCAAACCAGGCTACATGCAGAACAAATCTCCCAAATCCGTGGTAAATAACCTCCCCTTGCAAACTGTTCTTGCTGTGGTTTGGGAGGCAAGCCTGGATTATTTTGGAGCTTTGGGACACTCCCAGGTTATTAGGGGAGGAGATTGATGCTCATGTCATTAGCAGGCGGATTTCATGTCCTATGGTTGCCATTCCTGTCCTGTGTGTTGGGGATTGCAACTACTGGCCATTTTTAAAGATCAAACAGTGTAAAAGAACTGATCACCCCAGTTTAACAGATAAAGATGCAGTGATGAGCAGGGTCATGTGGCCCTTGTTGCCCCACAAGCCTTTTCCTGCAACCCTTATTCCACCCTCACTCCCCGATTGCTGGCAAGCAGCTTCTGAAGTTAGAGGCAGTTTAGCAGAGAAGGAGAAAAACACTTCTCTGGTAAACTGCCTCTAACATTGTAGCGGCTTTGGTTAGCTTTTTTAGCTGGCAAACTTCAGAAGCTGCTACAATATTTAGTGGCAGTTTACCAGAGAAGCATTTCTCTGCTTCTCTGCTAAACTGCCTCTAACTTCAGAGGCTGCTTGCCGGCAATTGGGGAGCGGGGGTGGAGTAAGGGTTGCAGGAAGAGACTTGTAGGACAGCAAGGGCCAGATGACCCCCCTCGTCGCTGCATCTTACTGGGGCGATCAGTTCTTTTACGTCCGCCTGGCAATCAGATCTCAGAGAGAAGAGGCTTGTTTCTGTTTGATCACTGTTTAATGCCAAGCAGTTGCAATCGGGGAAGGGTCATTGGGTGGGATTTCCCTGCCCTCGCTCCTATCAGGAGAGAGGGGTTGAAGAGAAAAAGATGTGGTTTCCCAGTGCAGGGGTTTAGCATGGTTTGCATGGGGACAGGTGTATTCGACTTGAACCCGCGCTTTTGTCATTCACATGGGGACGGGTCAATTCAAACTACATTCTGTATTGGGAATATCCCAAATCCAACCCGAAGTAAACGGAGTGCATGGGGACAAGCCCACTATCTCCTAGTTCAGTACCAAACTTCCTTTTTGTGGCTGGGGCTTAGAGCTGCTCCAGAAGGCAGTATGTAGAGAAGACCCATGTGGAGTATTAAGGGGAGGCATTGACTGGATCAATCCACCCTTCTTCTTGATGAGAAATTGCAGGTGCTTGCTCCCTGCTTTCGTCAGTGGGCAACAGAACAGAGAATCTTCTGGCTGTGGATGTCAGTCGTGGCTATGGAAGGAAGGGACAGAATTGTACACAAAAAGGGACCCACCTGATCCAAACTGAATTATGTGTGTATAGAAAATTTTCTGGATTTTTTCTGTTTTTCTGATAGTGATAGTGAATACTTCCATTAGGAATATTCCCTATTAACTGGGACATAGGAAAGATGGCAAAATAATATATAATTGAAAGCATCATATTTACTTCCCCAAACTAGGACCTTTTGTATAGAAGCCAGTTTGGGTGGATGAAAGCAAAGTTTATGGCTGCACTGGTGTCCTGCCTCTACTGGCTTGTGATCTTGGTATGAAAGGTATATGGTGTAATATCTCCGTCAGCATATCTTACTGGGTAAAGTCTTAATATTTAAAAAATGAAAGCAAATTATATGGAAGTTTATCTATTACACTTCTAAATCTCTTTTGCTTAAAGGTTGCACTTAAATATTATTTGGTTATTAGCAAGAATTGTAACTAGGCTGTTAAGGAGGATGCGTAGAAGGATCCTGAGTCATAAAACATTTGAAGCATAAGTATCCTGGCTGAGTCTCTTATGGTTAGAGTTCCAGTCCCAAGTCTGTTTTGTATAAAGCATTGTACTAGTTGTGCCTTCCGCAGGCTTTAAAATACTTTAAAATTCCATCACCTGGAGATGTAGCTCTTTAAGGAAGGTGTGTTTCTGTGAGTAGGTCTCTAGTGGGAAGAACTTTATTTCGTATAGCTGTAAAATTCATAGTTCAAGGGCAATATTTCCTCTCTTTACTGTTTGGAATCAAATTCATTGTAGTGCCAATATAAGTCTTTTCATTCCTGAATTTGATTTGTAACATTATTTTGGTTGGTTATGTTTAGTATCACTACTGATGAATACCAGTGGTATTTTTTTAAAAATGACATTTGTACTCTAGTAAAAACCTAACCTCGCTGTGTTTCCATGGACTATCAGTTTTTGTACAGGGAAGATAGGATTTAGAAGTCGTCCAAGCACTTTGTCCCCTTCACATTTTGTCTTCATATCTGAATGAGTGCCAGTTTGCACAGATTGTGTGTCAGTTTAAATACAACAAACAGGCATCAGTCTGCTTGAAATCATTCCACCAAAGACTTCTAAAAACTTAAGGTAGTCGGCAAACAATAATGGTTGTTTCACATTAAGTTGCTTTGTAGAATCATAAAACAGCTTTTCGTATGCTTTCAAATAAAATGTTGTCATCCACTAATGAATGAGATACCATCTGTAATAATTAAGGTTACTCTACTTATGTTTTCCCTCCAGCAAAACTTCTGAAGGTTTGCAGAAGTGAGAAGACTACCAAGGAAGGCTAAAGCAGTACAGTATTTTAAGTACTGCACTGAAAAGAGAACATAGATTAAGAATATTATAAGGAGATTGGCTATGTTTATTTGATGGTATATTAGTTGTGTGAAGTGATTGCATGAAATGGGTGAAACAAGATATACAGTAACAGTTTTCTTAAATTGCAAAAAAGTGTTCGGTTCTTCTGAAATTTAAAATGTGATCTTTGTAATACACAACCAGGAGTTCAATGATATTGTTGAAAAAAAAATCTTTTTCCCTAACTAAGATTGATCTGCTTTATATACATTTGTTTATTTAAAAGTATCAAAATTTAGAAAATCATTATAGTTTTGTAGAGCTGTCATTTGTTTTAGTGACTTATTGTTTAGGTTATTTTGCAGAATTATTTATTTGCTGATTTATTTATGTATTTCATTATTTATTTATTTGATTATTTAGTAAATTATTTATCTGATGAATTATTAATACGTCTTCATGACAAGCTTTAAATTATTTATAACTTAATTTTGATTTTATTGCTTTTCGACGCTGCATTGTTACAGACTACTTTTTTATTCTCTTACTTAGTTCTTTAAAATTAAAGTATTAGCTTTGAGGCAAGTTTATATTCATTGCAGTGCCCATAGATACACCATTCTTTCTGCATGTGAGATATTTTTTCATGTAGATACACATTTTACATGCCATTTTATGATGTGGACTTTTATCTACCTGTTTGCACTTTTACTTGTATTGTTCCCTGTCTATTCAGGCATGTATGATTAATCTTAAGAAAAGAAATAGTATTATTTTCTCATTCAAAATGTGCATATTGGTTTTATGTAGATATACTTTGTGCATGGGTGAGGACAGTTTCCTCTGATAGATAACGTTCTTGTGGATTGAAGTGTTTTTGCATACAGAATTGTTGAGAGTATTTTACTTTAATTTTTTCAGAACCCCAATCAGTGTTCCAAGTGGTCTCACATCCAAATACTGATCATACCTAAGCCTACTTAGTTTCCTTAAGGTGTGGGTCCCATATGACTTCAAATCATATCCTACTACTAAGGTAAGTTTGAGAATATAATCTGATGAACATTTTTTCTGAACTCAGATAAGCTAAAATTAATTCTGCTTTACAAATGTGATCCTATGTAATCAAATGGATTTTACCATACTTTATGAATCATTCAAAGAAGGCATAATTCTATTTCTGGCAGCATTACTTCTACAGGTCATTAATTTCATCAGCATCTTCTATCTGTAATATGTTCTGCTTCCGGTATTTATAGCAATGTTATTGCAGAGTTTTCCTACAGAAAAGCCCCCTGGTGTTGGCCACATGGCAGATAAATAACTACTGATGCCTCAAGTGGACTGGAGAGTAAAAAGCAAAAAATAAGAAAGGAGCCAGTGAGACAGTTGTGGGATTGCTTCACAGCAATGAGTTCAAATGCCCTAAATGCTCCACAGTTAACTTTTAATTTACTTTTTTGATTTAGTAGGTCTGCTTACTCTATGAATTCCACTTTTGGAGACAGGGCAATATACCTATTTCAGGCACAGAGCAGTGTTATCATGGGGATAAAACTGTAGTCCCTTTAAATGTGCTGTTTGCACAGCATGGCCTTTAGATTGTGTTCAGCACTTGTAATGAATTACTATGGAATTTAAAGTTTAGCATAGTATGGGGAAGGATGCATTGTACATTTCAAGTTGGAATGCTGTTGAAATACAGTAGAAATGGCTTCTGTAGATATGTTTCACTATAGAACTTAAATTATGCATGTGTATATCTAAATTCCTTATTTTGAAATATTGAATGTATGAATATTTAATTGCTATCTTGGTTTAGTATCTTCATATGCTTGCCTTAAAGGAAGCTGTTTCCTTTGATTTATATACATAGATAAAAAATTTGTTACAGTATGTATCAATGGCTTTTCACTCTCGTGCATTAGATGAATAGCTTTAGATAATTACGGCTTCTAATTTTTATATTTGCTGAAGTTGTGCAATTCATATTTGTGGCACCTTTTTGAACACCTTTGTTGCATTTTGCCTTCCGATGGTATTTTTAATAGCATTCTTACAAAGGTCAGACACAATGTGACAAGGACTACTAGTATGGATAGAAGTGTTGAAGTGTATTTGTAAAAATACATACTCTATGCTGGAGGTTTGTTATTCATTTTAGCTTTTTAAACTTGAGTCTAAATTCCATTTTTTTCCCCCTGCAAGATAAAAATTATTTAAAAAGTTAAATGTGACCCATTGCAATTTTTTTTGCCACTTGTACTACATTGGTTATAATCTAAGTCTAATGGTAACATATATTAGGAGATTAGTGTTGCAGTACATTCCTAGGATTTCTGATTTACACGGAACAGCTCATTGGTTCAATTCCCTGCATTGTTAGGTAGGCCTGAAAAAGGCCCCTATTTAAATCCTCAGAAGCTTTCACTAGTCAGTATCACCCCTGAGTACAATTCTGGGTGATATAAAACAGCATCGAGTGTCCTTGGATAATTATAGAGATATTGTAAGTCAGCTTTTGGGATGGCCCTGAGAATAGTTATGTTTCAATTAAGATAAGTAAAAGTACAGCCAAAGGTCATATTAAACAAGAGAATTTTTTATTTGGCTGATTTATGAGAATAGCTAGTTGGACCTTATGCTATGTACATATTTAGAATAGAATACCGAGATCTTTTACTTACAGCTATGTAAAAGTATCATTATAAAATACAGGGACGTTATGATGGAATATTTTTCAAAGGGGAGAATGGAAAACTGTGTGTATAATATAAATTGTTCATAGTAAGGGTATCCTTTAGAGATAATATTTAAGCAGATCCAAAGGAATAATGTTTTGTCAAGAAAACAAGTGCCTTGATTCATTAATTTCTTTCTAAATTAAATTTCTTTTTTTTATATGAAAGGCCAGCAACATAGTTTGTTTAAAGTGCTTCATTATGGAACCTAGGCGTGGAGTCACTCTGGTCTGGAAGGATGAGGCCGGCATGGATCTGTTCTCTTAGCAAAAGTGGCTCCAAAGTATTGGAATAAGCCTTCCTCATTTGAAAGGCTGTCTTGGTACAGTGTCCTGTACAGGCTTCAGAGATCATGCAATTTCTGGAGCTAATTCTGGGTTCACTGCGTACTATGAACTGAAGTTCCTAGCCTTGGTTCCCACTGGGGATGCATTTCAGCAGTGCAATTTGGTGTGCCAACAAAATGCATCAGAACAAGGATCCATACACCCTTTTGCATGCCTCCCTAGGTTGGTGTCACCACCCCTGGAATATCAGTAGACCTGAAAAAAAAAAACACCAGAGGTACCAAGTACCAGTGTCCTTGTAGAGGCAGCCATTTTGGCTGCCCAGTTTGGGACATGCTCCTTCTCAGTGCTGATCGAATGGTGCAAAGGGGCAGGGGACCTCTCTCTTCCATTCTAGCAGAAGTAAAGGCAAGGGGCCTGAAGAATACTGGATGATGCTTGAGAAAGAAGTGCATTCAACCCTTTGGAGGAAAAAACTAAAATCACCTGCTACACAATAGGTCTGTGTACCTTATTTAATGTAGTTGACGTGTAAATTAAAATTTCAGAAACTTGTACTTGATAGGAACCAAAATGGCACTATTTATTGATTGTGAACAACAAGGAAACACTTGCACATTTCTTGTTTTTTAAGAATTCCATATTAATATATCAATATATCCCTATGTCTTTTTTATTTTCATTTGTTAATGAATAAAATGCCAAAATATAGTGAAGGTGGGTTTCAGTACTGATTATCTCATAGATCTGAAAGAGCCAGAAGTTAGAACCAAAAAACAATCAAAGAATGTGGATGCCTATTAAAGGTCTTGGATCTGACAGCTACTCTTGCAGGTGTAGTCAGGAAAAGCTCAGAAGTTAGTAAAGTTACAGACTGAAAACTAGTTCTGTAGCTCACAATGTGAGGCTGGTACAGAGACGTTTAGAGACCTACCTTGCTCATGTGCCACTGGCTCTTGAATTTTGCTCAACCCCTATCGTTTAAGAAATTAATATAGCTCAGGTTTGCTCAGATTTCATATTTTCTTAATGTATTAATGTATTTTCTTAAAGATTTTTCACTAGAAAAAGCAAGGTATAGAGTGCTGTTTCTAGAAAATATGCTTAGTGCAGAACTAAGGGGGAAAGCACCTTAGAGCACATGCTTATTCTAGGAATTATCTAGAATTTGCTTGTTTACAGTTTCAACAAATTTAGATCCTCCTCAGTTTTCTGACTTATGTGAAGAAATTGGAAAATATAGTTCTCAAAGGGTAAGAAAGTTTCTTGCATGAGAATGGTTGCCTGTAATGTGTATTCTTCAAGGTTTGTTCTTCAAAAATATTGTCAAGACTATTGGGAAAGGACTAGCTAGGGGCCAAGTCCCAAAAGAAAACCCATTCCTATGATTGGAAGAAAACTGACTTATCAAAGCCAAATTTTGTGCTAAAATCCAAGTGTGATGTGAAGCTCTATTTCAAGAGGAATTTAATAGCCTACGCAGCCCATGGGAAAAGAGAACCATACACAGTATCTCTGCGCAGTATGTGTCTTGCTCTGTGCTGCCATCTAGTACTCTTACACAGAGGGCTGCCTGCCCTACTAGCCCATCCTAGTCACAGCACAGGTTGAATATACGGTTGCTAGAAACTTTCCATTGCTAAAACAGAAGAATTATTATTGAACGAAACAGAAGTGAGACGACATATTGTAACGACCGGAACTTTGTTAGGAGAGGCAACGATAGTTGCCAGCAATTTATAATGTTGAAGTGCTGAAAGTGATAAAAATTAGCAGTTGGATCAATATTTGCAGAGGCATAAAGAAATCAAATATGACACCAAGATTATTTAATGTTATGGAGCAAATAAACAATAAAAGAAAACTGGACTTCTTTAGGTAGGTCAATACTGAGAAGTTATGTGAGATAGGGAAGGAAGGAATAGCAGTGAGGGAATCAGATGTTATGGCTAGGGAAAGATTCATAAAGAACTGGCAAGAAAAAATAATCTACTGTATAAAAACTAAAGAAGAATTCTAAAGCCTAGGAAAACATTAACTTTTTTTTAAAAAAGTCCCTTCTAAAAAGCGAAAGGATAGAGAAGGCAGATGATAAATAATCATTATCAGACACCTTAAAGCAGCAGAAGGAAAAGAGGATTGGAATCAGGAAAAAAAGCATAACGAATGAATAATAATTAATCACTAACTCCATTGCAAGTAGATACAATCCATCTGAGAGGGAAAATGTTGATTTCTTTGTCCATGTTCATAAAACACAAGTATCTAAATGTAATGACAATGGCAGGAGGTACCTCTCCTGCTCACAGATATCCTTCCCACAAAATCAAAGAAATTTTCACATTTCAGAGAATTTATTTGGTTCAGTATGGTTCTAACAAAGTCATAACTGTGAATCTACTACAGCTGAAGCTTGTCTGATGTGAAATTTGGCGGCAGCTTGAATCTTTTTTTTATTTTTGGGCGGGGGTAAGAAAGTACTCTTGGCATCAGGTAGTATTTCTTCCTCCTATACTGAAATTTATCTTTATTTTCCTAATGAGCTGGTTGTCTTTGGCAGGGTAGGTGTCCCCTGTTTCCATTCAAACTAAAGCATCATGTGTATATTAAAATACATAATGCTGAAGGATATGCCAGAAGAGCATGTCTGCAGTATTGCTGTAAAAGTAGGAAGTAGGATTAATGGAATGAATATTAAAATAAATGATTCTGCTCATTTCTATGAAACAATACTGGGCAGCAATGTTTGTCAATCAACAAATGTTTGGGCTAACAGTTATGGTGAAATGATACATTGTGTGGTGCTTTTTGCATATTTGAATAAAAGGAAGCAAGGCTAATGTAGTACCTGCAACTCCCAAGTTAAATTCTGAGAAGGCAAGGAAGTGTTTATTTGACAAAACAGAAAAAAAGTTGTATGAGTTATTTTGAGATGGTATTGAAAATTCCCCTGATAACTGCATATATCAAACCTAGGATCTGCCTCTGTGTTTGTCTGTGTGTGTGTGTGTTAAGTAAAGAATAGTAAACATTTGTTCTTGAATGAAGGAGTCCCAGGAGGCAAATGTTGTGGAAACATGTCAAGAGGAAACAAAATGAATGTAAAATTTGTCATGATATGGACGTAGCCCTGGCAACTGAGGTAGACAGCTGATATGATGAGGTAATAAAGTCCTCTAGAAGCCATAAATATATTTTTCCAACAAAGTGAGGGTTTTTCCTGGTAAGAAGATACAAGTTCATAAGTTACATGTTAGGTGATTATGATCTCCAATGTTTTTCAACATTTGTACAAAGCTGCTAAGGGAAAAAACACCACAAAATTGGGTGCCACGTGCTACAAATATCCTGATGATATCCAAATATGTTTCTTCATGTCAAAATAACCTCCGTAATGCCTGCCTGGGGACAATAACACGTTGGATTGGGGATCAAACCTGAGTTTAGATAATATAGAACTCTGGGAAGGATTTTGAATTGTCAGTTCTGAACATGGTCACACTTCTCCCAATATGTTAGTTGGCACATGGTCACACTTCTCCAAACACTTCCACATAATCTGAAGATGTTTCTAGATCCAAGCGCTTTCTTCTCAGGTTCAGGTGGCAGCCACAGATACTTTCCAAAAATTTTGACTGATCCACCAGCTGCACAGTTTTTTTGAGACGAATGACTCCATAAATAATTATACAAAACTTGATTACTACAGTATACTTTATGTGCGGCTGCTAATTGTACATAGGTTGGAAGTTGCACCTAGTACATATTTATATAACAAATATATGTAACTTGTAACTATACTGAGCTTCCATAGCTGAGGACTAGAAGGTGGCTAGTGCACCTCCTATTTTTAAAAATTATTCTTTTTTATAAGGATTAACACCCATTCAGGGAAGATAAAGGAAACTGGTACTAAATATTAGGAGGCATGGCCCTTCCTCAAAGATAGCCAAAATAGCTTGTGTAAGAGAAAGTTCAGTCCTATTATGGATAAGCATCTAAGGAATAGAAAAGAGTAGGAGTAGGGATAAATGGACATTTATCACATTAGAGAAGTCTAACAAGTAAAACGGCCAAAGTTTCTGTCTTAATGACATCAGATGGTTTAGAGGTAGAACCCCAGAAAGGGACTGTGAAAAGCTCCAAATGGGTTTTTACACATTGGTTGACTAAACATCAAAATGGCAGATAGCATTCAATGTGAACAAGATACTCATTATATTAATGGAATTGGAGCTGACCATGGTTGATCAAAATTGAGATCATGGGGTAATGATAAGACAGTTCTGTGAAAGGGTTGAACAAATATGCATCTGCTGGAGAAAAGCCAATAGCATATATCGGATGATAAGAAATGGCATTGAAAGCAGAATGCTAATATTATAATGCACTTGTACAAACCCATGGTGCAATCACATTTTGAATACTGTGTACAGTTTTTGTTGCCACATCTCCAAAAGGATATAACAGATTGACATCAGTGGCTATTAAGTCCTGGTGGCAGTAAGAGAGGATATGCTTCCAAAGCCCAGCTGCTGGGAAACTGCAAACAGAGCATGCTACTTGCTTGTTTCTTTATGGTGAGCTGCTTTTGCAGCTGATTGATCACTGTGAGAACAGTATGTTGTACTAGATGGACCATGGGAACTTCATATAGGGCGGTGATGGCCAACCTATGACATGCGTGTCACAGGTGACACGCCAAGCCCTTTTGGGTGACACACATGGTCACCCTGGCACCTGGACATGTAGTGCTTTGCTTGTTCTTGAAGTGCATGAAATACCAACATTCAATTGAAGATTTAGTAAGAAAAGTCACTAATGTAAATAATTATTTGCTTTTGCTTTTAATAAAATACATATATCAAAAAGATAACTTTTTTACTAGAGCTACAAATATCACAAAATTATGGATACTTCTAGAGGTGACACACCACTCGAGTTAAGCTAGGTTTTCTTGCGAATTTTGACACACCGAGCTCAAAAGGTTCTCCATCACTGATATAGGGTGTTTTTCGACTGTCACTAGAAGTACCCATTAAGTACCCATTAATGGGTACTAAATGTTATTTTTGTACCCAGTAATGGGTACTTAATGGGTACTTCTAGTGACAGTGGGAAAACACCCATATTCATATTTAAATACGTGCTGAATTGGTCCTCTATGAACTAGATTTGTACAGAACTGGAAGAGTATGTGGGCACGTATATATGGGCTAGGTTTTCTAACAAAATTTGTAGTCTTCCACACTAGAAGACCCAGTAGGCCTTGAAGGAAGACACTGGCCTCTGCAGTCTTCCTTGCAGCTGGTGACACTGGACCAGTGCAGGCCCATTGGGACCAGTTATGAAGTCATGGACCTGGTCTGGAAATGGCGAAGCACAGCTTGCGAGGTGGCAGGGTGTGATTGGTAAAAGGCAGATCAAAGTAAAATCATGAAAGGTTGAAGGCTGAGGTGCAACTTGGGGAGGCACCAGGAATAGTTGAGGGATGCCAGGGCACTGCTTCACTTCCTGGAAGGCTTCTGACTCAGTTGGTCATGTTTGAGAACTTCCAGGAAGTAGAACTGCTAACATTGGGAGGACCTTCTCTCGTGCAGAAGGACATTCCCCTTTTATGAAAATGCCTACTATGATACGTGCTTTAAACTAGAACAAGCATATTTTCCCCACTATTAAGTTTAAAACTGGCTAGAAAGATGGGCAAGAGAATGAAGGAAGAAGTAAGCCTTGAAATGCCATACTGATTTAAAACAAAGTTATTCTACTCCCTTTCCCGCTGGACTACTTCTACTAACTTACCTGTCCACACTAAGGTTGTGGATATAATGTTTTGCAAACATCTATTTTACTTGCTATCTTTTAAACAATTATGTTGTTGGATTTATGGATAAGTGAAACAGTAGCAGTGGATCTGGGACTTAAGTCTTTACTTGTTAACTATTTTCCCACATAGAATTATTCTCAGATGCTTTTCTTCCTGGGAAAAATTTCTGAACCACCTTTTGTGCCTGCTGAAAGTGAGAGCAGAGATGGTAGAGGAAGTAGATTGGTTTTTCATTGAGAAATTATTGGAAAAAATTAAATGATCCACCAACTAGTCGCCTGGTTGGCCTGAAAGTAACCATGGTTGACAGAATTAAATTAACAGTGAAAAATATAGTGAAAGTATACGTAATATATAGTGTGTGAAAAGATATTAATATACTTTAATATTTCAGATATTTGTAGAACCATTTCTTATTCCTGTTAGTGTTTTTCTTGGGCACAGTTACTGTTTCAGAGGGATTCTTGACATTCATTCTAGAATGTGTTGGTTATATTTTTTAAAGAGTTGAAGATAATCTTCTAGAGAAGACTTCTAATTCATAGTTTTCATGAGTAATAGTGTCTAGAAACTACTGTATGAAAGGTCTAATTGGCTTATCATATTTTGAATGATATTTAGAAAATTTTGAAATTAATTAGTGGCGGTAGGATTAAACTGTGTTTACTAGTGCAGGACAGTGGTTTAGAAGATAATTTAATACTGTATTGAGAAATTGGTTGTATCCTGTATGAAATGTTTTACATACCATTTTCTCTCTCTTAGTTTTCTGAAAATTTACTAATCAGATCTTGATATTATTTTTGATATTATTTACTGATCATCACTAATCTATCTTATCTGTCACTTGTCATAATGAATCTAACAAATAGAAGTAGAAATCCCAGCACATCTGACCATTTCGGGGAAAATGAGCACATATGATCAAATTGTGAGTGTCTTGTCACATCACTGAAAAATTTAGAGAGTTGAGTCATTCATTGATCATATGCTTCATTGACTATGCAAAAACATTTTATACCATCTGACGTGAGTATCTATGGAGGATTCTTGCTGACATGAGGATTCCAAGGCATCTCACTGAACTTTTTTGGAAGTTTTTTTAAACTATCAACGACAAAGTTCATTGCAAATAGTAAGAAATTAATTTTCCATAGGGCAGAATAAAGGAAGATGACATTCTATTTTATCTGTAACTCTAATGTATCTTGACATAGCATTAGAATGCTGGTGTATTAGAATGTCTTGAAATTACACTAGGGTTTATTTTTCAGTCCTTTGAATTTGAATATGTGTATAAAATATAATGGCTTTGATAACAATGTATCTGATCTAGTATTACAATTTAAAGTCTGAGTTGATTCAAGAATGATTAGGAAACTGATCAGGGGAGTGTTTTGTGTTAAACTATTAAACTTACATTCACTTCTGTAAAAATGTAAAAGTCATCTTGTAAAGAGCTGAAATTAGCACAATAAAGATAAACCTTTTGCCCTGCCTTTAATGCCTTTTAATAAAAATGATTGCCTTCTTCCATATGCACTCAGGTTGCCTTTGATTCCCCCCCCTTGAATATCATTACAGATTTTCAGATTGTGAATCAAGGGTTATTTAAAACAGGCCAGTACCAATGGATTATTTTTCATCATTATTTCTGCTTCAGTTTCAGGTGTTCTGTATCCTCTTGCCGCAGTGTGGTATTCTTCTATTTCTCTGATATTTTTCCTTGCAAGTTAGACAGCTGTACAACTTAGAGCACCTCATTGTTCTTAAAGTTAAAAAATGGTACAGTGCTGCAGGCAGCCATTTTATGAAAATAAGGTAGGCCGCCCCATTCTTCTTTTCTAAAACTGGGATTCCTCAGATTAGATGTTTCTTTTATGCTATTTATCTGCAAACATTTGGGTTTCTCCAAGCACAGTAACGTTCCTTTCACTTTTCAGTGACCTGTCCTGTCTACACCTCTGTTGGTACGTTTCTTCCAGACTTGCTATTGCTATTGGCATGTTGGATTCATGCCTGGCATATGTTAACAAAGGCTGTAGCTGAAGTGATTGGAAAAACAGAAAGACAGAGAATCTTTCTTTTAATTTGTATCAGTTACATTTCATTATTTCAGGTTTCTTACTTAAAACAAGCCTGCAAATCACTACGTTAGGCCCAAAGTCAGGAATGTTAGACCCAAGGCAGTATGGTTGCAGGATGTTCTTTCACTTTATTGCAGTAACACAAGCAATAAGTACTGAGGCATGTACTGAATATATGAAGCATCTCAGTTAGATTCCTTTTCCCATGCCTCCCTGATGAATGGCATAACATAGCTGTCAAACTAGCTGTATTTTAGAATAGGCACTCTT
Organism: Aspidoscelis tigris stejnegeri; assembly: GCA_023333525.1. Lineage (NCBI taxonomy): Eukaryota > Metazoa > Chordata > Lepidosauria > Squamata > Teiidae > Aspidoscelis > Aspidoscelis tigris. The sequence goes on from JALMGA010000008.1 coordinate 32,684,031, forward strand.
GGCCATAGCCTTTACCTGAGCTTCAAGCAAAAACACAGAATCCAAGAATGCTACCAGAATTCGCACCTGTCCCTTCCAGGGCATTGCAGTCTCAAGGAGGACAAGATGCGTCCCAACTTCGCAGACATAAAAAAACCCTATGACACACAGCTCTCCGCTTTGTCTGGATTCAGCTCTCCTGATTCAGATGGCACAGAAAGATAAAGCTGAGTGTCATATGCATATTGATGACACCTCACTCCAGATCTCCTGATGACCTCTCCCAGTGGCTTCATATATGAAAAAGCATAGGAGATAAGGACCCCTGAAGAACCCCAAAAGTGAGATCCCAAGATGTCAAGCAAGAATCTCCCACAACCATTTTCTTGGATTGGCCTTGGAGATAGGAGCAGAACCAGCACAACGTATTGCCTCCAACTTACTTACTCCATAGCCTTTTCAGAAGCATACCATGGTCAGAAGGGATCCACGAGAACCAACAGAGTTGCACTCCCTCTCAATTTCTTCTGGAGAAGATTATCAAGCAGAGCAACCAAGGCAATTTTTGTGCTGTAACCAGGCCTAAAGCTAGTTTCCCATTTCTTTTCGTTCAACAGTTGGTCAGCATTCTTGCTGTCCTAAGCATACTCATTGTGTATTGAGCCTTTGCCATCTTCGTCCCTCGAGATCGCTCATTAGTCAGTAAGCTAACTGGGAACCCTTGGGCTGCAACAGTTTAAGGAAACAATTTGTATTCCCCTGAAGTCTATAAAAAGAAGTTGGGATTAAGAATAATCCAGAATAAGTGCAGGTTATAAAATTAGATTTAATATTTCTTAGAACACCAATGAAGTAAAAAAAAGGGGACTCTTCCCTAAATATTACTGAAAGTGAATTATGAATTGCAAATTCTCTGTTATGTTAGAAAGTGACAAAATGTTGGGAACTCAATGAGCACATAAATGTACATATTCTATAGGAATTCCATTTCCCTTTCCAGTGTAGACCTGGAAAAGTGAAATCTAGATTCCACGTGGTTATCCAGACTGTGATTTGTATAATATAGGGTTTTTTACTATGTGCAGCATGTGCAATGTATTTTCCCATCCCACTGTATTGATATTAATGAAAAGAAGAAAGGGAGACATTTTTGTTACAGATAATTTATTTCTTTTCATACCATATTTTTGTTTTGTAGAAGCCCTATTGATTAGCCTTTATAGCTTTACAGAACCTTTCTTCAGAGCACTTAACGTTTGTGTTGTCTCAGTCCCATAGGACCTAAAAGAAATCTGTTTAGTACCATGAATTCCTCCAAATATTTGCAACAGCTGAAGATTCTTATAAGAATGCAACTATCAGCACATTAATGTTATTAACACCTTTAGTACATTAATAGCAAAAATAATTATTATACAATCAAAGTCTGAAGTCTTTCTTTATATCTGCACACTTCTTTAAAAAATCTAAAAAATGTGTTACCCTACGCCTTAAACAGATGCTGCTTTAACAATGCCATACATTATGTACCGAAAATGATCTGTGTTTTAATCATAGATGCTAATTTAATGAGACAGAGAACCAGCTTACATCAAAAATGGATTTAGGGTGTGATTTAGTTGTCTTTGTATTTTCACTACTTAATGGGAATATGGTACCTCTTGCTCTAAACTGCATCATGACCTGAGTATAGTATGGTATATGTAGCTGTGGTTCTGGTACCTTCCTTTTATGATGATGATAGGGGTTTGTTTGTTTTTAAAAAATGGTAGTAAATCATAAAGGTATTGTAGTTAGAGGAAAAATAATTTGCTCTGGCTGTTTCACTGCTTTGTTAGCCCGGCAGCTTCTATTATGTCAAGAAGTCATAGGTATGAGGAGGCATGCAAGCATTGGCTCACTGCAGAACAAAACAGGTTCAGACAGGGAGATCAAAGACAGGCTTCTAGTCACAGGTGTCTTTCTCTCCCTCCTCACAATTCCTGGGCCTCTGTTGACTGCAGAAACACTATAAGCTCTTCCTCCCTGCTCTTCCCCTCCTGCAACATCTGGAAGTGGAAATTCCATAATGTTTTAGCCAATAAGGAAACAAAAGGTGTATAGGGTTCTTCTATTAACTCACCTGACTGCACAGCAATTTGGGTGTCTTTCTTGAACCTTTCAACCTGAGTTGGTCAAAGGAAAAAAATTGCTGGTTTCTTTCCCCTTCTAATTCATTTTCCTTTGGGTCATGAATCTTTGAAATAGAAGTCTGAGGGAGAAAACTTTGGAGTTTGCAATAAATACATGCAAACTTCTACTTAAAAAAGATTTTTTTAAAAAATATTTGAATTAATACGCCTCAGTGATTTTAGGAATGATGGATGTTTCAGTGCCATTTTTGAGAGAGTTTCTCTAGTATTCCTACCAGATGTATGCATGTATATTATAACAAAAAGTATTGTAATAATTTTGCTCCTTAGACAAACAGTGTTTTGTTCCTCTTGTTTCCTTTCCCTTTCAGTTCTTAATTCTACACATTCCCTTTCAGTTCTATTCTACACATTCTCTGATAGTTTTTATTACTTAGGACCCAGATAAGTTCAGGTCTTTTCTAATAGAGAATGTGTTTCAATTGGCATTTTTATTTTTATATGGTGCCAGATAATACTATACTTGGGGAGGTGATGTAAGTGTCTTCATATTGTGTTTTTAATTCCACTGAACCCAGCAGAGTTAAATGTAGTTTGGAAGCACAGGGAAGAATTAATGATTGGAAGATACAGAGTTGGTAAATTATTTATTCTGGCCCCGAGGAAGCTGAAAAGCTGAGTGAAAGACTAATAAATCATTTGTGGTAGTGCTGGTTGTCACTTCCAATTATTTTAGACGGTTTTGTGATAAACTGCAGCACCTGCTAGATATCCCTACATCATCCCTTGATGCAGGCAGTGCAGCTTGCTCAGTCGATTATCAAAGGCAAGTTTATCGAAACTTTCTGCAGGTTAACTGAAGAACAGTTACCCCAGGTCTGTTTTTGAAAATGCTTTTTTACAGCATTGCCTTGTGCATGGTAGGGAAACTATACAGTCCAGCAGGCTGCCAGCTATTGATCCAAGGTTGTTTGTAATCCCACCCAGAGCTGGATTGATAAATCTCTTAATTCAAGAGCATTTTAAGACTCTTTCATTGATAACTATGTTACACAGAGCTAATGAAAATTGTAAAATTCACACAGTTTGTACTGGAAGTAACTGTTTTTCACACTGCATTTTAGTCATGGTTTCTGAATTGTGGGTACTTTAGGTATTAACTCTGTATTTTATCCAAGTTCAATTCAGATCCAAAAGTAGGTGCAGGATGAAACCTGCATTTGTTTACTAAACTTCAGTATATTTTATGCAATATTTGTAATTTATTTCTGCCTATAACTAGCTTCCCTAGTTTACATATGGGATTTCAGTGATAATACATTAAATCTTCTAAACCTTAGGTATTTTCTGTTTGTATCCTTGTTTTAAAAAAGATGAGAGTGCTGGTACGAATTGTGGAACATAAGTAATTGTCATCATTATATGATTTATGGGGAAATAATTTCTTTACAATTTAGTGACCTGGCTTTTCGCTGAAATGTTGAAGGATGTATGCATTTTTGTTAGGTAGTTCTGAAAGATTCTCATTCGTCTTATCAACAGCAACCTAGCTAATCTTTGCTGAAAACAAGCAATATAAAAAAGTTTTCTGTGGAAAACCTGTGGCCTGCATTTGGGAGTAGAGAATTTTCTGTAAAAATGTTGGTGATTGTCACTAAATTGTAAAGAAATTATTTCCCCATAAACCATATAATGATGACACTTGCTAATGTTCTGTGAGAACTCAGAAAGATGGCTGTGACTAGCCCAAGATAAGAGAGTCCAGCTCTTTAACAACTAGACCACTAGATGAACTAGGAATCAAGATATCTTGGAGTCTGGTGTTATACTAGAAATATCTGCTTGAACATTTACTGATAAGAGTTATAATAATATTTTTGAGGTTAAAAAGATGACTTTTGGGGATAAACACACATCTATGCAACTGTTGTGCTAAGGATTTAGAAGCTGATTAAAACTGCAATAGGTATAAAATAGCTCTGATCTGTGGCAACTAGTTCAATGTCTTATATAAATGGCTTGTTTACAATTGTGACTATGGATGGTGCTCAAAAGAGGTTATCAGACTGAAAACATCAGACTTGCTTCCAGAGAGTGCTCCATTTTTTTGGGACCAAGCTGGGCCTTGGCCATTTAGGTTTCCCCATGGCAATAGAGATATTAAAAAGCACCATAAAGTGAAGGAACATGAGTCAGCTTGATTATAGATTGATTGACTTAATCATTAGGAGTTCTTCATTAGTTTGAGAATCTAGAAAATGATAATTATTGCAGGGTCATTTTAAATTGCCTAAAAATGCTTTATAGTTTTTGAGAGAACTGACAAAAGCATACTGTTTAATAATGGAAATCTCATTCTTGAAAGTATAAATGTTTTCATTGGTCATTAATTAGCAGGGCAATCTAGTGGACATCTACTTTGAATTAAGTCCAAATCAATTCACTTGAAGGTACTCAGAGTGCAGGACTGTTTCCTAAGAGACTTTTAGGAGTTAAAATAAAGTTTTCTTTCCTTTTTAAGACTAAATCTGAACAGAAGGAAAATTGTTAACTCATAGATTTTGAATGTCAGCATGACCTGTTTTTCTTTCAGAAACGACGTATTTGTCATTCTGATGAAGATGCTTTCTTCTAGATCTTACTGTTGACAGAATCTCCCCTGCTTTCACCATTTATTATGATAATAACACAGTAGATGTCATACGCTAGTAAAATTTCCCTATTACTTCATTGCATACATCATATATTTTGTTACTTTTCTCTTGGATTAACAGCATCTAGTGTTTGTGATTTACAAGCTAAATAACTACCTTCTGAAAATAATTTAATTTTCCAATTGAATATATACAGTATTATTGTGCAAAATACAAAAATCATAAGGAGAACTCATGAGATTGTAATGTCATTAAAAATAATAGTGGTTGAGCCCTCGTCTACAGGAAGCATTTTTGCTACTTTTCCATAAGTAGTGGCATAATTCAAAGTTTTCCTTTATTTGAAAAATGCATACCTCATTTTCCAGTTAGATAACTATTATATGGAACAATTAATGAACAAAAGATCACATTGAACTTGCAATTTGTTACAGGCAGATTTAGAGATGTGAAGGTCTGATTTAAACAGAAAAAAAACCAGGAAGGGGATGAATCTGTGTTTTATTTTTCTTTTTTTGGGGGGGGGGGGGAGAGAGAGAGATTTTGTTTGTTTGCTTCCCTCCAGAAACCAGAATGACTGAAAAATGTTGTTATACAATATTTTCTTTGGGGTTGATAAAGTTTTCAACAAAAATGTTTCAGGATGTAGTTGTATAGAAATTTTTTTCTCCCTCTAATTCCCCAAGATGATTTTGTGACATGTAGAAAGTTTTGTATTTGTCTGTTCACAATATCAGATTGTTAGCATTCCCATGAACTGAGGACAAGCAGCACAATACAGTTCTCAAACATAAATGCAAAAAGTTAGAGATCAACATAGAAGAATTCTATGGCAACTTATAGTCTTACCTTCTCTAGCAACATCTCTAGTGTAGGAAAAATAATTTAGATTTCATTATTTCAGGAAACTGTTCACAAAGCAAGATGGAACTCGCTGAAAATTCCTGTTTGCATGGCTACCTTCGAGGTATCCCATATACCCTATCACACTGCCCTTGTGATATAGAAGTAGCAGAGACTTTGATGTATTTTTATTTTGCGCTCTATAGGAATGCTACAGAAGGATGATTGATTGTTAATATTCCCTGGCTACCCTAATTACTAGTATATTACCAAACTGCTTTCAGGATGCAATAAAGAGTTAACAGGGGAGATGACTGGATTTTTAGCAGCCAAAGACAAGCCCCAGAAGCAGCATGTAGCCCAACAACATCTTTTTTCTTAGTTTTATGAAGGACTTTCTCCTTGGATTTTAACCGTCCTCCCTCCCATCCTTCCTTCTTTCCTAATATGGGTGACTTTAATGAGTTGGGCCAGGATGGGATATCCATGTTGTGAACACCTGCTGGCCACCCCTTTAACCTTGGAGCCAATCACTTGATCCGGGCCAAGATCAGACCTGCATGTCACAGAACTACATCCCCTGTGCGGATTTTATCATATTCTAGGACACTATTTCAGTTTGTAGCATGGGAAGTAAAGAGATAAATTAAGTTTTTGTCTTTCCATCCTAATACCTGCAGGTTGTATTTATACAATAAAGGAACATAAATAAATAAAACCTACACTGTTCCTCAACAAGTCAACCCAGTGTGCGGCAGCAGCAAAAAAAGCAAATTCAATGCTGGGAATAATTAGGAAGGGAATAGAAAATAAGTCAGCAAGTGTCATTTTGCCCCTTTATAAATCTATAGTGAGGCCACATTTGGAATACTGTGTACAATTCTGGTCACCACACCTCAAAAAGGATATTGTGGAACTAGAGAAGGTGCAGAGAAGGGCAACCAGAATGATTAAGGGTCTGGAACACCTCCCTTACGAAACCAGGCTGTAACGTCTAGGCCTCTTCAGTCTGGAGAGACGGCGTTTGAGAGGGGACCTGATTGAAGTATATAAAATTATGCACGGCATAGAAAAGGTGGATAGAGAAAATTTCTTTTCTCTATCGCACAACACTAGAACCAGGGGGCACTCTATGAAGCTGATGGGTAGGAGCGTAAGGTCTGACAGGGGGAAGTATTTCTTCACACAGAGGGTCATCGGCCTATGGAATGTGCTGCCAGAAGAGGTGGTGACAGCTACCAGTCTGGATGGCTTTAAGGTAGGGTTAGACAAATTTATGGATGACAGATGTATCAATGGCTACTAGAACGAATGCCTAGGTGCATCTTTCAGGCTGAGGGGGGGGGAGGAAATGGGGCGCTTCTAGGGCCATCTGCTGGGACTCGAGAGCAGGAGGTTTGTCCTTGTCTCTGCTTGAGATGCCCATGAGCATTTGGTGGGCCACTGTGTGCGACAGGATGCTGGACTAGATGGGCTGTGGCCTGATCCAGCAAGGCTTCTCTTATGTTCTTATGTTCTTATGTAGTGAATACCTTTTTATGTAATCCATGTTCTTCATATTGGTCTCTGCAATTCCATATTAGTTTTCAGTTCATTTAGTTCTCTGGGTAACTTTTTAAATCCAATGTTTCCTCTCAGCAAATTAATTTATTGATCTAAACAAATCAAGCTGAGAGAGTATCAATTTCAGGTATAATATAAATTCAATAATACTCAGTTTTATTTATTCAGAGTCATACTGACTACAGAAAAGGTGTCTTGAAGTGCTATGGTAGCTACCTCATGAGAACTCATGAGCATTACCACTTCCTGACAGCTGTAGAACAGCCTCTGGGCATCTTGCTAAAATTTCAAATGTAATTATACACTACACTTCCTTTAACAAATTGTGTTCCCAGCCATAATTATAATGGCATTACTTGCCTCTGGCCGGTTTCCAAACACTCACCTCTGTACCTTTTGCTACAGGATAAATCTGTCTGGAGTGATGGAGTGATGGAGTAATCTTCTTACTTTTATGTAAAGAAAGTTAACATTAACTGTCCATGGAAAGAGATCTTTGGACACTCTTCATTATATCTTCGATAAGTTGTAACTGAGAAATGCACAGATACAAAAATGTAGTTATGTATACTATAAGAATTAAAAGCTAATTGTTGGAAGCCAAATGGCTGGCCAGATTCCTGAAAGGTGCCAAGTAGAGATTTGGTAGGTTTAGCGCTAGCCATAATTTCTTGTCTCTTTTTAGTAGGCTTCTTATCATATATAAAGAACGGGAAGATGTTTCCACTTACGTGAGCTCCCGTTCTTAACGGATGACAGCAGACTGCGGGTGATGTCCTGGAGCGGTAGCTGACCACGACCGGGGGCGGAGCCCAACCCAAGATTTTAAAGGCGCTGCCCCTGTTGGTTGGACTCCAGTTCGTCTGAAGGTTGAGCAAAAGGTAACTAGGAGAATAATAGAGATTGTTAGTAATGGGTGGGTCGTCTGCTGTCATCCGTTAAGAACGGGAGCTCACGTAAGTGGAAACATCTTCCCGTTCTCCAACGGATGCCAGCAGACTGCGGGATGTACCAGAGACTATCCCAGGGAGGGCCATAATACTAGCAACAGCTCACCTTCCCTGAGGTGCCAAATTGGAGGACTCTCCTGCCAAATGCGGAATCAGCGGCCCTGTATGCATCCATCTTGTAGTGTGCAGTGAAGGTGGATGGAGAAGCCCACGCTGCTGCTCGGCATATCTCCTGCAAGCTAGCGTGAGTGGCGAAAGCGGCGGATGTGGCAGTACTTCTGGTGGAGTGCGCCTGAATGTTTGGCGGTGGAGGTAGATTACGGATGCGGTATGCCATAGCGATGGTGGCCTTGATCCACGCAGATAAAACCCTGGATGAGGCCTTTTTTCCCAGATGAGCCGGGTGGAAACATACGAAAAGGGCGGATGTTTTGCGAATGTCTTTGGTCCTGCGTATATAGATTTCCAAGGCCCTCTTGACATCTATAGTGTGGAGGTTGTCTTCTGTCGAGGAAGAGGGAGCGGATGATAGGGCTGGTAGGCAAATCTCGAGGTCCCTATGGAATGTAGAATCTACTTTGGGCTTGTAAGACGGATCAAGCCTCAGGATGACTGCATCCTCCGAGAAGACACACAGCGGATGTGCGACTGATAGGGCCGATATATCCGATACCCTCCTGGCGGAAGTCATGGCCACAAGAAATAATGTTTTGTATGATAAGAGCCGAAGGGGAATGTCCAGAATAGGCTCAAATGGAGCTAAAGTCATGACAGAAAGGACTGTGTTGAAGTCCCATGTGGGGAAACGGTGGCTGACAGGTGGGCAGTTAGCCTTGACCCCCAAAAGGAAGGATTTGATAATAGGTATGGAAGGTAACGGTAACATACCCTGGACCTCTGTAATTGCCGCTAGTGCAAAAACCTGTCTTCTGATAGTGTTGTACCTGAGTCCCTTGGTAACTCCGGCCTGAAGGAAACTTAGAATGTGCTCCGGTGTAGGGTTGAGAGGGTCTATGCGTTTGGTGTATGCCCACCTGCAAAAGGCTCTCCAGGAGGTGTTATAAATTCTCCATGTAGATGACCGGCGAGAATCGAGTATGGTTTGGATGACTTGAATAGGCAGACCAGCTTTCAATAGGAATTGCCGTCTAGCCTCCATGCCGCTAAGCATAACCATGCCGGGTCGGGGTGGAGATGGCTGGCCTGCAATAGGAGGTCGTGTCTGAGAGGAAGGAAGATGGGATCCTCGCACGCCATGGAGCTGAGGAGGGTGAACCACGGTCTCCGAGGCCAGAATGGGGCGATGAATATGACCCTGGCTCCCTCCGTCCTGACCTTCCTCAGGGCTCGAGGAATGAGGGGAAACGGAGGGAAAGCGTAGAGGAGTTTGTGTGGCCACGGAGACGAGATGGCGTCCACTGCGTAAGCTCCTGGATCCTTGTGTCTGGCCATGTACGCGTCTACTTGGTGATTGAAGGCTGAAGCGAACAGATCTAAAGCTGGCTCGCCCCACCTTCGAGTGAGATGTAGAAATACTCTCGGGTTGAGCATCCACTCGGCCTGGGACAGTTTTTGCCTGCTCAAACTGTCTGCCTGCTGGTTCAATACACCCTGTAAATAAACAGATGATAGGGATGCTATATGAACCTCTGCCCAAGAAAAAAGAGAGGTGGACAACTGCATAAGGTCCCTAGATCTGGTCCCACCCTGTCTAACAATGTGAGACTTGGCGGTAGTGTTGTCAATCATAACCAGGACGTGCGTTCCCTCGATGAGAGAGCGGAAGTTCTGGAGAGCTAAGAATACGGCTTTGAGTTCCAGCCAGTTAATGTGGTGAGCCTTGTCCAATGAGGACCAAAGGCCGTGTGCTGTGTGTTGGTTGTAGGTAGCTCCCCATCCTGAAAGGCTGGCATCTGTGTAAATAACCTGGGGGGAGGGGAAAATAATTGGGACCCCGATGGACAGGTTTGCGGGATTGGTCCACCAGGCCAAGGAGAGGCATGTGTGGGATGGTAGTGTGATCCTAGGATCTCTACCTGTGTTAATGTCATCGGTGAAAGGTAAGAGGGCCCACTGGAGCTCCCTAGAATGGAAACGTGCCCATGGATGCAAGTCAATGATGGATATAAACTTCCCGAGAAGGGAGGCTAAGGAGGAGAGTCTGGGTGCGTTCTTAGAAAGGACCGACTTGGTCAAGGTGGTTATGGATAAGATCCTATCTGATGAAGGCCTGATGGAGAAAGTGACTGTGTCTATCTGTGCCCCTAGGTGTACTAAGGATTGAGATGGAGTAAGGGAGCTCTTCTCATAGTTAATGAGGTAACCATGTGATGTGAGCACCTGTATAGTGTGTTGTATGTGAGAAACAAGTTGGGAATGTGACCTAGCTGTCAAAAGCAGGTCATCGATGTACGGAAAGATGGAAATGTGGTGCAATCTTAAATTTTGGATGATGGCCCCCAGGGTCTTTGAGAAGACGCGCGGGGAAGCCGAGAGCCCAAAAGGTAACGAGGTATATTGGTAGTGCCTGGAATTGACCCGGAACCGAAGAAACTTTCGGTGGTCTGGGTGAACCGGGACATGTAAAAAGGCATTGGTCAGGTCGATGGCTGCCATGAACTGCCCTTCCTCCAATTGGTTACGTATGTTGTTTAAAGAATCAATCTTAAAATAAATTTTCCTCATAAATTTATTTAAGTACTTAAGGTCTAGAACAGCCCTGAAGGAACCTCCCTTCTTATCAACCAAAAACAGTATAGAATAAACCCCGTGGCCTTGAAACTCAACGGGGACCTCCTCAATTGCCCTAATGTCAAGAAGCTCCTGAATGGCCTTGGAGAGTGCCATGCTTTTGGCTCTGCTGGAAGGTGTGGGTGTAGATATAAATCTAGAAACCGGATAACTTTCAAACTCCAAACGATAACCTTCCCGGATTATCCTGAGAGACCATTGGTCTGAGATGGATTCAGCCCATGCACTGTAGAACAGTTGGAGCCTACCCCCGACATGGGTGGAAGGAGGATTAGGTGTTGAAGGAGCTGGGGCGGCCTCGGCCTCTACCCAGCGGCTGTCTGTTTGCCGAGGTATATCGCCCCCAGGAGCCTCGTCCTCCAGGGGGCCGAGGACGAAAGGGCTGCTTGCGATAAAACCCAGCATATGGGCGCTTAGGCTGAGGAGGCTTACCCTTCGCTGAAGCAGGGTTGGATGGAGCTGAAGGCAGGACTTTTTTCTTGTTCCTCTCGATAAGGAGGTCCGAAAGAATGTGTTCCCCGAAGAGCTGTTTCCCCTTGAAGGCAGCTCCCACCATTTGTAGCTTAGAGGCGGAGTCGGCCGACCAAGCCTTGAGCCATAAGGAACGCCTACCGGCCACCGTGGCGGATATGGATCTGGCTGCCAGCTGAAAGCAATCCATGTTGGCATCAGCTGCAAGCGAAAGGGCCCTCTTGATAGATTCTATTTTGTCTTGAAAACTGGTGATAAGTCCGGGGAAGATTGGATCTCTTCGATCCACTTAAGGACGGCTCTAGTAGCTAGAGAGGCAGAAGCTGCAGCCCTAGAACCGAGCGAATCACACTCAAAAGCCTTCTTCAAAAGCGATTCGAGCTTACGGTCAGCGGATTCTTTGATCTCAGCCCCAGTGGGGATAAGATGAGTCGAGGAGATTTGGAGTATGGGTGGGTCTACAGCAGGTAGAGCCCATATAGAAGTTGCGTGGTCAGAAGGTAAGAAGAGCTTGCGTGCCATGCCTGGGAGCTTTTTGGTAGATAATGGGTCTGACCATTCCTGAAGAAGTAAATCTTGGAATAAAGAAGGAACTGGGAGGGTCTTCTGTTGAGCAGGGGGAAGCATTAAGAGGTCCTTGGCCTGCTTGATTTTCTCCTCTGTTGCCCCTTTATCCAGAGTGAGATTGAGTGTGGTGGCAATCTCACTAACCACTGACCCAATGTGGTCATAATTGAATAGCCTGGAGGAAGCTGGAGCTGCCGTGCTAGTGGAAGGGGCATTCTCCTCGTCTCCCTCAGAAACTGGAGGCTCCACAGGTATAGTTGGATTGGGAGGAGCAGGCTGAGGCTCTGAAACTGGCTGGGGGTCGTTCCTGTCTAGCTCTGGCGTATGCTGGTGTTCAGGAACGTTTGTGACCTGTCTGTTAGGTGAAGGCTGCGGTGTGGTTGAATGCTCACGGTAGGGACGCTTGTGGGGAGGTTGTTTGTCCCGGTGTATGTCCTGCTCCCTATGCCTGCGCTTCCTGGACTTGCGTTCCATGAGGGTAGAGGCTAGTTTGAGCAGGATCTTCGTGCTGGGGGAATCAGCATTGGAAGAAGAAGAACGCGACCTATAGGGTGTGGATGGTCTGCGTCGAGGAGGAGTTAAAGATCCGTGCTCTTGTCTGGGTCTTCTATGTTGAGGTGAATATCTGTGCGTAGTGACTCTATCTGCAGCATGGGCTGGACTAGAGATGTTACGTCTACTGCGTCTATATTCATGGTCTTCTGGGGTTTTAGATCTAGAAACCCTATGAGAATAAGACCTCTGCCTGTAAACCTTAGATTGGGACTGAGTGTAATATGCTGTTTGTCCTCTAGGTGGCGTTCGGGAGCTGTGGGAGGCTCGAGGAGAACCATCACGAGGTAAGGCATGTTTGCTTTTGAATTTTCTCTTGGTTGGAGGTGGGCTTCTACTATAGGAAATACGGTGCCTGCTATGATAGTATGCAGGGCTGGATTCCCTTGGTTGGGGAGAGGCGGCGTGTCGCTGGGTTGAGCGTTGAGGAGGTGAGTGTGCAGGAGAACGGGAATATGCCTGCCTGGGTGAGCGGGAACGGTAGCGAGGATTGGAGTGACGGTGGAGAGAGCGAGGGCTGCGTTCAGGAGGAGGGCTGGGCGAGCGGCGGCTAGGAGCCGTTTGTTTGTTATAGGCTTGGCGTGCTTGCGGTGAACGGCTGCAGGCTCGGGAGCGCTCTGCCGAGTGGCGGGAAGGAGCGCGGCTTCGCCGGGCTGGCTGTGCAGCGCCGGCAGCTCTGCCAGGGCTGCTGCGGGCTGGCGTTGTGGTTGCGGCCGACGCCACGTGGCGAGGTTGCCCGGGGGACCGCTCCGCTGGGTTCCTCTCGGAGCGGTAGCGGTCCCGGGATGGTGAGCGGCTCGCGCCGCTATTGCGGTTGGAGGCTTGGCTGCGCACATCGCGGCTTGCCCTGCGCTGATTCCCGTGCTCTCGGCCCCTGGGGGGGGTGCGGGAGGCGGAACGGCGGTCACTTACTTCTCCCGACTCCATATCTAGGGGAAATAGACGGGAGGACTGAGACTAGGGAACGAGATATAAAGCTAAACGGGACGGTGGGGGGGGGATATATCTTACCTGATAGTTCCCTGGAAGCCCTGCGCGGGCTGTAGGAGGCACGGGAGCGCTCCCTGACCATATGAGGAGAGGGAGCTGAGCCCGGCCGGTCAGAGGAGCTACGGAATCCGTAGAAGGTGCCTTGGGAGGAGGACTCTGTGATAAAAAGAAGGACAGGGGCGTTAGTCCAAAACGGACGCCTCCTGTAAGCTCCTTAGACCAAGAAGGGAACTGGGGTAGGCGGCCTACCCCTCTCCGAAGACATGACGCAGCGGTTGCAGACGAAACGGGTGATATCCGGTGTGGCCAGCGCTCGACCGAGGACGGACTGAAGTCCAACCAACAGGGGCAGCGCCTTTAAAATCTTGGGTTGGGCTCCGCCCCCGGTCGTGGTCAGCTACCGCTCCAGGACATCACCCGCAGTCTGCTGGCATCCGTTGGAGAACAGAAAAACAGATGCTAAACATTGGTTTTTAGGTGCTCATACTTCAAAATTAAAAACTAGTTTTATTAGAAATATTAGCCAATATGTTAGCAAAGTTTTAATAATCTTGGCAACAAAAGGCCAGGCTTTTGATAATTGATCATAAAGGCCTATAAGCAGCTAGAGCAGCAGTTCTCAACCTTCCTAATGCCGCGACCCCTCAATGGAGTTCCTCATGTTGTGGAGACCCCCAACCAGGGGGGCAGAGCAGCTGGGAGGTGGGACGGAAGGGCGGCGAGAGGCTCGTCGCGACCCCTCTGAAAGGGTAATTTGACCCCCAAAGGGGTCCCGACCCCCAGGTTGAGAACCACTGAGCTAGAGGAACAGAGTTTAAACTCACGTATCTATAAAGGGTTTTGCTGTTGTTGTTGTTGTTGCATAATTACTGTGGGACTGTCACTGAATGGCCAGACATAATTCTGTGGGAAAGAGAACTATTGTAGCAAAAGATTTTGTCATTCTGATAACAGTCTTTAGTCTGGATTACCATTGATAGACTTTTTGAGAACTTCAAAGTTGCAGAAACCCATGGCTGCATATTAGTGGTTCTCCATGTAGCCAATAGTGAGTTTCTGTTCCAAGGCTCAGAAACTAATAGAGGGGGCTATATCTCAACAGAATAACAGACTGTTAGAAAAGGGAGTAACTATAAAATAATGGAAGAAAAGAAAAATAGTTTTCTGAAGTCTGGAGGCAGCATTAAAAGTTTCTTGATAATGAGAACCTGTTAGAGACTGAGGCTACAAACACACATAGTAAAAAGAGAGGGTGGGGAGTACCACTGGGGCAATAGAGATGGTTCATGGGTTAGATTGTTCACACACCAGTCAGGCCCTCCTTTCTTTCATGAACATTCTAAGATTGTATAGACATGTAGTAAAAAAAAAAAGAAGAAGCTCTTCTGCTGTGATTCACAGATGGATCATTCAGATGTCAGTCTGCCTGTTCCCCCATAAACATTCTAGCTAGAAAAGGTGAATTGGGGATGCCACATATTACCACCTTCAAGACTCTCTTGAGCCATTTATCTATATTTTTATCCTGCCTTATACCCAATGCACTCAGCAATAAAAAAAATGTAAAATAAACACACTAAAAACAATAACAGTACCTGAAAGTGGGGAGGGAAAACTGCTTCTGTACCCCAAACCCAGAGTAAACAGTCTTCACTGGTCTAAATATGTAAAGTGAAGGCTCCTGGTATACCTTGAAGGGGGGGGGGTATTCCATGGTCTGTGGTCTGTGCCTGAAAAGGACCTATCCTATTATAAATCTTTTTTTCTTTCAATTTATCTCACTGTGCATTAAAAAACAGTATGCAAGATTTTGACATCAACTTCCAAAGACACCATAGGCAAGTGTTTTACTACAGTGCTGAAACAAGTAGTTTCTTTGTAGGCAGGGGTAGCAGTCTGGATGGTCTTAGAAAACTAAGCAGGATCTGACTTAGTATTTAGATGGGCAGACAACAAGAAATCCTAGGTCTGTAAGTTAGGCGGCAAAGTCTAAAGATACTCAAGGAGACGGAAATAAACTATTTCTGTATTGTTGCCAAGGAAATGCTTTTTTATTTAAAATATTTATATATCATTTCCCATTAAAATATAATCTTGAAGCAATTTACAAAGCATCGAGAATAAAAACAACTAAAGGCATAATAGTTATATAAAACCATGATTAAAATCAAGGATTGGGGAAGAAACAAGCATTCAATTTGGAAAGGCCTGGGTAAAAAAACCAAAGGCTTCAACTGGTGCCTAAAAGCCAGAAGTGTAGACAAATATTAGAACATACAAATACAAATATTAGAACATAGAGTGCTCCAGAGGGTGAATCCTACCACAGAGAGGGCCTACCTGTGGGAAAGCATGATGACATTCAGTGATTCATAATATCTGCAGCAGGACCTCTCTTGAACCTAATGATCCCACTGAGAAGTGCAGTCTGTTAAGTAAGCAGGTCACGAGTTATTAAGGGTCTTGAATACCAAAGATAAAACCTTGAATCTGCCCTGGTAATTAACTGACAACCATTACTTATGGACAGGTGTGATGTGTGCACAGCAAGCTGCCCCACTCAGGATCCTGACATCCACATTTTGCCTTAGTTGCAGCTTCTGAACTAGGTACAAGTTCAGCCCAACATAGAGTGTATTACAATACTCTAAATGTGAGGTATCAATGTGTAGCCACCAGTGCTAGGCTATCTCTGTCCACGTATGGGCACAATAAGTACAGTAGCAAAAGCAGTCCTGGACACAGAGGTCACTAAGTCAGTGACTATGACATTGATGCTACAAGCAGCATTCCTAAACTACATAGGTGTTCTTTCTGAGGAAGTGCAACCCCATCTAGAACAAACAAATTCCCTGACATGTAAATGACCCATCCATAGAGTTTCAGTTTTGTTTGGATTCAACTTTAGTGGCTCTCAGCCAGGCCATCACTACATGCAAGTATTCGTTCAGGATACTAACAGTCTCTCCTGACTCAGACTGGCTCCAGACACTATCCAAAAATTACATGAATAAGCAATATTTGACTTAAAATAAAACATATAGAAATGAAAAGCTGTGAGCCGTGAGACCTGAAAATGGACTGAAGGTTTAAAGTGAAGATTTGACCAAAGACTGGTATATTGTAAGACTATTATTTCTTATTTACTTACTAGAAACTTATGATTTTTCTCTTCTTCTCTGGTCTTGTGTCCTACATTTTCAGCTTCAACTCGAAACAGTTTTAGTGTTCTGGGTGTTAGTATATTATTGCAAGTGTAAATGGGGTTAATATTTTCTGTATATTAGAGTTGCAATATTGGAACTGCTGACTGGATAACTCTGCTGTAACAGTTTGTATGTCACATGCTCGCCTGCTCTCTTCAAGCTAGTAAAGATGGACTCTAGCATCTCTATAACTTATATCTGACGTAAGTAAGTTATAAGACTCACAAGTTTTAGATAAGTAAAGTTATGTTGAACAAAACAAGAGGTTGTATGCTTCAAGTTTGTTCTTCAGCATGCTCTATGCTAAAATATAGTTTTCTGAGTGTAAAAGAAAACAACACTAGGTCCAACTATGCCAAAGTTTTAATCCACAACTTATCAGCCAAGTTCCTGGGTCACAGAAGTAGCATCTCTGTGCTCAAGTTCAACTTTTTAATCTTTCTGCCTACCCAAGCTGAACCATTTGAAAAGGAGAGGAAAACCAGCAGTGTGGCGAGAATTAACCATGGTTATCCCTTTAATCTTGCCTCAGTCCAGAACCTCCTTTGATTAATTAAAGAAGCTTTGAATTATCCCTGAAGTTTTACATCAGTCAGCCATAGACTGTCTATAAAAATAATATTTTTTAAAATTGCCACTTCTGGCCCTCAAATGTGTGTGGAAATTACCCAATGATCCATGTAAGGGAGAAAGCTGGGATTCACCACCCTAACATCTTTTTGCATTACTTTATATTTGCGGCATTTTGTAACAAGTATTAAGGCAAATGTAACTTAATCTACTAAATTAGGTATTGTTCTTGTTACAGTGGTATTTAAACAGGCAGTAAAAGTCATGTTTCATGTTGCTTCAGTAGAATAACTTTATAAAAGATTGTTGCTAAAACCGTAAAATTACACTTCTTATGATAGCCAAACTATTCTTTGGATAAACAGTCCTCAAACAGCCTATTAAAATAATTTACAGTCTACAGTGTTTGTTTTCAGTAGGATTTTTCTACAACAATAATTGGTTGACACTGTTTGACCTTAAAGCTCAACAACAGTATTTAATGAACTGACGTGGGGAATAAAGTTTTGATAAATAAGGCAATTTTCTTCAAACCTTTAGAAATCTTCTTGAAGTCTTTTAGTCTTAGATTGACATCTTTTCTTTCAAAAGCAGGATAAGTGAATAATTTAAGGGTATATTTTATGTTTTTAGATCTTCATTCTGTCATATAAATAATAGACTTCAAAAGCTGAGGTTCAGCATATGCTGCTTTCACTTAAAGCTTCAGTGGAATATGATTCTGATTTCTTCCTTTTTACAATGACTGGACATAAGTGCGCACTTCTAAAGTAACTACATTTTTCCAACAAACTCCATTCAGATCAGTATTGTATTCTACTCTGCATGTAGAAAATAACACTGCAATAATAATCTAGAAGCTTGTACAGTGGTACCTCGACATACAAGTGCCCTGACATACAAGTGTTTTGAGATACAAGCCACCGAGCGAGTGATATTTTGCTTTGAGATGAGAGCAAGATTTGAGATACGAGTATGTAAATACAGTACAGTACATAACAAAAACAACTGAGGTGGTGTTTTGGGAGCTGGAATGGATTAATGGGAAAATTGCTTTGAGATACGAGCGATTTGACATAAGAGCAAGGTTACGGAACAAATTAAACTCGTATGTCAAGGTACCACTGATTATGTACTGACATAGCTGCCCACCCTATTTCTTAATGCTGCTTTTAAGGGAGTCTTTAGCTCTAAAGACGTCATTGAACTAAAACTCCTGTAATTTCCAATAGTTAATTATTTGTGACTGCTGGCAGTTACAGCAGCATTGGCCAACAACAGATTTCTGGTCTCTTCCTCAGTGTACTGCTTGTATGTGAGATTAAACTGGTAAGTAAGAAAACACAGTCCCTTTAATGGTTTCTCTGGTTCTAACCCTCCTCCTAAGTGGTGCGCAGCATCAATGTGATCTTGTAAGTGTAGTTTGAATAGGTGATTTTACAATAATTGCAAATTTTAAAATGCTTTTAAAAATAATACTGTGCTACTGGTTTGAACTTCATTTTAGCTATCTTAAATAGCTGTTTTTCTGAGTTAGTGTATGGATTTCACCGTAAAAATCATCTAGTACTTAAATAAATGCAAGGCGGAGCTATGCAGACTAGATTTAGACATGCAAAGCAATCTGTAACTCAAAAGTATTTACAGTTTGAAAACCCAGAAATAAAGCATCTCGCGGAAAGGAATGTTTTAAAATTATTTGGCACATAGGAAAATATCTACTGATTGACTTTGGACTACATCCTTTAATTGCTTTCCTGTGAAGTAAATTTGATTCATTAAAAGTTTTTCTAAATTCTTCTACCCAAGGGGGAAAAAAAGTTTTTTTAAAAAAAAAGCAAGTAAAGTCTTGCTATGGAAGGTTCTACGTAGAGAGTTGGTGGAAACTGCTGAGGCTGCTTGTGTGAACATAAACTCAACTTAGGGTGCAGGTCATGAATAGTAAAACATCCAACCATATAAACCAATACGATGGCAGCCCTGGATATATATGCACTATTTAATTCAACTGAATGTGTTTGAAAGAAGACACATGATTACACTGTTAATCTAAAAAAGTGAGTCCAAGAGTTGGCTGTGGCCAGTACCTACTATATACAGTGTGTGGGACGTTTTTACTTGCTTTTCCAAAATATGAGCACAAGACAAGAATAATTATTTTTACACAATGCCTGGTTAAACTACAGAATTCATTACTATGAGACATGATGTTTACTATCATGTTTCAAAAGATGTTTGGGCCAAAGTTTTGACTTTTACTGTTTTAATCTCAGAGTGTGACTGTTTTTCAGTTTTTTGGAGATGTTTTACTGAATTT
The DNA here is from genome assembly GCA_023333525.1 of Aspidoscelis tigris stejnegeri. Classification (NCBI taxonomy): domain Eukaryota; kingdom Metazoa; phylum Chordata; class Lepidosauria; order Squamata; family Teiidae; genus Aspidoscelis; species Aspidoscelis tigris. Next base: position 32,703,576 of record JALMGA010000008.1, read on the forward strand.
TAGTTTTAATCCTGTGTTTATATGTGTTTTAAGGAAGTTTTTTGTAGTCTTTGTATATATATATATATTTCTAAAATATAACATTAAACCTGAATCTTGTAAGTCAGGAGAGATAAAAGGAACTATCTCCTCACTGTGGAATTCACACAGGACAAGAAGTTATCCACTGACAAGGTGTGGATAATTTCACTCAGGGCAAGTTTATCAGTAGCTACAACACCTAATGGGCTGAATTGCAATGGACTGTATTGAATGTTGAAGGTGGTGTACCTCAAAATGCTAGCCACCTGGGAAGGAAATGGCTGTGAATAAGGAGGTAATTACTGCACTCATGTTCTTACTTCATTGACTATGATGAGAACATATTAAATAGCCCTTTTCTTCTTATTCAGTAGAACTCTGTTGTCTGTGTATGGTCTCTTCTGCACTGGTCCTTATTCTGGATAGGGCCTGCCATCCACATGCTGGTGCAAATTATGTCAGGCCCTGGTTGAGTCCTGCCATAGTCTGCACCAGCATGCAGATAGCAGGCCCCTATTCCAGAAAGGGCCTATGTGTGGGATGTTCTTGGCTGGTACATCTAGGAGCTACTTCAGATTAGAACCAGAGATCACTGAGGCACAATGGGTGTTTTTCCACTGTCACTAGAAGTACCCATTAAGTACCCATTCTAGTGCCAGTGGGAAAAACACCCAATATTAGAACCAGATAAAATACATTACAGTTAGTGTAAACTGTGTTTGCAGTTAAGACCCCCGCTACCCTGATCAGAAGGTGCTCTATTGCCTTGTGTTTGCCGTTCTCATACTCTCCTTCTGCTAAAGGGGAGAGGAAACAAACAACCAAACTGAGTACTGATGTGCAGACCAGTTCAGTAAGTCAGCTTTGCACTTCACTGAATTGTCTTGAGCCACTTTGTGAATTTTCAGATTAAGCTTGGCCAGTTTTCCAGGTTTGTCACCTCTCTAAAAAGGACAATGTTAATAATAAGTTTATAAGTGAATTGGCATCGAGCAAGGTACCCTTGAAGAGTCCTTATTCCTTTGATCAATTGGAACCTCTCAAACAGGCCTCCAGTATTTTTTTTTCACTTCCTTGTTGTTGTTTTCCAGCTCTTATCAGTTCTTCTGACTTGCTGATGACAAAAGTAAAGCTTTCTCTTTCTTCAGCCACAGGAGTGTTTTTTAAAAATCTCTGAATTTGCCATTTCTTCCCATATTATGTGGTAGCTAAGAATCATTGTGTCCCCTCACCCAGTTTACTTGGGGGTGCTTGGGATCTTGCCTTTAAAAAAGCAAGGAACTCAGAACCAATTGCCTTCATTCATGATGCTTTCTTACCTACATCATTTGGAAAGTACATATGATTTCAGAAAGATGTCTTTTCTTTTGTTTCAATGTAGTTTTAAATAACTACATTTGACCCTTTCCAGTTTCCCCTTTATTTTTGTACTTGCCTATCTTCTAATTTTAGGAAAGAAAAGGACAGAAACATTTCTTCTTTTAAAGTCTGGGAGGATAGGAGAGGACCAGGAGGCTTCTGCGTAGTTTCGGAAAGAAACTGAAAGAAGCTAGTTTCCCCAAGAACTATTCTGGGCTTTTGATTTTATTTCTTTCGTGTAATTGTATTAAGTTCCATTGTTCATGCAATTTATCTGACATTCTTTCCAGGTTTCTTCTGTGAAGCAGGAGTGTCAGCGGGTTTGCATAACCCAGTTTACAATTAAACGTTATCACTGATCAAACTCAATCCTTTGATAGAAGACTTAGGTTAAAATTATTTTTAACATTACTAAATATAAGGTTACTTATTGCTGAGAGTGCTTTGTCCTTCACGTTGGTATTTTAACATAACAGTGTCAGCAAGTTTTAGTGAAATAATGTTAGGTATAATGCTAGGAACAATAGTCAAGTGAAACCTTTCTGAGGTCATGCCACTGTTTAAAGATGACCCAAATTCAATGCATAAAGAAATGTAATATATTTTGATAAATCTGTCCATCCTTACTCTTCCTAAATAATTTCTTCCTTTCTCCAGTGCATAAGCCTGGACCCGACAGATAAAAAGTAACCTGATGAAAGCTCAGACTGCCATACAATCTTTAAGTAGATTGTTAATTCAGTCACCTGGCCTCTGTAATGCACGTTATAAAGAATATACATTGCCAAACTCATCCCTACCATTCTTTATGTTCAGAAATATTGGGCTGGAATTATGTCATATTTCTGGATAGATTTCAAAATTGATTCTTACGTTTTTATTAGAGGCGGATGTCTCTACCCTTTCTTGTACAGTTAGGACTGAGGCAGCTATCACCACCATACAGAGCCTCACCATCAGCAGTTACTGGGACAAACTCACCAAGATGACTATTAATGGGCTCCCTAGTATATGTTAAAAAAAAAACAAATTGGGCTAACAGGAATCAATTCATGGTGCACTCATCTGTAAACGAACTCACAAGATCAGAATTTTCCCCACAGCCTCTAAGCAGGCTAGGTAGAACACTCAAATCAATTCTGAAACAAATATTCAAAGATTTAAGTATGGAAAAATATATGATCACTCCAAGGCTATGACCTGGTTGCCATTCAGGAAAGTCCAGTTGGAGGGGTGGAAAGTTCAGAAATAAAATGAATATAAATGAAGAGGTTTGAGCAGGACTGAAGAAGCTTTAAAGTGAAGGTATGACCGCAGCCTAAGAGATAGGAAAGAAGGCATAGTAACCTTTTTGCTTTTGTCATTCTGTGGATTGTGTGTATATAGATTTGTTGTTTGCAGGCCTACCTGCATACTGGCGAAAGCAGGTTTGAAGAAACCACCAGATAGAGATTTTAAAACAATACACAGGGTGTAGTTCTGGTTAACTGTGCCTGTGATTTTGCTTGTTCCTTCTATTCTGTTTGCCCTTGTAGAAATTATTAAGCATGTGTTGCACTGCCTGTGCTTGACTCGGAAATTACAGCTGGTTCAAAACATGGCAGCCAGGCTTGTCTCAGGAACATCTAGGAGGGACCACATCACTCCCGTTTTGAGGTCCCTCCACTGGCTGCCTATCAGCTTCCGGGCCCAGTACAAGGTGTTGGTTATCACCTTTAAAGCCCTAAATGGCTTGGGTCCAAGCTATCTCAGGGACCGCCTCCTCCCGTACAATCCTCCCCACACTCTCCGGTCCTCTGGGAGGAACTTACTGCAGCCTCTAAAATCTAGGCTTGCGGCGACCTCCCAGAGGGCGTTCTCTGCTGTCGCCCCCAAACTCTGGAACGACCTGCCGGATGAGATCCGTCAGATAACATCATTAGACAGCTTTAAAAAGGCGGTCAAGACGGATCTCTTCCGGCAGGCCTTTCCAGATTAACCATCCCGGCCCAGATTCCCTGATTCCTCCCGTGGCCCCATCTTAGTGATGGTTGAGGATCAGTAGAGGGACATCAGGGTTTTTAGTTTTTATATGTTTTATGCATTGATATTATGTTTTAATATGTTATACTGTTTAATACTTTCTTAAGGGGGGGAGGGATAAGGTGTTTTTAATTGTTATATTTTACATTTTACTGTTAACCGCCCGGATTGGTTTGCCATAGGGCGGTATACAAATAAATATTATTATTATATTATTATTATTATTATTGTGAGGACTGCTCTGTGGTGGTGTTTTTAAATTTTACCTTCATAGAATTGAGTAATGATTTTATTGTTATAATTTTTTGTGTTATATGGTTGTGCATACTGTAGACAATTCTGTTCTTCTTTTTTACAATTCTGTTCTTATCCACGGAAGCCATTGAGAAAAACTTAATGTCAAAACATGTCTGGATGAGTTGAATGACTTCTGAAGAATTTTACCTATCATATTTTAATAACATTCCTTGTCTGACTGGCATCAGCATTCCACTTACAGATAAGAGAATATGCACCTTCAGTGTCCCAAGCTGACTGAATGACGGACAGTAACAAATTGGAAGTTATTGAATTTTTGTGATGGCGCAATATATTTACTTATTTTGGATTATATTGGCCTTGAACTTTTGAGTTTTATTTAGATGTGTTTCAGGTTTATAGCTTGTTATATTTAGTCACTAATAATAGAAAAAACTCACCTGCAGATCTGGAACATAGAGGGGAGTCGACGGGGTAAGATACTTCTTTTCATTTACTTTAACTATAGAACTTTAGAACAAAATGTGGTTTGGGGGAGTTGAAGTTCAGAGGCTGCCTGCCCTTAAATACATTTTCCAGTTTTGCGGTAACATATAGATACATAATTATCTAACACTTTAATATTTTTAATATCCTCCTTACTTTTAATGTTCTCGTTATGTAGAAGATGACTCACAGGTCATTTTAAATAGCTTAAGTTTTTTAATTGTAAGTTTTTTTAAAAAAATTGCATATTTTAATTATTTTATACTTTGCGATGTGGAAGTCACTGTCGCCATACCCAAGTTCTTAGAATACTGTATAGTCTATAAATGTAACAAAAACATCTGTAGGGCAAATTATTAAAGTCTTCAGGTTGGTTGGATTCTTAGCACCATATTGTTTGATCTAAACATGCCAACAAATTTTTGTTGCCCTGAAAAATATTTTGAGCAATGGTTATAGTAGTTCTCTTCTTTTCTCTTCTCTTACCATTATTGCCCTCTGCTACTTTTAGAGGCAGTGTTTAGTTCTGTTGGTAAATGGAAGATTAAGTTTTCACTCTTATTTTGTAGGGCTTTGAGCTGTAGTAGTTCTACAGTCTATACAGTGAATTAAACTGTGTCTGTGCATCAGAACAATTTTCATGCCTCACTCAATTCCTAATGTAAATTAGTAGGAACACTGGTTATCCATTTGAGAAATTGAGTTGGTATAAAAATAAAAATGCACTTATGGTGTGTGGTGCTTTGTGTATTATCTTGGGAGTGTTTTTCTGTTTATCTGTCACTTGCATTAGAAAAAGCAATCAGTGGCTGCAGGTGACATTAAAAATTAAAGGTTAACCTCAATTTCTTTACTGACCAGACTCAGGGCAGAAAGTTGTCCTGGATTCATGAATAGGGTTTTGGAACTGTCAAAAAACAAGTTGTATGTTATTCCTTCATGTGTCCCTGTAGTTCTGTATTACCTAATGCTTTCTTGAATCAGGTAAGCTTAAAAAACATTTTTACTGGATGCATTCACTTGAAACTACAGATCAAATTCACTGACTTAGACAACAATCTAAGTTGATCAGTATGCGAAAAAAACAGCAAAGAATGCGATAAAGATAATCGAAATAAAGTATTCGCTTTTCATTCTTAAGTCGTTAGAATTGAAAAATCTTGCATGGATACAAAATAGTCTTAATATCAGTGTTTTTAATACATTTTTCTTGAGTCTCCACAATTACTCCAGGCCTATGTGAAGCAGGTATGGCATTATCCAAGAGGAGAACTATCTGAGATTTTCAGCCAAATTCAAGCTGTGTTCAGACATAACAAAAGGGGCACCTCAGAAGTGCCTAAGAGAGACAATGTCTGGCCCTCATGTTCCTCAGACCAAACCTTCTCTAATCTACCTTTTCCAACAAAAGAATGTTTAGGAGAGGGGTAGGAACAGACAGGAATGAGAAGAATTCCAAGTTCAGTCTGCCCCTACCCTCTTTTCTTCTTACAAGTTGTAACTCTCACTGTCATATGCACACACAACACACACCTGTGCTTTTTCCTCTCCTCAAAATATGAAAGTACACAAAGAGTGAGAAGGAAAAAATGCACTTTCCCCCTCACAGCACTCAAGATAAAATGGAGCTTTCTTTCTATTTCAGTGTGGTTCTTTTCAAAGGGTTGAAAGAAGAAGATAGGCTGTAAAGATGAGATTATATGTGCCAAGGGGGCAGCATCAGCAGAGCACTGGGTAGAGTGACATATTCAGACATGCTGTTATCTGGGGGGGGGGGAGTAAGCAGGCAACCGTGCTTTAAATATTTCTGCGCTGTAGAATGCATGAGTCTATTTGAATATTGAGGTTTGAATATTGAGATTTGCTGGGAGAATCTTTTAAATAACCCTTTGGAAAAAAAACATTTATAGCGTGGTTTGCAAGACACATGTTGTGCCTATACGAGATATCTGGGAGAGAACAAAAATTGCCCAACGCAGCCTATTGCCACCTCCAGGCACTGTCAAGCACTTCTACCACCTCTCTTGGTTCAGATGGCACAGAGAAATAGAGCTGGGTATCATCTGCATATTGATGACACCTCATTCTAAATCACCTGATGACCTCTCCCAGCGGCTTCATATAGATATTAAATAACATGGAGGATAAGATTGATTGACCCCTGGGGAACCCCACAAGTGAGTTCCCAGGGTGTCAAATCACAGGATGCGTATGGATGCGTATGATACATAGGAATGTTGTTGACATTCCTATCATCAAATTCGTATTGAAAATTTGTATGAATAGATATGAATGTATTTGACTCCGTTTGAATTTTAATACGTTCATTTTTTCTCTATTCGTACTAATTCAGACCTTCAAATATTGGATCAAATCAAATGTCAAAAATTGCATTCGTGCCCACCCCTGTTCTCTGTACCAGACTAATGTGAGATGCAGCTTTCATGGGTGGGTATCTTTAAAAGGGCTGGTGAAGTATAGATGTGCCGTGTGACTACAAGGGTTAGCAGGACGTTGCCTACTTTTATTCTCTTGTAAATAAACTTAGAACTAGTGTGAAGAGAGTAATCTGGGAGGTCTGCTGCAGCCACCTGTATTCAGATACCTGTCCTTTTATCATTTCATTACATATATTTTTAGAAATTCTAAATTCAGTGAGAACAGTTTGCTCCACGTTGAGTTCCAGAAACAATTTGCTCACTCACTGTGAAAGAATGCTAAATACAGACATATTTGAAGATTATCGCCACATCCAACAGTCAGGCACCTGCACTCTGAAAAGAAGGATGTATCTAAGAGACTTTCTGGACTAGTTCTAGATTCACTTGGAGTTATTTATACATTTATTTCATTTGTAGTCCACCTTTCACCGAATGGTCCAAGAGCAGGTCACAGCACTGAGTAAAATACATTAAAATATAACCCTCTGCCCATGGCAGGACTACTTTAGGAGTTACAGTTTGATCATTATCTCAGTAATTATTTAATGGGCTCTTTTATATTCCTTACGGTGATATTGTTTTATTTCATAGTTGGGGTGTGTCCAGACTGGGAGATACTGCGCATTCTGATGTGCAGTTTGTGCGTGGGCGTCACACCTGACGTCGGATACTTTCTAGTGGTGGCACATTATGCCACTGCTGTTATGGATTTACCTACTGTGGAATGATGAACACTCGCTCTGCAGTACCACCGTGCATGCCATGGAAATCTCGCAGCTGCCAAGGAGGAAGCTGCAGACCTTCGTTTCTAGTCAGGACAATGCTTTGTGACTCTGCAGCCAGGTAAGCTGTGAATTTACTAACGACTGCAGATTTTTATCCGCTGATTTGGTTGTCTTTGGATAGTGATGCAAACTCATGTGTGAACTTACAATAACTTTGGATAATTGTCAGAAAAGTAAATCCAAAAACACTGTTGTATTTATATGACTTTGGCTCCAATCAGTAATGCTATATACATGAATGATGGATTTAATAAAGCTGCAGACAAGGTTGAAACCTGCATAGTAAGAAAAATGGTATGTTTTTTGTTTTAGAAAAGAAAATATAAATCCTTTCAAAACCATATTTGGTTTTCTTTAAATATTTGAAGAAGGCTTAGACAATTAATAGGAATTGCCCAGATAGATGTAACAGAAATCTAAATATAAAGAAACACTTTTCTTAGAAGTCTGATTTTGAACAGATTTCTCCAGCTCCTCAAAGAATTCTAGCAAATTATTGATTATATATTTTTTGCCATTAATATTTTAAACATTTTTTTGGAGAGTAGAATCAAACATAAACCTCAGTCTTGATAATTCTGATGTGTGTGCTTCCAAGTTAGCTTTTCGTAACTTGTAATTTAAGATCACAGTTATTAGGTGTATTTCTGCATTTTATATATCGTTCCCAGATGCTATAGTATTAGTTTTTATCACTGCATATTTTATGAAATGTCAGCCTTCTGTTGGCTGTTCGCGCAGCATTGTTAGTGATCAAAGCCATAACATAAAGGCAAGGAATCTAAACAGTTGGCTTATCTTTGTCCTTCATTGTGACACAAATACTATAAAATTACTTTGCTATAAAAAGACAACCAAAAGACTAATACAGCACTCACTTTTTTCAGTGCCTTAGTAGGTTTTTTTTTTCATTTTATTTTTGGAATGTGAAGCAAAAATGTTGGCACCCCAAAATATTTTGGCAGAAATCTCCTGCTTATGATAAAGTTTATTTCTTAAAAGTAAATTATTAGAATAGAAACCACATTGACCATCATAAACTCTGGCAGCTGTAGCAAGATATTTGTTTGTTTAATCAAATTTATATGCTACTTTATAATAAGAGGTATCTAACAAACTAGAAACATAACAAAACTGTATTTTGATGCATGTTAGCCAGCCAGATATTGCAATATGTGACATATGATTTTATCTGAAAGCATTGTCACATAATTTTGTTATCATTGAATAAATAATTCAAAAATGAAATGGACAGTATATTTAAGAAAAACACGAGTGGACTGGTATGGTGTGAAAAGTACCAAAGGACTAAGGGTGTTCAGGAATATTCAGACATTCAAATTTGAATCGAATGCCTATACATTCATTTTTTACCATTTGAACCAATTCAGATGTTTTGAATTATTTGTTGGAATTATCCGGACATTTGTATGTGTACAGATATGTATGCCTTTTTCATATCTGTACACATTTGTATGGATCCGTATGAGATGAAGACGGGATGCATATGGGATAAAAATTGGATGCATTGGAATGTGTATGGATGTGTACAGACATATGAATGTTGTTGACATTTGTATCATCAAATATGAATTGAATATTTGTACAAATAGATACAAATGTATTCAAATCAGTTTGATTTTGAATACATTTGTTTTTTCTCTATTCGCATGAATTTAGACATTGGAATATTCGATTTGAATCGAATGTTGAAAATTGCATTCATGCATACCCCTAATTATTTAAAATATTTAATGCTGCTTCACATTACAAAACTCTTGAAGTTCACATGAGACAATAATTGAACAACATAACTCCTTTACCAGGATCTCTTCAGGTACTACAGGGGAACTGGTTAAACAAAAGGCTCTGTTGTTAAGTATTGCTGTCAATTCTGGACTTACTGTCATCTAGTCATCCCTTGAGAACAACTGCATTGTGTTAAACCTGCAGGTGCTATAAGGGTCAGCACAGAAAAGGCCTGGGACTACAGGGGTGGGTCAGGAATAGGGATGTGCAGAACTGTAGCTTGTAAGAAATGTTTTTCTTACAAACTGTTTAGAAATGCCCAGGACCCATCAGGTGCCTTACCTGAGAGCCCTGGCCTCTATACCACAGTGTGTCTCCTTAGGAGTAGGTAAACCTTGGGCAAAAGATGCAGGGAGCTCACCTGTTCATTATTTTACTGTTTTATGCTTCTAGCTTATTTTATTTTAAGTGTTTTTAATAGTTATCTTGAGATTATTTTTGTTTAGATCAGAGGTGTCAAACTCAATTTTGCAGAGGGCCATATATTAAATTTAGAATGTGTAGGCGGGCCGGATTCAAATTAAAAAAAATGTACTGAATTATTATAACATTTTATTTATTTAATTATATAGTATAGTATATTATATACTCAAAGCAGCTGACAAAGCTTGTGTTCTCTTCTGAGCTCTCAGTGGTCCAACTACCACCCTGTGGGGAGAACAGAAGCTTTGTCAGCTGCCTTGAGCCACCTTTAATGGGTGAGAAAAGCAGGTATTAAAGCCAACACTTCTCTCTCTCTCTCTCTTCCCCTCTCCTGCCTGCCTGCTTCCTTCCTTCACAAAGGAAGCAGGGAGGGAGGGGAGGCAGGCAGGCTTCATTTCTTCTCCGATCGCGTGGAGATCGGAGAACTTAACTCGCAGCTGCTGCCTCCGCCCCTTGCAAGCAGTGTCAGGCTGAGGGGGGCAGCAGCAGCAGCTTCAGCTCTCCGATCTGCACGGAAGGGATCTGCCCCCGCGCTCGGAGAAGAACTGGAGCTGCCGGAGAGAGAGCGATTTTCTACAGGCGCCGGCACTCGGCTCTGCTGCTGCTGCCGAGAGAACCAACATTAATTCTCTCAGCAGCAGCAGCAGCAGAGCCGAGCGCCGGTGCCTGTAGAAATTAGCTCTCTCTCCGGCGGCAGCATGCGCGCAGCACCGCCTCCTCCTGTGCGATCGCGGGCCGTATCAAATTGGCCCGCGGGCCGCATGTTTGACATGACTGGTTTAGATTGTACGCCTTTGGCAGGTTTTTATACTTATATTGTATTTTTTGTCTTGTATTTGTACAGCGCTGAGTACACTGACAGCGCTATAGAAATAAAATAATAATAATAATGATGATGATGATAATGATAATAATAATAATAATTCTGTCAGTGAGTGGGTTTACAATGTGTTCAATTGAAGCTGCCATGATTGCATGCAATGCTACTGCACCCTTAGAGAGATGGATAACTCCAGCTGCTCCGTTCCACAGAGAGATGAGTTCCCTGCATCTTTTGCTTGGGACTTGCCTGCCCCTGGGGAGTCTCCAGATGCTATAGAGGGACAGTTGCATAAGGCATCTCATGGTTGCAGGCTTCTCTGAGCAATTCATAATAGATGCATACTTCCAATTTTGCTATCTTGACCTAGAAATTCCCTTTATATTAGTGAATGAAGAAGACAGTTATTAATACACCTAAGGGTTGGGGATGTGCATGAATTTATTTTTGACATTCAAATCCGAGTAGATTTGAATTCAATTTGATTCAGATATTTAAGATCCGATTTGAATCTGTAACATTAGAATCCATACATTTGAATGTTAGATGCATATTTAAAGATATGAATGTTGACAATATTTGTGTCTGTTATACGTATTGGTGCGCATTCTGTAAAAATCCATATGCATCCCGCACTATCCCATATGCATCCTGTTTTAATCCTGTATTTTAAGCACACGATACATATAATTTTCGCAGATTTATATACAACAGATACGAAGCTACGCATTTGAATTGTTCAAAAATCCGTATCAGATTTTCAAAAATCGTTATTCAAGTTCGAATGTGCAAATTCAGATTTTCAAAAATCTAATTCGAGTTCAAATGTTGACATTCACTGGATTCAAATAGAATATTCGAATATTCACGCACATCCATACTAAGGGTGTAACAGCTCATTTTTCTGCTACAGTTTGAAAAGATGAATGTCAGTCGAGCATTGGCAGAAAGGTGTGTTCACCATTACCAGAGCCATCACCTGGAAGGTGAGAGCAAGTAGCCATTCTTTCTGTGGTTGTACTGAACAGTCTAAAGCCTTCTTTCTGTAATCTTTGCAGAAGCTTAATCCCTTCTAGAGTGACTAGCACATTGCATTTGTTTCCTTACATCAATGTTTCCCAAAGTGTGGTACGCGTACCCCCAAGCGTATGGGAAGAGTTTGGTGGGGGTATGCCTGGGGGTACGCGTTGCACCGGAGTTTGGTGGGGATCACGTGGGGATATCCACTGCACCGTGCTTAGCTGTTTTTTATGAGGGGTACTCAGCGTTACGAAAATTATAGAAGGGGTACACATATGTCAAAAGTTTGGGAAACACTGCCTTACACCTAGCATTGAGCGTATATCTTGAAGAACTTCTTGCTCATGACAACTATTTAAAAGAGAACTGTTCTCAAATCAGTTACAGCCAGCCAAACCTATCAAGCTGTAGGATTCTATATTCAGATTGCCCAATATCAGCAGGATGCACCTGCAGAGTTCTTTTGGTTCCTTTGAGTTCAGAAGTCTTAAATACTATGACAGTGCAGAAAAAAAAATTTTGTGAGACGTTGTTGGGATCTTAAAATATTTGTCCTAATTTATAATTTAAATGCTTTGCCTTCTAGTTGCTATTAAATTTGGAAATCAATATCTGTTATTTAGAATATATTATTTTGAACTTGATTAGTATTGCAGTACATTTTTTCATTGCATCAACTATTGCTTTTGCAGAACACCCCCCCCCCCAACATGCTAGTTAAATAGAAGAGTCTGTCTAATTTTTTCTTCTTCTAAGGAAGTGGGATGGTTGGAAAGTCAATAGAGAAAGAGGTGGCCCAAGCATTTATGCACTGAATATTTATGTTAATTAGAAAAATATGGAAACAGATGTTACATAAATTATTGCAGTCCCTTGGTAACAGTAACTTAGAACTGACAATAACTTTCATATTTGCTTATTGTGGTGTATCTATTTCTGTTTTATCAGATGAATTACGCAATAGAAGTGGTTGATACTAGAAATTGTTTTGTAGGATTCACATTTCATGTGTTTGTTGGAAAAATATATAATTTTTATTCAGTGTATTTGCAAGGGCTTGACAAAATGGATGCAGAACAAAACAGACACAGTTTCCTAAGTCTCTGGGGAAAAAATCTGTTTTGACTCTCACTGAGAGAGAAAGAGAGAATTTGACTGAGTCTCACACACTTTTTAATATTCTGTTAATATGTGAAGGGTCTAAACTACTGTGAGCAGAACATAAATCGTGAAACATGTTTGCCGGAACAGTGGGACAGCAATTTCCTTTCTGCTCTCTTTCCTTGTGTTTCTTGCAATGCTGCTCTTGTAGGATTGGAACATTCTCCAGAGTGGGTGGGAAGTGACTTGTGAGCGTGCAAGCTTTCTTCTACTACCAGCTGGAGCCTCCAGTCGGCTTTTGAAGAAAACCTTCTTTGGTGGAACAATATGTCTAGACTGAGCCATCTCAAGTCACTAAGCCTGATAACTGAAATCAAAAGCTATATTCTGTTATAGAAATTTCCAGGATCTGTGACTTCTCACATAGCATGACCTTTTTCATTTCGTGCTGAGACCTAATCCACCACTAGAGGGATGCTTTCTTAATAGTAACAGTGGAATCTGTTGTGTCCTAACACGGTATACCTTACTATTCAATTCAACTGCAAGAATCCATTTAATTATATTTATCTAGGATACACATTTTATGCAGAAACAACATGAATTCAGAATGAAGGGGAGGCTTACAATGTTTCTAGCAGGTCATTAGCACTGGAATTGATTTCAGAATTTTGCTCAGAATATGCGCTTAATGTTCCAGGAGACACATTATACAATATTAAATGTACCATACCATATGAAAATGAACTACAGAAAAAAAGCAGATATCTTATTTATGTTTTTGAAGAGGAAATAAATTACTGTGAATCTAACTTGATACCAAATAAAAAGATATATTAGGACGGTGTAGGCAAAATAAATTGCAGCCTAAAGCTGTAAATCTAAATACACTTATTAGACAGTTAGATCCAGTGGTTACAGTAGGACTTTAAACTACAAGTGCCTAGAATTGCACTGTAAATTCTTTTAAATGAATGGAACTCAACTTTTGAAATTGTAGATCTTGCTGGTTTATTACCCATGTGTTTACAAATCAACAGGTCTGATTCTTTAAAATGATACTTGTTCCTTCTCCCAATCAGATCATTTTGAGGGCGTGTACATTCTTCTGCCAGAGTGATCTAAGTAGCTAATAAAAAATACAAAGTGTAATAATTTTTAAATATCTTTGTCACAGCAGGTTCTTTATCTTCTAACCCAGGAATGTCCAAAGAGGTCTGTGTGCATTTTTGCCATGTGCTGAAACTAAGGCACATTACTAAATTTTAAGAAAGGTTTCGGTGGAAGATATCAAAATCAGTAAAAACTCCTCCAGAGTTTAATTTTATGCTAGTATACTTTCCCGTTTTCTGCCCACAATTTATTTGTAAAGAATATCTCAGCTACATATTAATAGCTGCCCATAGGTTTGCATGCCAGAGCTTAAAACTGATGAATTCTTATTGAGCAAATAGGGTGATTTCTTAAAAACTGCCTCTAGACGAGGGTGAAAAAGGGAGTGCAAAGACTGGCTTGAAACTCAAAATAAATAAAAAACAATAAGATCATGGTATCTGGTCCTATCACTTCCTGGCAAAGAGAGGGGGGAAGAAATGGAAGCAATGTCAGCTGTGAAATTAAAAGACTCTTGCTCCTTGGGAGGAAAGCTGTGACAAACACAGACAGCTTAATAAAAAGCAGAGACATCACCTTGCCACAAGCATCCACACAGTCAAAGCTATAATGTTCCCAGTAGTAATGCATGACTGTGGGAGCTGGGCCATAAGAAAGGTTGAGTGCCAGAGAATCGCTCCTTTTCAATGTGGTGCTGCAGATTATTGAGAGGCCCTTGGACTGAAAGGAGAGCAAATCAGTCAATACTAAAGCAAATCAACGTTGACTGTTCATTGGAAGGACAAATGCTGAAACCAAAGCTCAGATACTTTGCCCACATAACGAAAAGACCAAACTCATGGGAAAAGAGGATGAGAAAGATAATATCAAGTAAGCAATGAACATGAGCTTGGGCAAACTTAGGGAGGCCAGTAGAGGACAGAAAGTCTGATGAAGAGTCAGACATGACATAATGGAACAACAGCAACAACTATAACTTATTCTGGCTGCTGTTCTGTAGTTGTACTAAGAATGACCACTTTCAGTGAGTCACTTTAACTGACTGTATTTGTAGGACATTTAATTTGCGGACTTTCTCTTCAGAAAACTCAAAATGGAGGGTGGAAAGTCCACAAAACAGGCAGAAATAAAAATTGTGTAAGCAGTCAGACCTGAAGATGGACTGATGCACTTTTAAAGTGAAGGTGTGACCACAGCCAAAGAAGCATAGAGTTCACTGCTGCACCCAAACTGACCTGGAAAATAATACCAAGGGCTTCCAAGGCTCAGTGGTTCCTCTGCTCAGGCTCCTGGGATGTTTAGCAATTTGAAGTCAAATTAGTACCTTCAGTGGTACTGATATATCCATAGTATGTTTAATACCTCCCATTGATATTGGCTGATTCTTGAAAATGCCAGTGGCTAAGGGATTCCCCCTACTCAATGGGAATGGAGGGCCCAGCAGTCTGCAGGGGGAAAAGGATTTTGTTTTCTGTTGTGTAGTGATAGTTCAAGTAAGGAGCAAATAGGAGTGACAAATGTTTATCCCAGCCATTTCAAGAAGAAGGATCCATTCAGTAAATGAGATACTGGTTGGGGTAGATAGTAGTTACAAGAGAAAACTTAGAAAACAAGGAAGACACAGGAGTCTGAGGAAACCACTACAGATAATTGTAGACTGTGCTCTTTGCTCCAAATCTATGTCTTCAACACAACCGTCCAAGCCCACAAAAATCTCTTTTGTGGATTCCTTACTCCTTAATCAAGAGAAATTCAACTCAAGGTATTAACAGTGGATGCTTGAATATGCAACTAACCTTCTCAGTCATCCCAGCTGAGGGAGAGGAAAGTTCATTGGTCTTTGAAGAACAAAATGCAGCATTCTGTACTATGTACAATTAAAGAATTGTCAAGGCGTGTTTTTCCACTGTTACTAGAAGTACCCATTAAGTACCGAAAGGAACTTAAAACCAGATAGATGGCCTTCATCTACAGCCAGTTAATGTGATGGGCCAAATCGTCCGCCTCCCAAGTCCCCTGGGCTGATCGGATGCCACAAGTGCCTCCCCAACGAAACTGGCTGGCATCCCTGAAAATGACTACCTCGCTAGGCTTGATAATGGGAAACCCCAGGTAAAATTTGGTGCCTACAGACCACCATGCTAAAGAGCCTCTGACATCCTTGGAAAGGGACACAAAAGGATTTAAACCGGCCCCCTGCTGTTAGAGCAGAACTTGGCATTCAAGCTATCCAATGCTCCATTAATATCAAAATATTTAACTTTTGGATACGCTTAGTCTCTTTGCCGGGAAATAGATTACCAAGAATGTGCTTGGAAGAGCAATATAGGAATGAGAACACCTATACATGGGTCCATAAAGTACATGGTGAAATTTCTCGCTGTGGTCTGTCCCTGCAAACACTAGGGCGTACCAGTCTGATAGCAAAAGAACGCTTTAAGCTGCGACTAAAGGACGTCAGTGCCCAAAATGATATTACAAACCTTTCCAACATAAAATCATTAAATGGTTGGCACGTACGAAATCTATTTTCTGAATTGAAAAATACCTGGTTTATAAGATGCCCCATCCATTGAGACAGCAACTCACTTATGCACGATTTGAATTGACTGACTCCATGATGAAGTATGGTAGATACCTTCAGATACCTTATGAAAATAGACTGTGCATCTGTGGGGCAACAGAGGTTGAAAACCTCTCACACATTTTGTTTACTTGCCCCTTGTACTCTCAATTAAGAACAGCATGTCTGGATCCCCTTTTGCAAAATATGACATTTTGGAATGCAGAGCAAAAAGTAAACTACCTTTTGCAGGGAGAGAATGCTCAGGCAACATATAAGGTAGCTTTGTACTTGGTTAAGGCAGCCTGGCTCAGGAAACTTTTCATTGAGTCTAATGGAGTGCCTTGTAAGGGTGATGAAGATATGTAACTATAACATATGTACAGACCTGATTTTACTCTTGTTTATATTGATTTTATTCTTCTATGGCAGGGTTTCCCAAACTGTGGGTGGCGACCCACTGGTGGGTCGCGAGCAAATATTGAGTGGGCCCTGCCTGTAGAACGACACACCAATCGACCGAGCCTTTATTCATATTGGTAACGGTTAAATTTCCTAGAGGTGGGTCCCGAGTTGGTAAACCTATATTAGATAGGTCGTAGCCTAGACAACTTTGGGAACCACTGTTCTATGGTTTTATCTTTGTATACTTGATACTTGATATGGTCAAGTGACTAATCAATGAAGTTTATTCTGTACTATTCTGATTTAAACCAGCAGCAAGAGATTTAGAAAAGGGGATAAGGGCCCATTCTAAGGGCCTGGCATGGATCTTGGCCCAGGGGTAAAGCTCTATGATTGAAATCATCTTACCTAGTAAAGATGATAAGGTAAGCAGCCTGGACTTGGGTTGGCATTGGACGTCCCTAGCAAGGGAGAGCAGAGTAGGAATTCTGTCGTTAGAAGGGCGGATGTTAAAATTGACAGAATCTATGACCGCCCCAAGATGGGTAATGCTTTGGGAAGGAGCAAGATTGCTCTTTTCGTAGTTGATAATAAAGCCGTTTCTGGTGAGAAATTCAATAGTTAACCAGAGGCTTCTGTCTGGTCTCGGTCGACCAGTAGAAGATCATCTAAGAAAGGGTAAACTCTGGATCACCCGCTTGTGCTGGCTGGGGAGGAGCCTTGGAAAGAGAAGCCAGCGCATCGGCGGGTTGGTGGAGAGGCCTGTCGCTCGGCCTTTCGGCGGTTTCTGCAGGCAGAGGGAAAAACCGTCAGGCGCCAATATCCTCCAGCACCGTCAGGGGTGCGAGAAACGTACAGTCGAGCCCCTTACCTGGGGGCGATGACTGGTAGGCCCCTACCGGAGCAGACACTGCAGCATGGAGGGATGAGAAAGAGAGCCCCTGGGGAATCGAAATTGCGTGGTGTTGGGCTTCAAGGTGCAGAAACAACCCCACAGGGACCATCCGAAAGGAAGCCAAAGAACTCGGAATCCAATGAAGCCGAAAGGGCTGAAGACATGCTGCAGTGAGCGTTTGGAATAATTCCCTATGGGTATGTGACGGTCAGTCAGCAACACGACCAGGAAGACTGGCTCTGCTGGGCACTGCTGCCCTATATATACTCAAAAGAGCCACCTACTGGTCATGTCAGCAACCTGCACCATCACATACCCTATCGTAGTCTGCTGCATCAGTCTGAGAACATGCATTTTTACTATTTCAATTGATTTTCATTCTATTTTGATTTTTGCTTCATTAATTTAAGAATATATTATTTTTTCTAGTGAAATAATTAAAAGCTAATATTTTTTATAATTCAAGACAGGTGGTATTTCTCACCTATCCTCACAAAAGGAACGCCTCCTCCCATATCAACCTGCCCGTGCCCTAAGATCTGGGGGGGAAGGCCCTTCTCGTTGTTCCACCACCTTCTATAGTAAGACTGGTGGGCACTCGAGAGAGGGCCTTGTCAGTAATGGCCCCCAGGCTGTGGAATAGCCTCCCCCTCGAGGTGCATCAAGCCCCTTCACTGTATACATTCAGGAGGGGGGTGAAGATGCACCTCTTTGCTCCGGCGTTTGGCTAAAGGTGACACAGTTTTTCCCTACTGCACATATTATTGTTTTATACTGTTTTATATATATGGTTTTATTTTAAATATTTTTGTCTTTTAAATATGCTGTTACCCACTGTGAGACTCTCGGCGTATAGGGTGGGATATAAATGTAAATAAATAAATAAATAAATAATTCCAGATAAAATAATTTGTTTTTATGTATGCAATAGAAATACATTTTTTTTAAAAGTGTTTTGAGAAAAAAACAAGTTGAGTTTGAAACATTTGGTAATACGCTTGTTTATTTGGGAGGGTCTTCTTTACATCTTGTCTGTCAGAATGTTTTACCTGATTTAATAATGCAGGTCCTATTGTTTAGTTAAAGATTTTAAGAGAATATGGCACTTGTAGGGTTCTGAAGCCTTGACATGGTTTTAATCTGATAACTAATGGCTTTAAGTTCATGTTCGTTCAGTTGTTGGCAACAAATCTAAACCTCTATTTTTTTGGATTTATGAGGATAAGTCCTGCTTTGGCAATCTTGTAGATCCTCAAGAGAATAGTTAAACAGTGATTAATCATTGTTTCTTCACTGAGTGTGCAGAAAAGAATGGAAAAGCTGCATTTCACACTTCTGAAGCAATTAATCCCCATGATCTTAGCCAGGTTTGTCTTGAAGATAAGTCGGGATACAAAACTGTACCTAATTTATCAATGTATGCATGCCATAAAGTATAAAACACACAATTTATTTCATATCATTTATAGTCAAATGTAAAAAAAAGTGACTTTGCCATATCCAAGAGTGTTTCTTACATTACCTTCATATAAACTAAGTACCAGAGATTACAATGGGATTCCTGTTTATTGTGCACATCTGGTGCAGTCACTATGCATTTTCTCATTCACTTGCTGGCATTTTTAGTGATTGTGGCATAAATCACCTTGCTAATCAGAAACATAAGTGACGGGAAGTCATCTCCTTTTTTTGAACAATGGGAAAAAACATATGGCTTCTTAGACAGGACTTGGCGGTTATAGTATTTATGTGGCATTATATTCTGTATTTAGAATTTCATATTAATTACAATGCTTTGATTGAAGGCAGAGGATGCCCTAGGTTTATGGTCAGTGTTGGTTTGATGCTGTGCACAATATTCCAGACACTGAGCATACTATAGGATTAAATGCCAAAATAAATCAAGGTATATACTATGCATTTTTTCATTTCCTTGTGATAATTTCAAGTACACTTTGACTGGTGCAAATGAAGCACTATATGATGGAAAGCAATTGCTGTGTCTGCTGTGTGTAGTGTGACTAACTTGTTAATGGTAAAAATCTTTTAATCTCTTAGAGAGATGATAATCTTTTAAGTATTCAGCCTTGTTAAATTTAGTTGCATTTGTATTTGGTTTGAGTATATTTTTATAGACTGGATTAGTTCCTAAGATTGAGAAAAGTTGGGAAAGGTACTCTATGTATCAGAGAAGGGAATGCAATACAAATTTTAACACACCTTTAAAAGCTGGCAAAAAAAATCATTCAAAAACGTATTGCCCTCCTCCGATATGTTATGTTCTCCTATATAAAAGTCTCTTCCAGCCTCTTAACAACCTGCCTCCTTCTAAAAATCCTTCACCTTTAAATAGCTGCTTCAGGTGGTATGTTAGAGTTTTTATGAGTACACATTGAAGATTGTGAAGTACCCATTTATTATTTAAAACAACTGGATGGTGTTCAAGGCTTTGCACTGTACTTCAAGAACTAACTTGAAATGAAGCATGTTGCCCTCATTTGAGCTGCTTCTCTGTGGATTTTTTATATATATATCGCAGTTTGCATACACTGTTTTTTTGTTTTTGGTCCTGTGCATTCAAGAGGAAAAACCAAAGAACAGCCTAGTAAAGTTCTTTTTAAGGTGTAGTTTGTAGTCTAAAGTCCCACCATGTGAAAGAAGTGACTTGAGTCTACTGTACACTGAAGGGTGCACTCAGGCTATTCTTGCTTGCAAGAAATCCCTTTTTCAGACATTGTGTTGCTGGGACTCTGTCACTATACAGTACTGTATATTCTGTCACTATATCAGTGATGACATTTAAGGCTTGACCCTCTTCTGGTGCTACTCACGGGCTACCTTTTTGCAGAGCTGTGCAGATAATTTCTAATGGAGCAAGTGTGGGCATAGTGAAATGATGTGATTTGAATTTGAAACGTTCCAGTTCAGCCAAATATTGTCTATGTAGATTCCTCCTAGGATTCAGGCCCCTGAACAGGCTCCATTACCAAATGGCACCTGTGGCAGCGATCCTTGTTGAAAGTAAGTTAGAAAGGACTTCTGTGAGTATGGATCATTCTAAGGGAACTTACGTTTATCTTTGGACCAGGATTAATAGAAGAAGGGTCTTGAAGATCAAATAAGAAATGCAACACCAGTGAGGGAGTCAGATGAACCTGGATGCAGGAAGAGAAAAGCTTGGCAGAGTCAGAAAACATTGTAGGAAAGGGTTTTCAGAGTTTAGGCTCTTAACTTGAGAGGAAGACTTAATATCAAAATAACCTTTGGAAGAGAGGAACCAGAAGAAAAAAGCTGTGATAGAGGTTTTGGGAAGGCTAAGAAGTATTAAGAAGCAAACAGTTAGAGCCAGAGTCCTCATCTTCTGATCTAAGTTAACACATGTCTTCAGAGAGAAGTCTTTAACACTCCAGGTCTGTGAGATGCAGAGCTGAACCTGAGATAAGGGACTATCAGAATAAACTACAGTTGTTCTATTGAGTGCTGGTGATAAAATTAAGACATGGGTGTAAGTCGTGTTCTGCCTAGAAACAAGTGTTTCTTTTATTAATTTTACCAGATTTAAATAAGAGATAGCATTTAAAGTGGATGACTTACTATAAAGTAAATGTAAAAATTGAAGTACATTAAAAATATAAGGTAAAATATGAGTTAATGCTGTTAAAATATAAGAAATTAAAGTATAATAGTTAATGTTATTAATACCTACATTCATCTAACTGCTTTTTATTATAAAATACAAACAGTGTATTTGTTTCACTACTCTTGCTAAGAAAATGTTTTAACTTGTGTATGGAAGTAAAACAGGAAAAGGACTTGATGACATTACATGAAAAAGTTGACATAAAGAAGAGGTAAGCAAAGGAGGAGAGATTCAAGGCAGAGCTCAGCTAAGTAGGAAAGCAGAAGCTAAAACTAATAACGAAACAGATAACACAAAATAAGCTAGATTTAGAGGTGGAAGGGGAAAACCTACTTGAATCTAAGAAGGAGATTGCCTTCTCTGCCATAACCAACCTGTATAATGCTTCATAGAGAGATCTGTGGAAGTGTTTATGACTATACCACGTTCCACTTGGCCAGAATACCAAACAGGTTTCTAGAAGATTAAAGCATATGAAGGATACTCATAAAATTATTATGTTAAATTGTATTTTAGCCATCTTAACATAACCAAATGTATTTCCAAGTGAAATTTTGTGGTTGCTAAGTATATTTATCTTTGAAATGTGTTTGTGTTGACTGTGCCTTTAATTCCCATGTTTGGTCAGTGTTTGTAACTATCTATCACTTACCTACCTAATTTTATTTTCACTTTTATTCTCTGATCTAAGGCTTTTTAAAAGAAAAATGTGCATCAATAGAATGTCATGCTGCTACACTGCAGATCATAACTATGAACTATCATTGAGAGCAACATTTATCCTGATCAAAGAAGGTGAAAAATCACAAGTACTGTCCACTCAGTAATACAATTTTGAGATTTTTTTGTTTTGTTTTCTATGATGTTGGCTGAACCAGAGTTTTGGAAGAAAGAAGCATCCCACGGGGCTGCCTGAGCAGCGCAGAGACAGCCTGCCTTTCCTGTATTTTTTATTTAAAAAGGAACTGTGCTTCCATGGCTTCTGTAAAGCGTCAATGAGAAGAAATAATTTCAAGTTGAAAGATTAGGACTTCTGTTTTGCAGTCATTGCTGTGGCCTTTATAAATGAGAGTACCAAAGGAAGCAGAACCTGCAAGATTTTTATTCCAGAGCTGCATGTTGCTGCTAAAAGAGAACCACAGCTTTTCTCCCTCTGAAGTGATTGCAAACATTTTACCTCGACTTGCTTTTTGCTATAAATTATATTCTATACAAGTCCATGTTCTGACTGGGAAAATCAGCATTTTTCAAAACACAAAATGACTGTATTTTGACAACAATAAAAGATAAGCAGGAGGAGAAAAATGAGAGAATACGCAGAGTTGAAAAAGAGTTAGCTGAAGTTTTAGGCTGCAGCCAAATGTTATTTGTTCTCCTTTATTTGAATACCTCAGAATAGTCTTGGTTGCAGTGCAAGCTGGGAAAGTGAGCTCAGCATAATTGCTGCTTTAAATTGATCAGATGTACATTTCATTCACCTGCTGCTTTCCCACTTATCCAACAGGTACGAGACTGTAGGG
The DNA here is from genome assembly GCA_023333525.1 of Aspidoscelis tigris stejnegeri. NCBI lineage: Eukaryota > Metazoa > Chordata > Lepidosauria > Squamata > Teiidae > Aspidoscelis > Aspidoscelis tigris. Next base: position 32,726,257 of record JALMGA010000008.1, read on the forward strand.
TGGAATTCAAATGCTCTGTCATTCTGTTTGAGCAATTTTGCACATCCCTGCTTGACCACACAGTCCCAGGCAGAGCTGGAAGAAGCTATCCATGGGTCTGTTTCCTTGAATGCAGTGCCCTCTTATACCACTTGAGGCATCAACAGAAAGTTGAGCAAGTAATCAGATGCCTAACTGGGAAGTCTTCCCTTGAGCAACGTCACATTGTTCAGGTATAAGAAGAGAACCATGTACAGTGTTGGCTGTCTCCAGGCTTGCGGAATAAACCTGCAGTTAAAGGGAAAGGCGCTTACCTGTTGCGAAGCAGCGACCCATTGTCTTGCCTAGAAAGCAGCTCTGCAGCTTCCTCCTCAGAAGCTGTGAGAGCTGAGTCAGTGTGCACCGTAACGTGGTATGAGGCAGCCAATCAGAACTTCCTGCTCTCATTCATCTCTTCTCGTCGTTCTTCCCGGACCGGTGCGAAGATTTGCTGTGCAGTAGAAACAAATGTCCTTAGATTAGCATCAAAGTAAAAGCGCAGTAGCAATCGGATAGTGCGACGCCATGATGGCTCATTGTCTGTGTGACGCCCCGATCATGACTGCGCATTCTGCCGCACAGTAGAAACAAGACTGGACACAGCCATTTGTAAGCTTCTTCCAAAGAAGTGGAAAAGGGGTGCTTCAAAAAGAGGAAACCACAGAATGCCTACCTACTTTTTTAGAAAGGGGGTTAGCTTGACCTGGACTCTCCAGTTGGAAGCAGAAGTACTGTATGTTTTAAATACTAAAGCAAAAACAAAGTGTATCAGTAGATTCTTTCACTGTCTGGTTGCTGTCCTGAATTGAACTATCAATATGGTCTCCGCTCTCTGAAAAGAATGATTACCCTTGATCTGATTCACCCACAGATGTCTGATTGTTTGATCCTCCCTAAGGCCGTCCATGTGTTCCAAATATGCAAATGCCCTGTTATTTCCCCTTTTAACAGCCTTGTACAGGGTTCAGAATAAGAGAACAAGCAGACAAAATGACGTCAGATTGGTTCCGTTCCTGGAAGTTCATCGAGCTGCTGTATCCTAGGGCTGTGGATTGGCAATGCATAAGCCCTCTTTGGCTGGATTCCCACAGCTATGCATACTAGGTTACAAGGGGGGGGGGAAGGGTTTTTTTGGGGGGAAGGGGGGACATGCACATATAACATAGTTCATGATAACTTGATACAGGTAGTAGTCACCTACATATCTAGCTGACAGACTTTTTCCTTAGTAGCTGTGAGATGCCTGTGGTAAGAAAAGTATAGAGGGCAGATGTGATAGAATAGCAGTGGATTTTATCTAATACTGTAGACTGTGTTGCTTATTGTCCAATATAGATAAGTAGAAAAAACTAGTTCGAAAAGGTCCATGGACTGATACATTGAGTACATTTTACTGTTAATATTGCTTATATACCAAACAGGGTAAGCCTGGTCCCATCATTTTTTTCTTTTACATTTTCTTTTTTCTTTTATCCAATTTTGTTTAGGGCATCAATTGACGTTTTTGCATAACTTCTGTGTATTTCAGTGCAAATTGCTTAGCAAATCTTCCTAATGGATCTTGCAAAACTAATAGGTATTAATTAGTAGTGTCCCAGTTCCACAAAGAGAAAATATTTTGCATGCAAGAGAAATTTACACAGCATATATTGTTCCACGGTTGCCCTGAGTTCAACTGGTAATAGTCCTGCTCTTTGACAAGTAACAAGAAGACTTGGACCTCCAGGTATCAAGTTCTTTTCTGCCCTGTTGTATTTAAAGGATCTTCTTAGTGAGCTTACTAATACTTTTCACTGATTTTATTATGGCAACGTTCAAAAAGTCCCATTGCTCAATGTGTGATGAAAATGGCTTTTGAGTGATTTAAGTAAGACTAACGTAATATCTGGATTTTCATGTGCTTGACGTTGAAGAATATTTTAATTAGCGCCTGACCGCTTAAGTTTTAGTTTGATTGGGAAAAAGTATGTTTGTTTCATCGGATCTATTTGTGCATACAAATACCTAGGTGCATAGAACTCGAAGGTTTCAGCGTAATTTATTTTCAGTGTGTTGTGTAAACTGCTGTGCTGTATATACATTTTATATTTATGTCAGAAAAGGGTTGCAGAGGGGTGCTTTAAAACCACCTTTTCAGCTCTAAATAGCTATTGTGTACATATGGTAAGGTACTGCTGCTTAACAATTAGTAACTGCTTTGATGAAACTAAATTACATGTTTAAGTTCCCATCAGGAAGTCGCTTCACATATCTGTATTAATGTATTCAAGGCTGGAGAAGGAAAGTTAATTTTCCAGCTTAAATATTTAATTCAAGCTTAAAATTTAGTCTGTAATTAGAGTTCCCAAATGGCAGGAACATGGAGTATTTGTCCATTTTAATTAGATTGTTGTTTACCTATTAATTATATATCATATCTTGTCATATAGTTTTGATGGTAACAGATGGTGCTAGGAGTTAGTAAGGGTTTGAACAAAATAAGATTCCACATGATTTATTAAGTTGCACTTTATTAGTGTGTGGTCTGCATCAGTCAGGTTTTTCTCCTGAATGTGAACTTTGGAACATTGCATACACATTAGTTATTCTTTTATTGAGCCCATTAAAAACCGTAGGTAGTTTCTTATTCCTATTTTAGGATACACTTCACTGGAATCATTGGAACTTCCTTCTAGGTACAAACACAACTGATTAGTTTCAAAGATGAGTGCATAAAAATTCTTGTTGCTCTACACGTGTTTTTACATGCATGTTGACACATGTCAGATTTAAAATGGCTTGGTGCCCTTGACCTCTAATTATACATAAAGTAAAACACAAAAGTATTGTATTTAGATGGAGGAAACTTGAGTCCTAATCCCTTCTAGGGTGTTTAGCTCACAATTCTAAGTAGAATGTAACTCAAATAATTAGTTGCTTTATTGAAGCAGACTGAGATGCTGTTGGCTGATTACCGAACTCATTGAAAGTCATCTGTTCATGGGAAGAGTGCTGTTTTGTGATGTGGATCTTGTCTTTCATGGAGTAACTATTCTAAAATGGATACCTGAAGCTGATAACACTCCCTTTCCTACTCATTAGCATTTTAGTGGAAGACTTTTATTAGCGTTTAAGATTGGTTCAGTTCATATTATTTTGATTTTTTTTTCTAAATCAGGAAAGGAGTATGAAAGAATGATCAGCAACAATATTAGTGTTTAAAAATATTGACAAATTTTCTCTTGAAGATACGGTCAGAATTTTGTTAGTGAAAATAAACAGATGGCCGCACTGAATGCTGTAATTTCAAGACTTAGTTCAGTGGGCGACTTGACAAACAGTCGATCTATAAAACTGCCTTCTTGTACTGGCACTCACTTTATACATTTTTATACATAAACTGCAGCAACAGATGCTTGATGCTGGTACTAATCCACATCTCTCCATTCTATTCCTGAAATGTGTAACTTTCACAACATATACCTAATATGTTTGCAGGGACCTTACTCTCTATCTCAGGAAACTGCATTCCTTCTGCAGTAGATGCTACTTGAAACTACTTTGTTGAGCAGACATTTTGGCAGGCAAAGAGAGGGGAGAGGAATTTGATAGAATGAGGGTACTTTGGATGAGTTTCCAACATAAGGATTATTTTGTCACCACCTACACATGAAAAGGTTGGCAGCGCTGAAATCATGCAGTTAGATAAACTCTGAAACGCAGTGTTACTGGCTTCCCAGTATTTCCTAAGAAATGCATTTAGGAGAGAATTAGACGATTATTTAATTTTGGTATAATGACCTTTTAAGTCATGAACAAAAAAAAGATAATAAGATTTTATCGTTCTGCAAACAGAAAAAAGCTCTTAAGTCCAAGCACTACTTCTGATCTTATTCCTTTGATTTGCTTAATAGAGCTGTTCCTTTGTAGCAGGACCTCTTTCATTTTTCAGAAGTATTCATTGTGCGTTTTGAGTTTGGTTTGCTTGCCATTAAGTGGAAGGTTAAATAATGCACAATTCACAGAAGTTGTTTGCTGCCAAACTTTGCTGAGAGAGACAATTTAATAAGATGCTTTAGAATCTTCTGTAGCAGGTTAATATCACAAAGCACTATCAACAGCATGTTGAAATTGGACCCATTCATTTGTTTAAAGATAAGTACCCACAAAGAGTCTTTTATTTTATTTTATTTTAAATCCCTCATATTATTTGCATTCATAGCAGCAGCCCATCTTTCACACATCTTCGGTATCTGCATATGCTATTAACAAACTTATTCTATTTTCATTATTTTCATTTTTCTACCTTCTGAAGAGGTCAGACTACCGGACATTACTGTTCCACTGCATTCTCACAACAGCTTTGTGTGGTAGATTAAGCTGAGATGCAATGACTTGCCTAAATTCATCCAATGGGCTTTCATAATTGAGTATGAATTTGAAGCCTGGACTACCAGTTGCTATTGCGGCCCCTTCCCAGAGTTACAGTCCACAAACGCATTTAGGCCATATTGTGTCATGATATTCAAAATCTCTTGCAGGGGCATCAAAATCTGCCTGTTTTCACAGCAGTTTATGCCAAAGGGACGTGAGGGCCCATGGAGGGTCTTCAGTCCCTTTCCATGTCACAGAATCTTCAGTGCATGAAAAAGGAAGCTGTGAAGCTGCTTCTCATGCACTGAGCTGGGCCCGTGTTTCAGCAAAAGGTACTGCATTTCCATGCAGATATTCTGCACCTGCGTACAAAGTGCGAGTAGACCCTCCAAGCGCCCTAACATCAGAACAGCAAACATGGAAACAACAGTGAAGCCATTAAACCCTTTCTAGGGCTACCTGAAGCTTAGAAAAACCTTGAGGGAAGCTCAATCCAAATAAGAATTAGAGAAAAGGAATGATGCTGGCCATTACTGAGGTTCCACATTCACTGTAACAGTTGGTCATCGTTTTTATAAGTTTTCACTGCACTGTTCTGTTCCATTTCTCATATTTACAAATGCACCATATGTATATGGTCCTTATGTATTAGGAGCAGGAGTGGAGTCTAGCAACTTTGCAGGATGGACAAAAAATGACTGTGATAGGTCGTGGTACATCAGTGGATTGTAGCAGCACAGAACATTCTACGACAGTAGTCAAACAACATGTCTATATATAGTTTACAAAAAAAAAAACCTAAGCAGTTTAAATATATCACAGAATCATAGAATTATAGAACTATAAAGAGACCTTTAGGGTTATTGAGTCCAACCCCTTGCTAAATGCAGGCTGCACTAAACCGTCCTAGACAGATGTCTGTCCAGCCTCTGCTTGAAGACCTCCAGCAAAGGAGAGCTCACTGCCTCCCCACTGATTAGTTGCCCTTATGGTAAGAAAGTTTTTCCTAATATCTGATTTGTATCAATTTCGTTGAAGTTTCATCCCATTGTGTTTAGTTCTTGTGAGATTAAGAATCCCTTTCCCTGAGAATAGGGCTGATCCCTCTGTACTGTGACAGCCCTTCAGATACTTGGTATTTTGGGATATACATTCTTCTTGCCAGGTGACAAATGGAAAGAGTTGTGTACTCTTAAGGGCATATCTACACCTCATTTAATTTTGATATGCATTATGCTAGAGTGCTAATCTTCCACATGTGGCCTCCAAGGATTATTTGTCACCATTCTTTTTAAGTTTACTTTGGCTTTCTACAAGAAAAAGTCCCAAGGCAGTTGACAAAAAATTAAAATACAAAACAAGAACAACAAAAAGAAGTATAAAAGAGTTGTTTCACTGACAGGTTTAATCAGTGACCTAGGAAAGTCTTAAGAAAGTGCCAAGAAGAAATCAGGGGTACCTAGTATACTTTGGAAGACTCGGGGTTTCACAGATTAAGGGGAAATACAAAGCTCTCTAGTGCACCTGTGTTATTCAAGTATACAAGGTAGTAGAGATGTGCAAGTTCAGTTTGTATTTAACAGATTTGAATCAAATTTAGCCATTCCTTAGCTTGAAAGACACTAGTTCAGTGATGGCGAACCTTTTGAGCTCAGTGTGTCAAAATTTGCAAGAAAACCTAGCTTAACTTGGGTGCTGTGTCACATCTAGAATTATCCATAATTCTGTGATGTTTGTAGCTCTAGTAAAAAAGTTATATTTTTTATATATGTATTTTATTAAAAGCAAAAACAAGTAATTCTTTACATTAGTGACTTCTGTTGCTAAATCTTCAATTGAAAGTTGGTATTACATACACTTCAATAAGAAGCAAGCACTACACGTCCAGGTGCCAGGGTGACCATGTGTGTCACCCAAAAGGGCTTGGCGTGTCACCTGTGACACGCGTGTCATAGGTTGGCCATCACCACACTAGTTCAATCCTTGCGGCTGCTCACTTTGCTGCCCCCCCAGGCCCCATCCACGCCGGGTCGAGGTACGGGGAGGCAGCAGCAGTGGCACAGCTCCCCGGGGTGAGCCTTCCTTGTGGCTGGCATGTGGTGGTCTGAGAGCCGCCGCCCCGTACCTCGACCCAGCGCGGATGGGGCCTGAGGGGGCAGCAAAGCGAGCGGCCACAAGGCCGGGTGCCAGGGGAAGTCTCCACAGGCGGGGAGAGGCGAGGGAGCTGCCGTTGCTGCCCCATACCTCGACCCGGTGCAGATGGGGCAGCAAAGCGAGCGGCCACAAGGCCGGGTGCCGGGGGAAGTCTCCACGGGCGGGGAGAGGAAACAGGAGGGCCCATCCGCGCCGGGTTGAGGTATGGGGCGGCGGCGGCAGCAGCTCCCTTGCCTCTCCCCACCCGTGGAGACTTTCCCCGGCACCTGGCGTTGTGATCTCAAAGGCTCCCGCGTGGTGAGGGGTTTCTCTTCACCAACCTCGTGGGTGGCCGGTGCCACAGCAAAGGCTACGCTGCTGGGGGGGGGGGGAGCCATGGCAGCCGTTCAGGAAAGGCTCCAGTGAGCCAGGTTCTGCTCCCTCCTGGTTGCTTAGGTTTTCGCCCAGGGAGAGAGCCTTTGCCAAATGGCTTCCATGGCTTCTCCTCTCTCCCCCCAGCCCTTTGTCCCCTGCTGCATTTCTCCTCACCGGTCGTGGGAGAGGGCAAAAATCTGGGTGGCCGGGAGGGGGAGAAACCTTTCCTTTCCGTCCCTTTGCCTCTTTTCCCTCCTGGTCCCTCCGTTTCATTTCCATTCCCTCCGTTTCATTTCCATTCCCTCCGTTTCATTTCCATTCCCTGCCTTGCCTTGCCTTTCTGTCCCCTGCCTTTATTCTCTTGTCCCTCCTGGTCCCTCGCTTTCATTTCCATTCCCTGCCTTCCATTTCCATTCCCTGCCTTGCCAAGCCCCTTGCTTTATTCTCCTTTCCTTCCTTCCTTCCTTCCTTCCTTCCTTCCTTCCTTCCTTCCTTCCTTCCTTCCTTCCTTCCTTCCTTCCTTCCTTCCTTCCTTCCTTCCTTCCACAAAGCCAGCTGGGGGAACTAGTGCTACTCACACAGCTCTCTTCTCTCACTGCTCCAACTACCACCCTGTGGGGAGAATGAAAGCTTTGTCAGCTGCTTTGAGTCCCCTTTAATAGGTGAAAAAAGCCAACTCTTCTGCCTGACTGCCTGTTTGCCTGACTGCGCCAGTTTTGTCTAGTGGTTAAAGAGCAGGACCTCAGGAATAATCCATCTTCAGTCCACTTTGACACTCTGCCAAGCCTGGCTGCAATCCCACCTAAGGTTTAATCCAGCTTTAGTCCATTTTCACAGCCATAGAAGACAGTAGCCAAGTGTGACCAGTAATTTTCTTTCTCATTGGCTGCAGTCATGCCTGAGGTTTAATCCAGTTTTAGACCACTTTGATACTCAGCCAAGTGTGACCAGTAATTTTCTTTCCACATTATCTATCCCCTAAATGGGCTGTGGCCTGATCCAGCAGGGCTCCTCTTAGGTTCCCATGGACTAGAAGGATTGTGGCCTGATCCAGCAGGGCTCTTCTTAGCTTCTTATGGACTAGAGCCAGTGGTCGGCAAACTCATTAGTTGAAAGAGCCAAATATCAACAATACAATGACTGAAATTTCTTTTGAGAGCCAAATTTTTAAAACTAAAACTATATAGGTAGGTACATTGTTATTAACTCAATTAGGGTACTCCTAAGCTGGAAGAGCCACACTCAAGGGGCCAAAGAGCCACATGTGGCTCTCGAGCCGTGGTTTGCCTACCCCTGGACTAGACAGGCTGTGGCCTGATTCAGCAGGGCTCCCCTTAGGTTCCTATGGGCCAGATGGGCTGTGGCCTGATTCAGCAGGGCTCCCCTTAGGTTCCTATGGACTAGGTGGGCTATGGCCTATAGAAAAGCTAACTCTTCTGCCTGCCTGCCTGTGCCAGTTTGGTCTAGTGGTTAAAGAGCCAGACTCTTATCTGGGAGTACTGGGTTTCATTCCGCTCACCCCCATGAAAGCCATTTTTGTTTCATTTTTGTTGAAGTTTGTAAAGAAGCTATTTGAATGAGGAATGTATTATTATTATTATTTTTGGAGCTGTAGCAGTGAGAACATGTACCTCCAAATGTGTCATTTGGAGGAGTTTTTTCATCATGTGAGACATGATGCTGGACTAGATGGGCTATGGTCTGATCCAGCAGGGTTCCTCTTATGTTCTTCTTGCTGTTTTGTGATTCTTTCACTACCAATTTTTCTGCTGCAAATCCTATGGCACTTAGAGTGTGGACATGCATGCAGAAAAAGCAGGTTTATATTGTTATTGATTCCATGAGTTCAATTCTATGCATAAATTATTTTCTTTATCTGGTTCTGTATCTTTCTGGCCCTTGGCCCCTCCCGCGTGACCTTGGCCCCTCCCACATGGCCTCAGTGGCCCCGCCCACATGACCTCAGTGGCCCCACCCATGTGACCTCACCCCCGCCCCATGACCCTTCCTCACCTTGCCTGTGAACACCCAGCCCTGAAGTCCACCAGCCGCCACAGGTCACACCTGACTCCTTTTGCATGTTCTTCATTGGAGCATGCTTATGACCCTCCACATATTGCTGAACTGTTTTTCTCATTATTCCTTATTATTGGCCATTCTGAGTGCATCTTATGGTAACAACAGTTCACAAGCACATTGTGGTGCCCACGGCCAGCGGCCACAAGTTGCGAGGCCCCAGCTGGGCATCCAACTCTCTCCAGTCTGGCCACTATAGCCACGGACTTCAAGTTCTCTTTTTAAATAGACCTCTGAGCCTTTTTTCTCTTCAGCACCCAGCTTCTAGCTCTAGTTACACTGTTACCGTTATGTTACTATGGCAGCACTTCCCTCCTCCCTTGAGTATCTGAGCCAGTATCAGGCCTCAAGCAGAGTGTCTTTGAAACAAATGTAAATGTAACTTTGTTTACACTTCTTAAGTCAGTTCACCTTCAACACAAGCAGTTCACATTAACTTATTTTCTTAACTGGGGACCCTGACTAATCCCTATCTAGATTCTCCACAGGAGCCGGATTTGTACTGTCTAACTTCTTCCTAAGACTAGCCCATTACAGAACAACGGCTCTGACAGGAAGGGCCTTTTTATAGTCTCTGCCATCTTTATAGTTGTTACACCCCACATACACACAGCCAACCCCACAATGAAGGAGTAGTCTGAGAGTGCCTGTCATTTAAAAACAACCTTAGGAGCATACTCATGTTTGCCTGAGACCAGTTTTGGTTTGTTTTGAGTTGGTTTTAGACTCACTTTATTACTTTGCATTACTAGGTTTTGAAATATTTTGATTCTGTTTTTATTTTTAAAACC